>CH001039.1:136961-191186 GCA_000149265.1 Ciona savignyi | reverse complement strand
GAAATAAAGAATAAACGTCTTAAATTTTATGAACATTTCACCAAAAATGTTTTAAATTATAGCTTCTTTTCAAGCGCTGTAGTGAAATAAAGCTAAATTCCCAAAACAGCCCGATTTAGTTTTTCGTTGTTTCAGGGAATTACCCTGGGTTTAGTAGATAAGTTTCTGCTTTTACATAAGTGAGTCAACTTATGTAGCAATTCTTAAAGTTTTAATCTGTTTTGTCGACTTCTTGTTGGAGATGTCAGTGCGATATGGCATGCCTGTCACAATCATAATTCAGGAGCATAAAACTTCGTTTTCATGGAAATTAACCTAAGTAAATGTTTTCTTTTTTGAATTGGCACAGAGTGTCAAATGTTTTAACATTTTACCGAATTTTAATAAAATTAGAGCAGCCGTTCAAGCGCTATGGCCACAAAATCTCATTTATTAAAAAAAGGTTTTGAGGGATTTCCCCTATATTCATTACTCAAATTTTTGGTTTCTGCATATTAAGACCATGTTGTCTTACAAATGTCCAATTTTCATTGAGATTTCATTACTCCTTTTGGAAGATGTCAGGGCGACATGGAATCCTGGTAACAAACATGATTTGAGAACATATCCCATTTTTTGGGTATTTTCCTAGGTAATTTTATTATTTCTTTTAAGTGTTAAATCAGTGACTAATTCACTTACATTCCACCAAATCTGATTCAAATTGTAGCATCTGTTTAAGCGCTATGCCCAAAAAAGGCTATTTATATAGAAAAAAATACCGTTGTGGTTTTTAACGTCTAAGGGGAATTCCCCTATAGATTCATCACCCGAAATTTCGGTTTCCGCATATCTAGACTATGTGCGCTAACAAATTTTAAAATTTTATTGCAATTCCATTACTTTTTCTAGTAGATGTCGGAGCCACATGCCATGCCTGTCACAATCATGATTTGAGAACAAAATCTTATTTTTTCGGGTATTTCCTTAGGTAATTTTTTCATTTCTCTTGAGTATTATATCATTGGCTAATGTTTTTCTTACATTTTACCAAATCTAATTAAAATTGGAGTAGCCGTTTAAACGCCATGCGCAAAGGAAACTAAATTTTTAGAAAAAAATACCGTTTTGGTATTTAACCTCTCAGGGGAATTCCCCTGGGTATATCACCCAAAATTTTGGCTTCTGCATATCTAGACCATGTGCACTAACAAATGTTTAAGTTTTATTGCAATTCCATTACCCCTTCTGGTAGATGTTGGAGCCACAAGCCATGACTGTCAAACCTTTGACGAAAAAAAAAAAAAAAAAAAAAAAAAAAAAAGAAAAAAAAAAAACGGACAAAAACAATATGTGTCCCATTTTTCCAAATGGGACCCATAACAATATATTGCAGGGAAGGATGCACAATAGGATAGGATTATAGGATATTCATGTTTTATCCCTGAAAAAAGGAAAAGCCAAGAAGTGTTATTGGACAATCGTCAGAAGTTATGGTAGTTTGGAGTGATTGCCCATGGTGTTTTTGATAGAGATATTTTTGGTTTCAGGACAACCAATTAATCCTGTGGGTTCAGCTAATGTCTACTAAGTGCTTTGCACAAAGATACATTGCCAAAAAACCCAACTCAGTATTAAACAAACATTTTTTTAAAACCATTATTTTACTGGGTTTAGAAAACGTTCGTTAAATGTCGTACCCAAGGACACAACCCACTAACTAGCGACCACTTTTGAAGGGCAACGTATCTATGCCAGCGAGTGACGCAGTATTTTTGGTTTCAGGAGAACCGATTCATCCAGTTTTAGGAAAGGTCCACTAAGTGCTTTGCCCAAAGATACGTTACCAATAAACCCAACTCAGTATTAAATGCACATCTTTTAAAAAGCATAGTAATGTTGTTCTTACTTGGCTAAGTGCATTTTGTGGTGTTGCAGTAGATTCCCTCTCGTCGCAAAGGGTTTACCACAGAGGTTGCAAACGTGAGGTCTGTTGCCGTTATGTAACCTCACGTGAACATACTTTAGATATGAAAGTTTTCGAAAGGTTCGCTTACAAATTTTGCATCTCCATATGATTTCACCATTTTTTTCAATTTGCTCTGAAAAAGTAAAACAAAATGGTAATACCAATAAGTAATACCCATTGGAATTTAAGAAGTAGTGCTGTATTATAGCTGATGACGAACCTTGGTAATATCATATATATGGTGGTTAAATTTTTGGTTTTATTTTAAGAAAGATAGGCGAATAAAATACAGTTACAATTAAAAATACTAAAAAAACTGGTATAAAAAGTATTAAAATCATTCTAACAATTCCAGCGTTAGGGTGTGGCAGAACGGCTCAGCAATGTTCCTGGTAGTTGTAAAAAAACATACATTGACATACATTGACATACCCCAAAACATACATTGGTCAACCCAATACATTAAAATCATGCATGAAAAAGTGCACCATAATTCGATATATTGACTGGGATGCTTAAAAGATTATATAAATTTTAATACTTAAAATAGCACCTTGATTATGAATCTAGAAATCAAAATTCATTTATTTTTGGTCAAGAATTTCCAAAAACAAAAACACATTAAAATGCAATTAACCAAAATTGAAGAATCCTATCATTCTAGATGCTACATGCTATAATGCTTTTTAACTATGACATCTGTAGGACTAATAATTTTAGTTTCTCCAAGTGACACAAGTTAGAAATTTTAAAATATTTTTTATTTTCATGATTGCATGAGTAGTCATTTGATGTAAGTAATAAATATGGGGTGTGGAAGGTTTTTTATTGTCACAATGTAATATACATATACAGGCATACAGCCATCAAAATCCTACCTGCGAAAAATGAGAGTTCGTTAAACCTCTCATCGACTTCCACCTGACTTTCTCTCATTTCTTCGGGGTTGGGAGTCAGGATGGGGGCAGAATTGGACGGAGATATACTGGCGATGACTCTTTCCTGACCCCCCATTGGTAACAATGTCGGCAAAGCTTCGGGGTTGCTGTTCATAGCTTCAAATGACTGAATGAAATTCGCACACGCAGAGATCATGTCGCCACTGTTCGATACGGCGTTGAAGAAATTTTCACTTGTACTCGGGAAGGTAGAAACTTCAGAATTTGCCTCGCTAAGAGTCGATGGCTGTTCGTCGCCTGCCATTAAACTTCCATTGTCGCCGTTTTCCATTATCTCGAAAACCTCGGTTTTGTGCTTCGTCGTGGAACAGGAGACAACTTCGTTAATTTGGATGTCGTTTAACGCCCCGTTGTCAGACTTAACGCGGGTAAATGCTGGGGTTGAGTTTCTTCGGGCCAAAGATTGGGATTCAGGTGAGTAGCGGACCTCGGAAGAAGAACATTCCGGATTAGTCCTGCAAAATCGACAATTATGACCTTTAACTGGATAATGTATCAGAATGGGGAGATAACATATTATCTAATTAGGAATGTCCTTAACCGAATCAGTTTGATTTCTAGAATTATTCTTGAATCTGTAATTTTAAATTAAAAATTTCAAATCCCTCTAAAATATTGAAAAGCAAACTAAAAAAACAATTTTTGTTAGAATTTAATAAGAAAAAAATAAAATTGCTTAATTAAAATCACCATTAATTAATGTGAAAAACAAAAATTATCATTTTTTAAATTTTGGGTCAATATTGTTAAAATAATTTGTTTTGAAATTCAAACATTTTTTTAAACATTGTAAATATACAACATGAATGTTTTATAACATGATGATGCACGTGTTCACTCCTGACAACTCAAAACAACACGTCAATATGTTTATATTACCACCAATACTAGTACAGTGGTACTAGTAGATAAACTACCTATAAACCTAATAGGTTTCTAAAAAAACAGGAAAACTTAAAATCCTGCACATTTTATACTACTCCCAAAAATTGTAATTGTTTTTGTTAATTTGTTATATTGTTGTTAACATTGTTATTGTTAATTTGTTATAAAAATTAAGTTTAAATACCCCAAAAAAATGTCACAAATTTTTGTCACAAAAAATGTCTCAAAAACACTTTTTCACAGCTTACGGTTGCAACCGGTCAGTTCTGATTAGATTTGCAACTGCAAACTTTTTCCGCTTAAATTCCACGCAGCAATCTAGTGCAGTTTGTATGTCAAGTATAAGAGCAGCTACCGACACATCGTTCACATTATCTTCATTGATCTGTAGAAATGACCAAAAAAATACATTTTATCACAATAATAACTCTTTAGTCCTTTTTAAGGCAATATTTATGGTAGGCTATACAAATACTTTTTAATGAGTAATGCTTGAATTGTACTTAGTCCCCCCCCGATACTTAATTTAAATAAACCTGACTACTAACAGTAAGAACTTTTTTTGATATGCATAAAACTAAAAGATAATACATTTTATAACAATAATAACTCTTTTTAAGGCAATATTTAGGGTAGGCTATACAAATACATTTAAGTACAATAAGTAATGCTCAAATTGCACCTAATCCTCCTAATCTTAATTTAAATACACCCGACTACTAACAGTAATAACTTTTTTTTTGATTTGCATAAAACAAAAAGATAATACATTTTATAACAATAATTATAACTCTTTTATAAGCCGTATTAAGAATATACAAATACATTGAGGCACAATAAGTATGACTTTAATTGTACCTAACCCTCAGGCGTAATTACTTCTTTTAAGTTTGCTTACATGTTATGTGGTATTTTCATATTAGCCATATGATCACTTTGTAATTTTTTTATTCATTTACTCTTAATAGTCTAAATATAAATTCTTACAAATTTTATAAATTATGTGGTAACATCAATGCTTTAAATGATTTCAATGTATCAAAAATAAACTTTTTTGCAAATTCTAATTACAAAATGCAAGTGGGAAAACTTCTTGTGTGTGTGCGGCATACCAATAAGATGTTTATAAATACAAAACAATACCAAGTTTAAAAAGAATATCGCATCACTTTAACTTGCCTGTAGTTCGCCAGTGTACATGAAATTGAAAAGTACTTCAAAGCCTGTGAGAGAAATTCCTGATAATTGGATTTTGGATCTGTGTAAAGTTGTTTCATCGATATAATTCGATTCTGCATCTCGGATATTAGACTCTAAGTGAGCGCTGGCGGCAGCTAAAATGCACTTGTGACCATAGAAGATCTTTTCACCAATGTGTATTTCAATGTCGCAATAGCTACCTGAAAAAATATGAGCAATATAGGTAAGCCTGTATTGACATGTAAATAACATGTTTAAAAGGAGAAAGCTTTGCTTTAAACATCAAACAATTTCACATTTTTTTCATTCAACTATTAATATATGGCAGGCATGGGCAACATATGACCCGCGAGCTGGGTCTGGCCTAAGAAGGGATTTTGACCGCCCCGAAGACTGTATCTAACCATTCCCTGTAATTAAGATATTGAATACTATTCCTGTAATAATCCCGCCCACCAAGAACTTCATTTTTTCACATCTGGCCGCCGACTAAATCAGTTGCCCACCCCTGGTATATTTAAATTTAAAAGCAAAGGGTAAAGGTGTTGCCTTATCATATATATATATACGCACTGCAATTGGTTGAGCATTAAACGAGTAGTGTTGTGTTTGCTAAATTAGTATTTTAATTTCACTTATGAAGCAAACTAGATAACTAAATATATTTGGTACTGTATGATACATACGTGTATCAGAATCTAATTGAAGTCAGAAAAAATTAAACATCAGTCAAATACATTTCTTTGTTTAAGAAATGGTGAGGTTTAATTCTACTTAGATTTTTCCTTTTAATTTCAAGATTGTGCACTATAGTATGGTGAAATGGTAATTTACACTGCAGTTTATTAAATACAATTACCGAATAAGACGTAATGCATTAGACTGTGAACTGGCTATTTAAACAATGATTGAACACATTGCATTACAAAACTACATGTTGATGAGATCTCTTTTGAAAATTATGGAATTTACAGACAAGCTATAATGTCTTCTGTCGATGCTACTACCATAAAATGGTCGATCACAGAGAAACAAAATATTTATTCCATCGTTAAGACTATTTCTGACATGATCGTTAAGACTATTTCTGACATGTATCGGTAAGACTATTTCTGACATGATCAAACAGTGGTATATGAGAAGCTTGCCAAGAGGTATAAGTATGGTCAAAGCCCTAAGAATCATTGCAAAGGGAAAAATGGGGTCTTTTAACAAATACGTATGAAAACACTAAATGTGTCAACACAACACTAAAAAGAAGTGTTGTTAGGGCTACACTACGAGGAGATAAATGGGAATAATCTTTCCTTCCTTTTAGTTAACCCTTCGTTTGAAAGGCAACCTACTTACTCACCAACCAATTCGGTCGGATATAAGCTAAATGCTCATTAAATCTGGCTTAGGTTAGGATATATTCATGTTTATCCCCATGAATAGGAAACCAAGGGGGTTAACACACGGGCAATCGTCGGATCACCTCGTGCCACCGTCGGGTTACCGGAGCTATTGCAGTGTGTTGTGTATGATTCACATGTTGCTTTAATTTAGTAGAACCCATTAATCCACTGGGTTTAGGCAATGTCCGTTAAGTACATTGCACAAGGACACAACCGACTAGCTCGCGACCAGTTTTAAATCTGCGACGCACTAAACCAACAGACCAATCTGTCGGGTTTAAAGAATACTGTTTTACTCTATTATGTAGGTCTAACTATATACTGTTTTAACAATAAAGGTGCACTGTGTTACTGCATAAAAACTAAACAGTGGTTGCGGTACCTTTATTTCTTTGTTCTTTTAACTTCTTTAGCAATGCTGCTGCATAATCGCAAAGCATGTTTTGACGCGATAGACCAAAACATCAACCGGAAATTGGAGTGAATTTGACTGCGGCAACTTGGCGAAATAATACAATGCAGATGCGGTCTATATGACGTCACAATACGGCAGCGTTTTCCAGTACGACAAAGGAGACAAAACTTAAAAATTGTTATTCTTGAGAATACATAACAAAATTGTTTTAAGCAAACGCCAATTTTATCTATTTTTAAAAGTGTCTTATATCAGGATAAAACGAATAGAATAATATATTTTTAGTGGAGTTAAAAAACTCGGGGGCATTTTAAAAACCGTCATATTCTTTTGTGTTTTTTTAGGCGCAATAATGTTATCCCGAGTCCCGACATCTACTAGAAGGGGCAATAAAAATTTTTTTTTTAAGCATATAGCGTTTAAACAGCTGCTCTATTCGTGTTTAGATTGTGTGAACTGTTAGTGCGTTATTTGTCCGCCCGGTTGGTCTAGCGGTTAAGTGCGTCGCCTTTCAATCGAAAGGTTGCAGGTGCGAAACTGGTCGCTAGCTAGTCGGTTGTGTGCTTGGGCAAGGCACTTTACGGACATTGCCTGAACCCAGCGGATGAATGGGTTCTACCAAATTGAAGGAACGTGTCTATCATATACAACACACTGCAATAGCTCCGGTAACCCGACGATGGGCGCGAGGTAATCTGACGATTGCCCGTGTGATAACCCCCTTGGTTTTCCCATTCACGGGGATAAAGATGAATATCCTATCCTATCCTATCCTAGCCACTGCTTTACCAATTAGAAGACAGAAACTAGGGAAATACCCTAAAAATGAAGATTTGCTCCTGAATCATATTTGTGACAGAGATCCATGTCACCCGACATCTCCAAGAAGGGGTGATTGAATCAAATTAAAATTTTAAAATTGTTAGATAACATGATATAGGCCTAGATATGGAGAACAAACATTTTGGAAAATAAGCCCAGGGGAATTCCCAAAATCAGTAAAAAAAAACTAAATCGGACCTTTTTAAAGGAATTTAGCTTATTTTCACTGTAGCCTTCAATAAACAATATGCTTCAAAATTAAAACATATGTAATAGAATATGGAGCGCCATCGACGCAAAAATGTAACTTAACGCCGAATCAAATGATGCAATGTCGATTTAAATGATACAATGTCGGTTTAAATGATACTATTTAACCGAATGTATTTTGCTATGTCAACGTATAGGCTACAATCAAGCAACCTTTTGTAAAGAGTTGGATTGCGAGCTATTGGAGTTTTGGCTGAGGCATGTTAGTTGGGAAGGTTCAGGCCAAATGTAGTGCAAAATATAGGAACTAAACGATACCAAAGCAACAAAAGATTGCTGAACCGCCATATATCACACCTGAATTCCATTAATAAAACGGATTCTTGATACAACATCATTTGAACTCCTCGCTAGCAATTCACTATCAGCTATTATTCATTTGGTTTAGGATAGGATATTCATGTTTATCCCCGTGAATGGGAAAACCAAGGGGGTTATCACACGGGCAATCGTCAGATCACCTCGCGCCCACCGTCGGGTTACCGGAGCTATTACAGTGTGTTGTATAGATGGCGTATAACCAATTAAGACCTCTATGAACGGCAAGATGTGACGAGTGGTACCCTCCATGAGTCATTGTTTTTAAACGAGTGTTTTGCTGAGTAACAATGGTGGTGATTCCCCAATGTTTGTTTGGTTGAAAGCAGCATGTGCTAGGCTGCGCGCCGGTGTTCTCGTTTAGCTGTAAAGTTTTGTAATCGTGGAGCAGTGCTTTGTAAAATAAAGGTGTTGATTGTGCATCTGCTAGCTGTTTGTTGGAAAAAAAGTTGCCGATGTACGAGGGGGTATGGGCTCAAAATTTTTAAACAAAATTTTGTAGGGTTTTGAGTTTAGGTTGCAGATCCAAGCTTCAATTTTAAATTGTGAAAAAATCTAAGACTTCCTATGTCAGGATTTTGAGTGACAGTCGTTTTTGTGAGGTCAGTTTGCATTGGAGAGATAGGGAGAATAATTAGTTGAACGCCTCCTAAAAGAGAGACACGTTCCTTCAATTTGGTACAACCCATTAAGCCGCTGGATTCAGGCAATGTCCGTAAAGTGCCTTGCCCAAGGACACAACCAACTAGCTAGCTCGATTGACAGGCGACGTACTTAACCGCTAGACCAACCGGCCGGACAGTTTTGCTTTACTTTTTTGGTAGATTACTATATGCACTTGTTTTTTTACCAAACGAGCCCTTTATTAAACTTTTAAACGTTATGCACATTGTATTTTCTGTATACCAATTTTTTTTTTTTTTTTTTTTTTTTTTTTTTTTTTTTTTTTTTTTTTTTTAAGAAAAGGATGACCCAAAAAAATGTTGGACCCCCAACAAGGGAACAGTTTCAATTTTTTTACATCGGATTCCATTTCGATTTATAAAAATTAATTTTGTTTTTATGCAATGCGAAAAAATACTCAGTTATGGAAATTTCCTTGACAAATTCGATAAACATATTAAAATTCGGAGCAGGAGATTCTAAAACTTTTGCACGGTAAATAACAAATCGAGCACACAATAGCACACAATTAAAAAAAGCCTTTATTTTAGGCAACGCAGCTTGAATACCAAGAGTTTTGTCTGTGGTATTTAATTTAAGGTTCAGGTGGGTCTTAGCGCATATCCAGCTTTCTATTTCGTGCCAGTATTTGTCCAAGTGTTTACATTGCGCAAATAAATGTATATATGTTTCTGGAGAGTTTTGACAAAAGTTACAGTTGGGAGAATCTTTAAGGTTAAAAGAGTGAAGGTGAATATTTGTGACGAGAGCTCGCATATTGATTTTATATTGCAGTGATCTTAATCTGTTTTCCAAAGTACATATGTAGTTTGATGTATAAACGTTTTCCCAATTCAGTTCATTCTGTAGTCCCAGATCTGCTTCCCATGCCAGTTGTTTATTCCTCGGCTTTTCTTGTTTTTTTTTACGGCAGCGAGCATACCATAGTTTATTGTTTGTTGTGTGGTCAGTTTCTTGCGTGAAGTGATTCTCGATTGATACAGGTGGCGTTGCACTGGTACTAACGTTCATATTGTCTGGTATAGCAGCTTTAAGTTTGTTGTATTCCATGAAGAGTTGTCTGTTGTTTGGGTTGATTTCGTGGCTGAGGCATAGTTGGTCGTAATCCATATACTTGTCGTTAATGTCGATCAGTTGGTAAAATTCTAAAATCCCGGCCTCCACAAACGTTGGTATGTACATTGGTTTGTTTCTGAATTTAATTTCTTTTTGTAGCCACAGGGGGGAGTAAAAGAGCGGTGGTTGTTCCCTGCTGCACGTCGCTCTCCACACGTCCAGGCAGCATCTGAGGGCTTTAAAGGGTATTATCTTAGGTAGTCAGTTGGTTATTATGTCTTAAGGTTGTGCCAAGGTAGGCGGACCATTTTGCGTTCACTTATTGAGTTTTTTTCGATCCGCTTCCAGGTTGTGTCAAAATTATGGTCGAACAACTGTCCTATTTGCTTCATTCTTATGGCAGAGATGTAGGATTCAATGTCGATCATTCGTATTCCGCCATCAGCAAGATCGTTGCACATTACATTCCTTCGTACCCTTTCCCATTTCGATTTCCAAAGAAAGTGAAATAAAAGAATATTAAGTTTCTTGAAAAAATCCTTTTTATATGTAATTGGTAGCACACTGACCTTGTAAGTAAGCGTTGGTATCGCTAAACCTTTGATCACGGCGATTTTTCCGAAAAGGGTTAAGCTTCTGCTTGACCAGATGTTCAAAACTACCTTTATTTTGGCAAATAGGGGTGGGGATGTTAAGCTGGTACAACTCCCTTTGTGTGACTTGATTTCCCAATTGGTATCTGTACTCCGAGGTATGAAATGTGTGTCGAGTGGCCATTGTAGGCCCTCATTTTCGTGTGGCTTAATTCCGGATGATCTGCGACTTCCAATGTGAAATGCGTATGATTTTCTTTTGTTTACTGTACAACCAGAAACTTCACCGAACGCTCTTACGGTCCGGAAAAGTTCATCAAAGCTTTGCTGTTTTCCATCTAGAAACACCATTGTGTCATCCGCTAGCAGTGAAAGTTTTACCGGAACTTCGTTGATGCTAATTCCACCAATCTTGTTGTTGTTTTTTATTGTTAATGCCAAACATTCCATGCATAGTAGAAAGAGTGTTGGTGATAAGGGATCGCCCTGTCGTACACCCTTTGAGATTGAAAATTCCTCTGAAATAAATTTGTTGTTTGTCATTCGGCATTTAGCTCTGTAATACATAGTTTTGACAGATTCTTTGATATAGGGTCCAAATCCGTATGCCTCGAGGCAGTTCCATATAAACGGCCATTTGATTGTATCGAAGGCTTTGTACATATCTAAGGTTAGGATGGATGCAGGGACATTAGCATAGTCAGCATAGTCCATTACATCGAAAAGCAATCGAATGTTATCTCCAATGTACCGTCCTGGTATAAAGCCATTTTGCTCTGGACCGATGAGAGTGTTTAGGTGGGCTTTGATTCTGATGTTGATGACTTTGGAAAATATTTTGTAATCTGTGTTAAGGAGGGTGATAGGTCGGTAGCTTTCTGGTAGTAAAGGGTCTTTGTTTTTTTTAAGGATAAGGGTGACAAGTCCAACTCTTTGTGTTTCTGACAATTTCCCTTTATCGATGGCGTGGGTCAGAGATTTTAGAAATATAGCGCTTAAGCTTTTCCAGAACATTCTATAAAATTCTGGTGGAAATCCATCCATTCCGGGAGATCGGTTGCTTGGCATCGACTTGAGGGCATTCCAACACTCGTCCTCTGTAATCGGTTTTTCACAGAGGTCTCTATTGGTTTCGGATAACCTGGGGCAACCGGCACGACAAATAAAGTCCTCAGCTTTGTCGGTATAGTTGTCATCATTTAGTTCGGTGTCTGATAACAGCTTTTCAAAGTAGGCTCGGAGTCCATTGATGATAGATCTTTGGTCTGTCAGCACATGCCCCTGACACTGCAGGCGGTGAATGGCGTTTTTTTCTTTGTTGCGTTTTTCTAGATTCATGAAATATTTCGTGCACTTTTCACCTTCTTCTGTCCATTTAACTCGGCTTCTAGTAATATATCCCTTATTTTTCAAGTTCCAAAGTGTGTCTAGTTCCGCCTTAGATCGGATCCCGCAATATCGCGATTGTGTTTTCCGACTGGTCTCCTGAGGTTATTTGATTATTTAAGTGTTGTATTTTGGTCTCTAGGTCCCTCTCTTTCTTGTTTTGGATGGACTTTTTATACGCCGAGTATTTGATGCATGCTCCGCGAAGAACGCATTTTAAGGCATCCCATACCACTCCAGGGTTCACTTCGTTGTTATCGTTGTGTTCAATGTATTCCGATATTGTTTTGTGTATGAGAGTCTGGAAATTCTCGTCATCCAGCAATGATGTATTTAGTTTCCAATATCCAGGTCCATGGGTCTTCGCTGATAGGCTTATATCAAGGTAAATGGCGGAGTGATCGGATTTTATACCAGGGGTGATGTCTGTTGTTTCAGTTGACTGTAATAGGTCGTCCGAGATAAGAAAGTAGTCGATTCTGGTTGCGGAAAATGGATTTGTCTGTATTCTAGTGTACTTGCGGGTGTTCTTGTGTTTAATTCTGAAAACATCTTGTAGACCCATGTGCTCCATGCTCTCCTGTATAACACTCTGTGATTTCTTTTTTCGATAGATCGTTGAAATTCCACAACGATCAATTGCGTCCTGCAATGTGACGTTAAAGTCACCAGCAACAACAACGTGATCCACATCTTCAAATGATGCCAAGGTGCAGAAAAAGGTCTGGAAAAAATCTGGGTTGTCAGTGTTGGGACCATATATACTTGCCAGCAGCACTCTTGCGGTTTTGGAGGGTCACATCGATGCAAATGTAACGTCCATTTACATTCGTTTTCAGTGAGTTGATTTGGTAGTTCAAATTATTTTTGAATAATATTGCTACCCCTCTGCTCTTATTTGTTCCATGTGCCATCTTAATCTCGCCGGGCCAGTCAAAGGCGAAGTCGCGCTCAGTCTCGTTGGTGCTAAAAGTTTCCTGTAGGAATACAATGTCGGCTCGCCTTTGCTTAAAGTAGGTAAAAATTACTTTTCGTTTGTTTCGGTTGTTGAGTCCACGCACGTTTTGTGAGTATATTCTTAGTGACATGGTGACTAGATTTTAGGGTGAAGACCGTTCGTGTCTAGCTCGATGCCACAGCGGCATTTCGGATGTGGATTTTCAGAATCGAGTGGTTATCGTTTCCCACATTTGCAAACCGACACAAAGTCGCCATCAGGTGCAAGCAATGCAATTCCCCAGTTTTTCCACTACGGTCATCGACCCGCAGTGACACGCCGTACTGTCTTTGTCACACATAAGGCAGCAATAAACATTGTTCGCCTTTATCAGCTCGGGTTGAAATTCTCTGCAACACGGTAAAAGTCGCATTCTTTCTTTACACAGTGGGCATATAGTTGTGGACTGCGACAGTTCAACAAGGAACCGCTTGTTGTCTGAGCAGCAGGTTCTCGCTATTTTATAGTCGCTGGTGCAGTGGAAACAGTGGAATTTATCACTGTTTTCTGGGACGGGACCTTCACGACCGCAGGTTAAGCATGGTGCAACGAACATATTCTCACTTAAGCTTGCCGATTTTACGGGCGGTGGCAGACTTGTTTCAGGGCTATTTAGCGGTCGTTTTTTCTTGTTTTTTGTTGAGTCGTGATTTTCAGCGTTAATTTCCTTTACTTGGTTCTTTCTTTGATCGGCTGCAGGCATTATAGGAGCCGAAGGAGATAAGACATTTCCCTGCGTCGGACTGCTGCTTTTGCTTTCGGCGACTCGCGGGGAAGGCAGTGGCCAGCGTTGTTTTTGGGTTTGCGGCAATTTCTGGATAATCAGTTTTTCTTTTCATACAGTCCGCTTGTTTGTGGCCCAATTGCTTGCAATATCTACAAGTAAACTCTTGGTCCTGGATATGTGATATATAGTTCAAACCCGTTAATAGTGACATAACTAGGAATTGGATTTTCTCTAACTTCATCTTTATTGATTGTTAATATTCTGGTTCCCGTGACAAGTCCAAGTTTGTTTTTAGTATATTTGATTGCGATGGTTTTCAAATGCATTGACTCGAAGTACTTTTCTATAGCTGCGTTTGGCATCGGAATAGGAACCCAGCCAATAACCACATTAATTGTTGAGCTCTCGTACAGTTTTACGTACTTCACTTTCTCGTGACTGGATATTTTATCCACCATTAAGATTGCGCTTTCTCTGTCTATGCATGTGAAGTCGATTAAGTTTCCTTTTCTTTCCGCAAATCCAATTATCTTGTCAAGTGGAAAACCAATCTGCGTTATGATATCGCATATTTCTGAACCTGGTAGCCTCTGTACTGTTCGAACCGCTAAACAGTTCGGTCTTTTCAAATTGTCGCTTGTTGCAGCAATTGCGGCATAGCTTGTCTGGGCCATGATGAACGTCCGCACGCTAGGCGTGCCAGAGCTGAATGGTGTATACCAATTTAATAAAAAGATGCCAAGGTAAGTGTGTTTGAAACTAATAGTGTCCACACATTAATAGAATTTCATTTAAAACCCTGGTCCACACCATCTTCTAAAAAGCCAACCCTATATTGGTCGTGCTTTACCTCATACGATTTCTCAGCGCTTTGTCCTTTGATTTGAATGATTATTGTTTCCAAATTATTGTTAGGCTTAAGTTTTGAGACCGTGATCGTTATAATTAATTTAATATATTGTTTTTTTTATGACGTATTTTAACGACCATTTGATTTGCCGTCATGCCTTGTTCGTATGTTATAATTTGTTTCGAAACTGAATACTTAATAAACTAAACTACCTGCAACAGATACTAAAGATCAAAATATCGGACTTTTTTAAGTAATTTACGGATTACTAACCATGTAAATCGGATGCTCAAAATTTCAAAGAAAACGTCATAAAAATCTCACAATTTGCTACAACATAAACAATTTGCATAATACACAGTACAGTCGTGTGACCGAATGGTTCACGCCATACATACATATACCGATTTACATTAAAAAACGGCCATTGAAACAAGTCCATAAGTAAATTGCATAAAACAGAAAAAACAGCAGAATTAAGTGCAATTAAATAACAAACGTCAATTTCAGCAAAGGAGAATATACAGCAAAATTACGGTACCAACGAAAAAAAGTTTGAAGAAACTCAACTTTTTAAAATTAATCGAACAGCATATTAATGATTAGTGCTGAATGATATCAGTGATGCCCTCAACAGCCCCCTTTGGTGTTGGAAAGTCAATGTACACGGCCTTGTTACTGGGGGCAAGCTCCTTGTTTACAGTTGTGCAGTTAATGAACGTGTGGCAACCATCAGTGGATATCCCATAAGCTGGAAATGAATGAAATTTGTCCGACCGGTTAGTCTGGCGGTTTAGTGCTATGCCTTTCAACCGGAAAGGTTGCAGGTTTGAAACTGGTCGTTGGCTAGTCGGTTGTTTCCTCGGGCAAGGCACTTAACGGACATTGCCTAAACCCAGCTTACTAATGAGTTCCACCAAATTGAAAGAACATGTCTATCATATACAACACACTGCAATAGCTCCGGTAACCCGGCGGTGGGCGCGAGTGATATGACGATTGCCTGTGTGTTAGCACCCTTGGTTTTCCCATTCACGGGGATAAACATGAATATCCTATCTTATCCTATTCTATCCTATACCCCATCAATTAATTAAAGAGCATATAAAGTGATGAGTTGTCTGCAGACGACTTACATTCATGAATATGACCGAATACGTGGTACTTTGGTTGGACTCGCAGTTGTACAGTGTTCATTAACTCCACACATCCAACTCTTTCACTTCTAGGTTGCACGACATCTAGTTGACCTGGTGTGACAAACATATAAAAAATCAAGGTTGATTTACGCTCACATGGATAAAAACGAATATCTTTACAGTAATCAAATGTGTAAAGTATAGAACAGTGATTGAACGGAAACTAATTTGTTATATAACATGATTATATGACATTATTAAAAACATTTTTTCTGGTTCATAAAGCATTATATTTAACATTACACACAATAGTCTTGAAATATACTGAAAGACACACAGTCCATAGTAAACGGCCATATCAGTATGTGGTAAGTCATCAGCAGACAAAGCATAAAAGTTAAACTGATATGTAGTTTAGTTTATTTTTTTGCGCCTAATATAAAGAAGAATGGCACAATTATTATAAGTTAAGGAGGCAAAATAAAATAGTAGTTAAATAATGTCAGTGAATACCCATGTTGTAACCAGAGAAAAAAATAGTTGTAACCAGAGAAAAAATAGTCATTAACCCTTCAGAAACGAGATTGTTTTTGCGCAATTTGCGCGTTTTGACCGAGTCCGCTTTGTAGTGCTCTAGCGCCTCTCGTGTTATAGTTAAAGCAAAATGTTCAACACTAGAGTTGTTCGAAATAAAATTTCCAAAATTTCTAAAAATTTTATTTTTTGATGACGTCATTATATGGCCATCCATGTCATATTCTTTCTTATACAATGTCATAGTTTTTGATCTTTTGACAATACAGCCTAACTTAGTTTTACAAAGTTACTCAGAAACAAATTTCCTACAATTATATTATAATTTTGATTTGATGACGTCATCAAAATAATATTACGTCACTAATTTCATGTTATAGGTCTACCTATGCCAAAGTTTTTTTTTAGTTTTTTTTTATAAAAAAATGTTACATTATGAATTTAGATTACTATCAAGTCCACATTAAGTTTTCTTACTACTTTTCTTTGAAATAAACTATAAATGAAGTGTTTGAACCAAACTGCAGACTATAACCAGAAAGATACTCAAAACTACCCCAAAAATGTAAAAAAAAACAGGTAAGATCACATCTGGGACATCCCAAGAAGCGAAACTGATTCTACCCTCATAGAGACATTAAATGAAACGAACATTTTAAGCATAGTATTGAAAAAAACGTTTTTTGCGAGACTTTTCCCTCAGAATTAGTCCAAAAAAGTCATAAAATTCAACTAAACTTTACTTAAAAATTTTAAATGCAATGTTATGTTTAATTTTGCTTTTTTTAAAACATATATCATATAGCTTTTCAAAGAGACCAAAGTTTAGCAGTTTGGACAAGAATTTCTGGAGATTTTTTATTTTGAATGACCACATGTCAAAAAAGCCAAATTTGTTCTTATCGTTTTTAAAGGGTTAAACAAAATACATATTAAAAAGTATAATATAAATATAAAAAAATCTAGGCCCTTTTTAGTGCATATAATTTACCTGCAGGTGGACTGTGTGTCATCAATATGTCGATCCCATCACCAGGTATTTTGTTCCACTTATCAAGTAAAGGCTGACCACGTTTCATATTGAATGCCCAGCCTCCAAACCAAGGGTTCCTGAAAACAAAATAAAAACAGTTTAATGAATGATGTTAAGATGTCTTTGTGGGGGGATTAGCTTGTATAGATGCAGCGACACACCAATTATCAGGCCTGTACTTGGCTATTACAGTCCCAAAACACACATGACTACTCTCGTCCATGTCTCGTCATTTACTAAAATCAAAGTCCAAAGTCAAACATAGTCACGACACACAAGTCGGTAATAAAACGGATAAGCAAAAGGTTTTAACAGAAACAATAGAGCAAGACAACTTGCTTAGGTCAAGCGCATTTGAATAATAATCACAAAGCTGTTTTTACTTGACAACATTGTATGTTGCTTACCAGGCAGTGCCATAAATTCGAATTCCATTTACTTTCAGTTCTGTATCTTGTATGTAGGTGCAGTTGGACAAAACACTTTGCCAGTCGTCGGTATATTTTTCGGATATTTGGTCAAGAAATTGAAACCTATTATAATAAGCAACTTAAATTTTTTATAAAATTTATTTAAAACTAATTATAAATCAACCAATTTCTCTGAGTGGTACACATATTGACTGTAGTGTTACATAACAGTACATTACGACATAGTTGCCCAAGGTATACGGTTTATATACACATAACAAACGTAATGTACACACACCGCATAGCTATAAAATTTATCATAACGAACTACAAATTTACCAGTTTTGCGGGGGAAACTATAAGGAAGAAAAGCGGGGCAAGGGAAGAAGGGAAACTGTACAATAAAATAAAGATTAGTACATTAAATTTGGTTTAAACATGGGGGTTGGAGTTAGGGTTAGTTCTGGGGTTGAGATTAATGTTTAGGACAGGGTTAAAATTAGTTTACATAATTTTACTGTGTAGTTTTTCCTCCTTCACTCCATCCCACTTTCCCCCCTTTTAGTGTTGCCCAATTTCGCTGAATGGCACACATATATTATATACTGACTGTAGTGTTACATAATAGTACATTACAACATAGTTTTCCTATGCCTATTGTCATATACACATATATCAAACCCATACGCACACCGCACCCATAACATACCTTCTGTAGCCTCCTTCTCGCTTGGTTTTTCTTATATCTTCCATTAATCTAGGATCGAAGGAAAGATCATGATTCCCAGCGATGACAATTTTATGTTTATGTGGTAACGCGGCAAGCCAATCGTTGAAGTCTATCACCTCTTCGAGTTTTCCGAGGTTTGTAAAATCTCCGCAATGAAGAAGCACATCACCTGGAAAATATGTTCTCATAGAATGATTAAGCTAATTTTATTTAAGGTGACACCGGTATTAAAATTGTCGACCTAAAAAATCTTTACTGAAAGGTTTTAAATTTTACTGTTAAATGCTAAAGTTTGTGGTACTGAAACCTTAGAATTTTAATGCTGATTTTAAAATATTTTTTTACCATCTGGTACGTTGTATATCAAGTCTCTATGTCTGGCGTGGGTGTCCGATATACACACAAATCTGGTGTGACCCTCTGGTTTGTCTTCATCAAGTGAGATGGGTTTAATACTAGAAAAAGAACGTTTTTTTAGAAAATAGATAACAATCAAGATAAAAACGGCTTTACTAATCTGTGGGACAGCTAAGCAGTATGAGCAGGGCGGAACAACTCATGAGCGAGACGGGTCATTTTGTCATTACCTTGAGAGGGACGGGTTATAACACAAGCGGGACAGGGTATATCATGAGCGGAAAGAAGTATTTTTGTCAACAACATGAACGGGACGGGGTAGGGGTATATCATGATATAACCCGTCCCTTTCATGATATACCCTCACCCGTCCTTCTCATGTTAGTGACTAAAATCACGCTTTACCCCTCTTTCCACTATCCTTCAGAATAGTGTGCTGTTCAACTCCGTTGTTCCGCAAAACAGTGTGTTGTCCCGCCCCGCTTATTAGTGAAGTCTGATAAAAATGTTTATTGAACTACTATACATTCTACAGGTACAAGATTAAGATCTCTTACTCTTTACAGAATAAAAAAAATGGGGATAACATAAATCATGGAAAATGTACTGGTCCAAGTATGGTTAAGTTCATGGACATGGCCCCCCAAAAAAAGTTATCTATCTCTATAAAACGGCACTTTTGCTTAGTATACTGGATATGTTACAAAACGTGCACATTACCGTCTATGTATACTTGCTCACTTACCGTCTCTGTATACTTCTGTGTTTAGTTTCTTCGTGTAACGGTAAAAGACGAACGAATTCCTGAGGTTTGTTACTCAGTGGACTTACAGTTATTTCATCAACTTTTTCGATATGTACTTTTTGTTGCTCAAACATATTACGTGAGATAACAAATCCTTTATCCTAAACCACTAGCTTATCAACAATAAACTTCCGTAACGCGAAAAAATCAGCCCAATACTATTCAAATAAATGTTGCCCAAGCGGAACGGCAGAATTTTCTCGGTCAAAGTAGAATAGATGTTTTTACATGTTGCTAACTACGCATTAGATTATTCATTAGGAGCCTTTACTTTGCGTCGAAAAAATGTCACGGTGTTGTATAAAATAGGTTTCAACCACTGCCTACTATGATAAGGTGTTAATACCAATTAGCATGCTATGTTCCATTAATAAGTTCACTTTCTCACTTAACGTATGGAAGTCATCGTGGATGAAACATTTTTACAATCACATTTGAAAAAAGTACCTCTACGGCAAATAGGCTTTATCAGTTAAATCGACGGCTAGCTGCAGGCAGTCGAAAGGCTTAGGATCGAAACCAGCCGCTGGTTAGACGGTTAGATCCTTGGTCAAGGCACGCGGCGAAGATCCTAAATCCAGTGGACTAATGGATAAAAATACTACTAAATCCGAGGGAATGTCTCAAAATATATATGCAACTCAATGTAAGCGAGAGCTCCAGATAATTCTCCCGCAATTTATCATTCAATAGGATAAAACAGGAATACCCTATGAGTGTGGTTTTTACTCCGGCCGTCCGGCCGGTTAGTCTGGCGGTTAAGTGCGTCGCCTTTCAATCGAAAGGTTGTAGCCTACTTGCTTTATATCAAGAATTGTTTCTCAACCGGACAAGCAGAAAATGTTCAATCAACGGCAGCACCAAAAAGGAATGAGAAAAGGAGGCAAACTGGCCATTCAAACTTTGGAAACTTTTATCTCTGCCCTAAAAATTAATTTAAACCCTAGATCTAAACCTGACTTTAATCCTGGCCCATTACTCACTTAATCTTCATTTTAGATTCCCTACTTATTTATTTTAGTTCTTTTAGTCCCCCTCCCCAATATAGGGGAAGAGTGGGTAAAATGGGCCCTTTAGTTGCAAATCGGATTTTTTACTGATATAAAGCCCGCTGGATTTAAGTTTTTCGTGTGGTGTCACCTAATACCAAAGTCTTCACACATAACATGTTAACTTTCTAATAATTTTTGTTAAATATATTTTATCAACAAAGAAAAATATTTCGTTAGTGGCCCATTTTAGACAAGGGTGCAGTCTAAAATGGGCCCCGGCCCGTTTTCGATATTAACATTTCGCTAGATAACAATATCAATATTCGCTTCCCATATAAACAATGTTATTACTTTTCTTTTTATGATGTAGTTTTTTTTTTTAATTTAACACTTTGAATTACAGCAATTACTTTTTATTTAATACCCAGTTACTAGTATACTAATGCAATAACACCTTGCTACTTTAGTGGAAGCATAACTATCAATTCATGTTATTAATAGCATTTAGAAAACCCGTTTAGTTTATTGTGAAACACATAATATGACTGTAAGTGCTAAGTCTAGCCCTTTAGTACTGTTAATGCTAAGTCTATCCCCGTTAGTTACCAAATGAACATAGGGGGCCCATATTAGACAGGTGCCAACATACGACTTAAAATCTCTATAAAAAATTCTTTAAAAAAGAAGTTTTATTACTACCAGTAAAAGTAGGTCTAGGCTTTATAGTTCTATTTAACTACAGTAAAAGTTATTTTAGCATTTGATCTTTTCTATTATATATTAGCAGAAAACAAAAATTGCAAATTTAGATTCAGACCTTCTCAAACCGAAATAACTACAGAAAACATTGAGTTTGGTGATTTCACGCTCAAACTTCGGTTTGGAGATTCCATAAGTTGATATACTGACACTGGTTCTTGCAGCAAATTTTATTCTTCAAAATATATTGAAAATTGGATGGGGCCCATTTTACCCACGTGGCCCATTTTACCCACTTTTCCCCTACGCTTTTATTTCACAAGGCTCACCTGTATTAATACTAAAACTGCCCACTCGACCAAGAAACCGTAGCACGAAGCTTAATACACGCTTTTTAGTAACCATGCATAGATACAGGATTTCACCCAATTTACCCAGAATAAAAAAATGCATACCGTGATGGGTTAGTGCCTCGCGTTTCAGTCGAAGGGTTGCGGGTTCGAATCTGTTTTCTGACTTGTCGGTTGTGTTCTTGAGCAAGGCACTTAAAGGGCATTGCTTTAAACCAGTAGAATGATGATTTCTAACAAATTGAAGGAATGTTTAAATCATACACAACACATTGCAATAGCATCGGTAATCCGACGGTAAGCGCGAAGTGATCTGACAATTTCCCTTGTGTTGAAAGCCCATTGCGGTTTCCCATTCACGAGGATAAACATAAATATCCTATATGACAAAGAGGGTGCCACTAATCTTATTTTTTCGCAAAAAAATTAATTAGTAGAACGCCATTAAAGCAGTATAAGTACAAATTGTGATAAATCGTTGTAATATATCAACCCCTTTTCGCCATTGATTCAACAAATGCCGGGAGAAGTTGTGATGTCACAAAACAAACCTCCCACGAGTCGCGTGTGCCTTTCTTATCATTTATACTGGACCAGGTGTCGGCATGGTGTACGGTCATGTGGCCGAATAGTTAGCGCGTTCGTTACATATACCGACTTCTATGCAAAGACCTTTATTGTGCCTAACCCAACATAGATTCGAAAAAAGGATCACTTGAGTGAAAGGAATACTTGTGTTTTTATCTCACACAGTGTTGTTTTCCTTTTTTGCGAAAATAGTATTAGTTTTGCTGCTCCGAGTGATTTATTTAGTGAAATATCGGTTAAAATGGCTCTTTAAGAACAAAATGTTGTCGACCCCTTTTATTAGACTTTAATCGCTCAGGTACTTTTTATGATAAAAGAACACCCTAATGGTTGTTTCCCCAAAAACTTTTTTTGGTTTGCGTTAGTTAAGTATTGAATCGTGTGGTGGCTCGAATCACATTTGATTTGTAGTTTGTATTGATCACATCATTTATGAACAATGGAAAGTTCGGTTTTAGGCAAATTTGCCCTACTGGCAAGTATTTTAAGTTCCGTCCAAGCAACGCCTTTGGGAAAGCGAAAGAAATTATGCGGCAAAGGACAGTACTGGGCGGCAACAGAAAACTGCGACGATTGTATGGATTTGTGTCTCAATTGGAATAAAGATATGTGCCGACAGGAATGTCCAGGTTGGTACCAGTGTACGACTGGTTTCGATTGTTGTATCATTAGTTTATCACCATTACCTTTATGCTGTAAATAACTTACGACTACCCTTGTAACAACGCCGCTGGCGTTTGCTCATTAATTATGGGGATAAACATAAAAACGACTTATTCTAAGAACATAGTTTGTACGGTCGTAAGGTTAACGCGACCAATACATATACCGATTCCTTATACCAAAACGGTTCTGGTAATGAGCCGGCCATGGACCATTTTTTAGTAGACTAACCATTCGAACCAGAAATCGACTTGCCACTATAGGCCTGTTTAATTAAAATATTATGTGTAAAAAAAGTGTGTGATATATGACTGATGTGTTACCACTGTTTTAGTTTATCATTTATTATATCATTTTCGAGATAGCACAGTATTATTTGCAATCTATTAGTGTCGACTTACTCTGGTAATTATTGACAGACGAGTACTATGAAAAATATCTTGGAATTCGTGAACTGAGGGACAGGGATACAATATATTTGATATGGCTTTCTGTCATGTCCTGTGTTGTGCTTGCCTTGGTGCTGATCAAAATGTTCAAGGCATGCCGGTGGTTTCGACTAAAAAAATACAAGATAAGCACTTTCTTATTACCATGGACTGTGAAACCGGTTCAAACTAGCTCAAACCAACCTGACGCGACGAATGAACCGCCAGCAACCCAGCCATTGATGGAAACATGCACGCGTAAAGAGATCACCTGCCCCCAAAACGCGTTTGCATCTGCAGACACCAGCAGTTAAAAAGAAGGAAGTTGCGCAGAAGAGCGTGCATCAAGCAAAAACACGGTCTACGTTAATGTTAATAAAGAAAGCTCTTTGTGATTCGCAATTAAATGAATTGTACCTCTTAACTTAAACATCGTTCGAGCAGTTTTTTACCTAACCAGCAAAACAATCCTTTTTAATTTATTCAATTACAAGTAGGACAATTGTAACATAATAGTTTTGTATGACGTACAGCGCTTTTAGCTGCGCCGAATAAACATTACGATTGAGTTTCTTGTTTACCTTCATAAAAGTTTTATACGCCTGTAACTAAATAAGGTAAGGAAATTGTTAAAGGGATTCAATACCAGATTTGCAACGTCATCTTGAGACACCGCAATGGCGCAAAACAACGAAATATTTACGTGACACCGAATACAATATACCTGCTTTTGCACGTTGAAATTTAAATTATATACTTCTCAAATACCAGGTACTTCCCCTATAAATTTATGTTATTCCGCACGATTCTATAAACGATTTGCTACGTCATCTACCCGACACCGCAATGGTGCAACGAAATGTTTACCATCCATCGAATTTCGTCCCAATAACCAGGAGCTTCCCCTAAAAAAAACACAGTGCTGCCACCACGTTTAGGGTATTTATTACGCCACAAAGCGGATATGATGACTAAAGCCGACAATATTTATTCCAAAGTACGTCATAAAAACAAGTTTAAAGGTCAGGTGTCCGTACGTAACCAGAATGCCACGCATTCCAATGTTGTTCGTGCAACACTGCGTGACTGGGACTACCAGCAGATATGTTAAAACGTCGGTTTCTTATAATCTTTTCGACACATGTCAACCGATAACTCGTTTTTTTTGACAAAAAGCATATTTTGACTGAAATAAAAACAAATTAAGTTCGCGATGAATTAAACAGGGGTTATATCTTGATTGTGTCCCGTCGTTCGGGAGATTGTCCGCCTGATATTGCCACCAAAGTAATCACAACGCACAGTTGAGAAGAAGACATAGATATCACATTTGTTGAGTGGAATTTCCGTTCCAAGTTGCTTCGTCGTCATCCTCACGTTTTACGTCGCTTACAGATGCGTTTTGCCGTCGCGTTTCACCGGTTTATCCGGAACGTTTCGACGCCTGACGGATTGCGTACCGGACCCACTAAAAAGAAATGAAAACCAATGATTTGTTAGTTTTATGATTATCCACGTGGGAAGTAACATGAAGGGGCGGTGGTAAAAACATAACTTTGTTAAGATTACCGGATACCCATACAGGCAAATAAGTGTTTAGAACGATTCGGTTAAATCTGGCACCGAATCGAGTTACAACTGTTAAAAGTTGTTTACGAAGTAAAAGAATTGAGCTTTGTTAATAAGCGGTCAAAGTTCTTTGCTACGTGATCTAAACATACCAACACATGTTACCATCTTGGGCTTTACCCGATAGAGGCTTGAATTTCCTGGTTATTACAACACCGGTTATCAACAATTACTTCCCGGGGGATTATCCTCAAAATATTTAAGGGTAGACATCTAGACAATGATGATTATTGCGTCATAAGATAAAGAGTTTAGTTCCGCTTTCATAATAACAAGTTGGTTGTCAGGGTAACAACACGTCATACACACAGGGTCGCCGCACAACAGGCACGCGAGACGACGATATACAACTTTAGAACTGCCATGCAGAACTACCAAGGAATACTTGGCACAAAACTAACCTAAACCATGATCGTTACTAATTGCACTAACAACCAATTAGCATTTGTCTTTTTTTATTCAGTTAAACCTTGTATATGTACTGACGTCTATAAACTGTTGTAGTTTTTTACACTTTTTTACATTTTTTTTATTACATACCCATGCTAATCTTTTATGACATAACGAAGAGGAAAAATTTACCAAATATTTTCGGTGGATTAAAATGTCCAAATAATTAGCTTGGTGGGTTAGTCCGTTGCTTTTTAGCCGAAAGTTTCATATTCAAAACTGGTCGCTAGCTACTCGGTTTTGTCCTTGTGCAAGGCAATTAACGGACACTGCCTAAATCCAGTGTATTAACATGGGTTTTATTGATTAGAAGAACGTGTGAATCATATACAACACACTAAATAGCTACAGTAACCCTAGGGTAGACCAGCTGGTTTCTGTTTTTTTGTGATATATCCAGCTGGTTAGGTAGACCAGCTGGTTTCTGTTTTTTGTGATATATCCGACATTTAAAAGCGGTTAGATAATATGGATGATTTACTACAAGATGCTCTCTATTAAATAAAATTATGGGTCCTTTATTGGAAAATGTGTCACTTCTTCCACATGTAAATTATACCATGTGTTAATAATGGACACGATTTTTTCTAATTAAAGAAACATATATATATATATATTTTGTCCTGTAAAATTTTAACAAACAATTTTAATAACGTTTTCATTCATTTATTAACATTATTTTAAAGGACCCATGCAGCATAGCATATCAGTAATTAGTTGGGAAATTACCACATCATATACATATTTGTCTATCCATCATGTTATTGTATGCATATTTGACGATAAACATGGTGCACAAGTGCGAGTTCGTTCGGAGAACACAAAACAGTTATTTTGGATATTCCTGTATAGAATACCATTTTTTGTTCTTCAAATACCAAATTATTGTGGGCAGTATGTACATGGGAAAACGTGTAAACTCTAGTTCAGCGTTCCTTTAAAATAAGTTTAAAATTTGCAGGAGTGCAAGTCAATGAATTTATCCCAACCACACTGGGAAGCGGTTCGCCCAGAACAGAATCAATCTCATATTTTTGAAGAATCGCTGTCAGGAAAACAAACATTTCCTGCATTGCCAGTACTTCACCCAAACAACTTCGCGGTCCGATTGAAAACGGAATAACTTTGCTGGAATTTCGGTACTTCCCCTTATCGTCGATGTGTGTGTAGGGGTCGAAGTGTGAAGGGTTTGGCCAAGTGACCGGATCGTTGTGAACTCCCCATAAGTTCGAAAAGATCTGTTATTAGTTTTAAAAACATTACAAAAAATTACAACTTAAAACGCCTTTGTTCTTTCATATAATAGACCGGTAAATCTTATCTAAATGCATTAGTTGTTGACCACAAATGCTACCAAACGCGTGTAATTCTGCTGCTTAACGCGATGTATCTATTTTAACCACCCAAGTTTAATCTGTTATATATATTTAACGTGGGCTATATTAATATAAATTTGCATTCGTGTTATTCGTATCCTCTTTTGTATCACGCAGATATGCATTCATATCAAGCAGAATATTAAAAAAAGTGCCATATTCAGACATGTAAATGTTTTCCAACATTTCTTAATATAGTTAGACGATCAAGCACCCTCACCGTTGTTCCTTCAGGGATTGAATATCCATTAATTTTTGTATCTTTCTGGCAGTAATGCGGACTGCCCATTGGTACATTAGTACGATACCTCATAGATTCCTGTATAAACGCGCAAGTGAATGGCATCTTCTCCCTTAACATTGAACTTGGAGTTTCATTTGTACCTTTATTCAAACGTATTTAACAGTTGGAGTTGTTGTAATTAGTTGGAGTTGTTGTAATCTTACCCACGGCTGCATCTATTTCTTTAGCGATTGTTTTAGCGTGTTCGGGGTGGTGTATTAAGATTAAAAAGCACCACAGCAAGCTGTTGCTCGTAGTTTCCGAGCCAGCTATCAAAAAATCGCGAATAACCTCCACCAGTTCATCGTCCTGGATATAATTATAAAATTAGATAAAAGTTAATATATATAATAAAATTAAAATTAGATGATGTAGTTCGATGGATCGCAAAGGGGCATCATGCCCTATGTACTTAAATAACTTACTAACTAAAAATAGTTATTGTACGGTCGTGTGGTCGAATGGTTAAAGCGACCGATACATGTTACGACTATTATTATATCCAAAAAACGGTCCTGGTGACGGGCACATCCTAAGTTCAAAACTTGGAAAGGTGACAATAAAAGAAATAAAACTAAAACTAAAATTAATTGCTAAACCAAATTTATTGCTTGTTTTATCAAATCCTTTACCGTAAAGTAGTCTCTCACATTCTCCGTTTCGAAATTCATTTCATTAATAAAAGTGTCAATGAAGTCTCTCAAATAATTCTTATCAAATGTTTCTCTATGTTCTTTGATGTGACTTTGAGCGAAACCTATAATTCACACAAAATATTGGAGCATATCGTTTTAATAATATAAATTTTTTTAAATGAGTTCATTTTTGTATAGAATATATACTAACGGCTAAATCAGTGGCGGCAGTTATAACATTACAATAACAAATTATAATTGTTTTAATCTGTTCCAGGTCTCATACGTGATTAGCGTCGCCTTAAAGTTTGTTGGGTCTAAATTATTCGCTATTTTATTCGGTTATATCCTTGGGGAAAGTACTTAGCGAACATTATGCTAATCCAAAAATAGACGGCTACGACAACGTTACTAGAAAGTTGCTGGGTTGGCTTGCAGCACCCTAGTTGCAGTTCACTATATATATCGAGTCAAGATAAATTATCGTGTGGCCGAATGGTAAGGCGTCTTGGGGATGATAAAACAGAAACGGTCGTCATGGGCGTCGCGGACTCGAAACTTAACTCGATAAAAACAAACAAAAATCAAATTAAATTGGAAGAAACCAGCATTGCCTTCAAACCTTGTACAACACTAAGTCTTTGATTAAGCCGTGTGTTAACTGCCCCAAATGATGGTAATTTTTTTAGAACTGGAAAATAATCGATGAGAATGATTTTCGGGGCGTCGGATGGATCCCCGAATCTGCGTAAAGTGTGTGGGAATCATTGGATAGGATATTCATGTTTATCTCCGTGAATGGGAAAACCAAGGGGGTTAACACACGGGCAATCGTCAAACACCTCGCGCCCACCGTCGGGTTACCGGAGCTATTTCAGTGTGTTGTATATATATGATGGACAATTTCCTTTAATTTGGTAGAACCCGTTAATCCGCTGGGTTCAGGCAATGTCCGTAAAGTGCCTTGCCCAAGGACACAACCGACTAGCAAGCGACCAGTTTTGCACCTGCAACCTTTCGATTGGAAGGCGACGCACTTAACCGCCAGACTAACCGGTCGGATTGATATGAGTTATTAACATTTGATACTGATATGTATTCCAAACAATATCAATAGTTTAGTTTTGTTTTTAGTATTTCATACAAGTAAAAAAATGCCTAACTATTTTAAGTCGAGGAGGCAGGATAAAAAGACAAAATAGTAGTTAAAACACGTCAGTGAATAGAGACGAATACCATTTGTACAGGTGAAAATTAACAACTGCATATCGTTCTTAGATATGGGACAAAAACTTTAACTTACATTAGTTGCATTGTTTCCAGATATTTAAGGTGCTTTTGGTCCTCGAACTCATACCGTCGACCACACACAATGCGACAAATCACATTACATGTCAACACGTACAGATCCAACTGTTGGTTGTGTTTGTATTTATGAGATAATAAAATTTATATAGTCTTCAGTAGGAAAATACGGGAGATTATCACACGGATAACAGTCAAGTTATATCGTTCCCACCGAAACTATTGCAGTTTGCTGTTACATGTTTCAGTGCAATCAAGTTGATAATGGGTCAAATCTAGCGGATATGATTTGGTTCTTCTGTTTTGTCAATACCTTATATAAACTGAATTTGACGCTATCTTCTATTCAGTTAACCGGCCATCGGGAAAATGCGACCAAAAAGGAAAAAAATCTTGAAGTCACATACCTTAAGATCTACTGGTTTACCAACTTTGCCCTTAAGATACTTAGTGAAACAGTCTGCTTCCTCTGTTATTCGATCTTCCATACCTTTCTTCGCAAAACCGTGTCTGACCAGAAAAAAAGACATTTCAAGGACCCATTAAGGTCTGATAGGGGAAAAGTGGGTAAAATGGGCCACGTGGGTAAAATGGGCCCCATCCAATTTTCAATATATTTTGAAGAATAAAATTTGCTGCCAGAACCAGTGTCAGTATATCAACTTATGGAATCTCAAAACCGAAGTTTGAGCGTGAAATCACCAAACTCAATGTTTTCTGTAGTTATTTCGGTTTGAGAAGGTCTGAATTTAAATTTGCAATTTTTGTTTTCTGCTAATATATAATAGAAAAGATCGAATGCTAAAATAACTTTTACTGTAGTTAAATAGAACTATATAGCCTAGACCTACTTTTACTGGTAGTAATAAAACTTCTTTTTTAAAGAATTTTTTATAGAGATTTTAAGTCGTATGTTGGCACCTGTCTAATATGGGCCCCCTGTGTTCATTTGGTAACTAACGGGGCTAGACTTAGCATTAACAGTACTAAAGGGCTAGACTTAGCACTAACAGTCATATTATGTGTTTCACAATAAACTAAACGGGTTTTCTAAATGCTATTAATAACATGAATTGATAGTTATGCTTCCACTAAAGTAGCAAGGTGTTATTGCATTAGTATACTAGTAACTGGGTATTAAATAAAAAGTAATTGCTGTAATTCAAAGTGTTAAATTAAAAAAAACAAACTACATCATAAAAAGAAAAGTAATAACATTGTTTATATCGGAAGCGAATATTGATATTGTTATTTAGCGAAATGTTAATATCGAAAACGGGCCGGGGCCCATTTTAGACTGCACCCTTGTCTAAAATGGGCCACTAACGAAATATTTTTCTTTGTTGATAAAATATATTTAACAAAAATTATTAGAAAGTTAACATGTTATGTGTGAAGACTTTGGTATTAGGTGACACCACACGAAAAACTTAAGTCCAGCGGGCTTTATATCAGTAAAAAATCCGATTTGCAACTAAAGGGCCCATTTTACCCACTCTTCCCCTATGTATAATTTGAAGTCATACACGTCATTTTTTAGAGCAAACCAGAATACATTTGTTATCATACTTCTTACTCGGAAAGTGACCGAAGAACCCATTTCTTAAATGCTTTAAATTTTGGCGAGTAATCCTTGAAAATCACGCCCATGTTTTTGGTATTTTGCCGAAGGACGGTCTGTGGCCTTCCGCTGGTTAAACTTCCTTGGTTTGTGACTGCCTAAAAATAATTTAACGTAGATTAATCACAAGTTACAAGGGTTAATATGACATATATTAGCATGATTCTATTTAAACTAGAACTAATGATACCGTTCGTTTTAAACAAAAAATAGGTAGGCTAAGTCACAACAGGTATTACTGATGATCTTAACTCTTATTATATCTTTATAAATTTGGATTGCCATTAAAACCATTATCAATTGCTTTTTTTTATATATATTTTACCGAGCCAAGTTTTGAACCCTAGATGGGCTCTTCACTAATATCCTTTTTATACAGGAGTCGGTATATGTATCGGTAGCGTTAACCATTCGGCCACACGACCGTACCCATTATCAATTGTTAGTCTATTAATATCCAACCTCTGCAATGCTTTCTGCTGTGTTCAGGAACCCCCTAAAATGAAATTCCACTAATGTCAGATGACATTTTTAGTTTGAAGCACACTTACCGGGGCATATTTACATTAAATATTCTCATTTAACACCCAGATTGCATAACACTAATGCATTAGAGCACTTATGAAGGAGTGCGAAAAGAGGAGCACTACACTAGTGCACCATAAATAACAAAAAAAGCGCAAAACAACACAAAACAAACAAAATGTTTAAATAAATAAATAATAAATAAGAAAAAATAAATAAATAAATAGCAAGCCAAAAAAGGGTTGCTAGCAAGTGAAAAATACCAAAGACTGCAGCAAGGATCCGATTATATTAGAGCAGATTGGTTGTGACATATTAGTTTAATATTGATCGGCATCTTCTTCTGGGGATCACACCGCCAACTCTCGAATAGTAAATTCTCTGTTAGGGCCGGCAAAAACTATTTAACAGTAAAATACAAAACCAAATGTGCCATCGGCTTACCAAGTAACAGAGAATACTGTAAAAAACATCACCATAAATAACACTTGTGTTTGTGTAAACAAATCAACATTGTTAGCATGCAAAGGAAGTCAAGATTGTGATTTAATGTGGTGATCATAATTTAAAAAGAACAAAATATGGAAACTTTTCATGCATGTGATTTTAATAGGAAAATCAACGTGTGAAGACAAGTGAAAAGAAATGCATGCAGGTATCAATATATGCAAAGGGATAGAAAAGGTAAAGCAGTTTATAGGAATTTATTTGTGCAAGAAGTAAATGAAATTTAAACTTACAAAAGGGATTTATTAAAAAAAAAAAAAGTTCTATCGTTAATAAAAGACGTTCTGCAGACTTTTGCCTGCCATTTTGTTGCCTGTCAGCTGAAAAAATTGCCTGTCAGCTTGTATAGCCTTTAACTGCCTGCCTGGTTGGTAACACTTGAGTTTCTCTTAAGAACGCGAATATTATATTTGTGTAGTCCAGCAGGGATTTTGTAAATGATTGACTAATTCCGTTTAATAAAACATCCTTCATAAAATAAAGGTCAACAATGTACACCGACAGAGGCCAACGCTCTCAAACCTCCTAATGTCCCTAGGGCAAGTTGCGGCTTATGCTATTTTTACATCATTAGTACAGGCCATCAATTAGTGATATAAAGTAAATGCGTAGATCAAAGATACACTGATATACCAACCTTCAAAATAGGCATTTACAGACCAGTAAAAAAATTACAACGTTGATATTTTTGTTATGTTGGCTACCATGTTTCAGAATTGTCGCTTCCCTTTAAACTTTCCTTTTTTACAGTCAACATTAGATAGCAGAGATGGTTCCACCATTGTGAAGATAAACAATCATGTCTATACAGCTGGTTGTTGGGATGGTGGGGCAATAAACACTGTTGAGTTTTTCAATCTAAACCAAATTAAAGCTGGTTGGCAATAGGAGTAAAATGGTGCATTTTACCATGTACCTGTCACTGTCTCTGTATCTTGTCGTTGCAGGCTATCAGTAAACCAAGATCTGCAAGTCCATCGTGTTTAACAACAAATGTCGCGTCTTTGAGTTAGGCCTATTCAGCGCCCAGCATGTTTTTTTTTCATCGGGTTTAGTTTTAAAACCCTAATAGGATTACACACGACCGTGCTAAAAAATACATATTTATAACTTAAAGACAGTTTGTAATCTTTTGCAACCCTAATAAACCTTACACACTTTCCAGTTTAAGGGCACCTGTTCTAGATATGAATATATCAAAACACTCACGCACCCGCGATAAGTTTTTAACGAAATAACTATATTTGAACATTGTCACACAAGGACACATATAATAAAAACCTAAAAAGTGTACCATTAATTAAAAATAAACTACGCTAACTAGTAATCTACGTAATTTGATGGATTTAGCGCAGGGATGCATCCATCGAATGACGAGTGGTAAATTTCGGCCGAGAAGTTTCACAGCTGGATAAACTTTGTCTTCTTGGAGTAGATACAGTGGCGATTGACGTTTTGTTTCTGGTAGGTGATGTTGAAGTCTGTTTGCTGTTGCCCTTTGAGTCCCGACGATTCCACGACATTGGTACTTAATTGGGGAGGTACAATTGTGAGCCAAATGGTTAACGCGACCGATATACCTTTACCATACAATAATGTACAAAAAACCTTATTGACGAGCTTAATAGGCGTTCAAAACCTATTAAGTTATAAAACTTAAACTGATAGTTGGTTAAAAAGGTTAACGAAAAAAGTTTAATACACCAAGCTCACAACAATCCGTCTATTAAAAGGGATAATATCAGCTTAGGTAGTTTGTTTTTATTTTTCATCTCTTTAATGCATTAGAAGACACAAGTCAGTTAAAACCCACACGGTATAACGGGAAAATGACGTGGCCGTTAAATGCCCACTGCGTTTTCCCATAAAACAGGACGTACTAGCAACGCCTTATTTTACGAAGCACTCCTTTAATATATTTTGTTACCGGACTTAGTATCGAACCCATAATGGGTTTGTTTGCTAATGCCGTTTTGTATGCAAGTCGATATCTGTATCGGTCGCGTTAACCATTCGGCCATACGACCGTACATTGCTTTGCTATTATAATGCCTTTATTTCACAAATCCCTGCTTCACTACTAACACACTTTGCAGCCAAATGAGGATACCAAGAATATCATTTCCTTACATTTAGCTTTACCTGCTGGGGTTACAGAGGGTTTTGAACTGGACTTGTTCTTAAAGCAGAAACCAATGATGCCACCGAACAACAGCAGGAAGGAGGCCAGCCAACCAAGTACGTAACTTGCACTGATTGGAACCAGGTAATCGTGGTACAAGTACGTAAAAACACTGACTCCACAAGTGCAGCTTGTGCCTGCAATAAGAAAAAGGATAGGATATGATAGGAGATTTGATAGGATAGGAGAGGATAATCATGTTTGTATCCTTTAATTGGAAAACGCAGTAGGCGTTAACACACGGGCAATTGTCAGATTACCTCGCGAATCTGACCATGTAATCATGGTACAAGTACGTAAAAACACTGACTCCACAAGTGCAGCTCGTACCTGCAATAAGAAAATGGTATACTAGAGAATATTTATGTATATCTTCTTGAATCGGAAAACGCAATGGGCGCTATCACACGGGCAATCATCAGATTACCTCGCGAATACTAAGAAAGCGTTTAATAAATTCCTTTTTATCGGGCTATGTTTCGAACATGTGGTATATTGGTCGCTTTAATTATTTGGCCACACAATGCTTAAGAAAGCGTTAACACACTGATAACCGTCAGAGTATCTCGCGCCAGCTGTAGGATTGCTGGAGCTATTCAATTGAAACAATTTGCTTGGTGGGTCAGTGTGTCGGCTTTTAGTCGAAGGGTTTCAGTTTTTAAACTGATCCCCATCTCTTTAGTTGTTTCTTTGAAAAGTCGCTTAACGGACGTTGCCTATAAAGCTCCGGTAACCCGGTAGTGAGCAACACCACGTGCCTGCAGCGGTTACCAGAGAAGCCATTGAAATGTGTTTTATCTTTTCAATGCAATAAATATAACATACCAGAGACAAGCAAGAGGCTTCTCATTCTCTGATAAGTCGACGATTTTGCGTCATCAGGGGCCGGCTTGCACCTTGTTAGAAATAATCGTCGTGCCCCGAATAATATAGAACCGAACCCACATATGATGCTGATCAGAAATAAACCGACCGGCGCCGCTGCCTCTGAGGATAAATATAAAAGATTTAGCGCATAATGCACGATGCCAGAATATATGCAATCTAATAAAGGTAGATCAGGATGCCTAAAATAGGATATCTTTTCACGCCCTTTTTAATCGTGGTTACAAAAGAAGAAAAAATCTGTATAATCTCTGTCTGCATAGGATGGGATAGGATATTAATGTTTATCCAAGGACACAACCGACTTTCCCAAGGACACAACCGACTAGCTACCTACCAGTTTCGCATCTGCAACCTTTCGATTGAAACGCGACGCACTTAACCGACATACTAATCGGCCGGACATCTGCTAGAAAATATGTTGGTGTGCTATTTTTATATGCTATAAGCTTGCTTAAACAGGTAATGATATTACAAAAAAACGCCATGGCACAAGTTTTTTTGTAGAAAAATGACCGCCCAAACTTACCTGATATTATCTCATGAAAGCAATTAGGTGGCCCTGGACCAGGACCGTACACGCATCTTTGAAAATAACCGATATGGCCTTGCACGGAGCCGCCGAACTGAATAAGAACGAACCACTCCGGGAGAACAAGAGACAAGAACAACGAAAACAATCCAAGCCCGGCGATGGTAGCTAACAGAACCACCCTCCAAGCTTCGACTTTTTGTTGAATTTCAGCTTTACGGAGCCGGTTTAACACACCGCCGTCGGGATTAGATTCAACTCTCCCTAAATCAGTTTTGTCGCCAGATTGGTTCGGCAGTCCAACTCTTCCTTTCCAAGCAGTAGCTAATTCGCCGAGATAATTCAATTTGCTTTGCCCTGTTGATGCTGTAACAGAAATAAGTTTATTTATAGGATATGTCACGTCTAATGTAAAAATACGGCAAATAATTGCTCTTAAAAGTAACATTTTTACCAATATTAATTTAAACACAGATGATGATACAACGATAAAGTTCGCATATGTACATTTATCATTCATAAATTCCTATGAAATATAAATGGCTAGTATGGGCTAAATAACCCGATGGATTAAAAGGTTGTTCCTAAAGCGAAGGAACTTCTCGATCATGCACAACGACGGTTCGCGCGGTAATTTAACGTTTGTCCGTGTGATAACGCGCCTTGCGTTTTCCCATTCACCAGTACATAACAATAATTACTTTATCCTTAAACGGGCGTGGGGCTGAATGATTTGCGCGACCGATACATATGAGCCCATCCTGGGTACGAAAAAACATAAACATCCGATATAATGGTGACATTACTTTATTTGTTAAACCTGTAATCCACTGTGTGCACTTACCGTGTTTACGTACGAATTGCAAAAACCTTTGCACGTGGGGTTTCTCTGTTTCATCTGCCATGGTACTGCAGCCTTTCCCTATTCCAAAACATAGAATTGGCCTAAATTTGTTTTATGCCTGTTTATATAGGCCAAGCGTATCTGTTTGGGAATTACCACGGGAACTATTACCCAGGTGACAATTGAGACGTTCACACACTTCAAAGAAATTACTTCAAACCATCTTTTCAGCGCTTTTTGCTCAGTTGGCCACTTTAAATTGAAAAATAATGGACGACTGCGAAAGGTAGAATAACAAATCATCGCTTCTAGTGGAATTGGTAGGTATAGGCACATTCAATAAAAAGACAAACAATTCGATGAACTTTTCTTTCTCATAACAATGCGCGTTCTTTGCAGAGCGACGACCAATAAATTATTTTGATTAATGGAAGAACTGTATTTTCTAAAAGGGCACATAATTACCTTGTCAAAGTTATGCAAGTTGTAATGATAGTAATATCGAGTAATATCTTTTGCCTACATTGAGTAAATGTGCCCGCTGATACCCTTTGTACCTACTTCGAAAAAGGTGTGTTTTTTCTTTATATCGACACTGTTTTGCACAATTGCAAAGATTTAATGCACACACTGTCATATTCCTATCCCTGCTTCTTCCAAACTATACTGCGTGAATCGATCGTTTGAAAGCATCAAAACCGAAACATTGAATTTTCTTTTCTTTCCTGTGACGAAGAGGCAATGACGGTTGAATACTTGCGTTAGAAAAAGTATAGGCAATAACGAAAGAGGGAATATGCTCCAGATCGAGCCGTTAAGGTCTTAGAGGAGGCAACCTTTAAATCTTTCCCGATATTTCGATTCTATCGCAAATATTTGCCACATTTTCTGTGGCAACTGCCACAAGTGAACGGTCGGTAAGCAGTTTAAATTTCATTAAAAATTACTTGCGTTCTACAATGAACGAAACTCGTTTAAATGGCCTTGCTTTTCGTTACATACACCGTGATTTGAACTTGAATTATGATGATGTCATTTCCGAGTTTAGTAAAAACATTGGCGCTTAGATTTCATCTAGAATCAGAATATCGTGATGTTTCTCACATTCGTTCCGATTGGCATTTCCTTTTCTATGATATAAAGCATAAATGAAAGTGATGACTAGTTTTAGTGGATTGAATTTCTGGGAATTTCAGGGAGAAGGGTTTAGATAGGCATGGGGCGTATGCAACTTTTTAGTTATGGGTCCCATTTAAAAAATTGGGACACATATTGTTTTTGTCCGTTTTTTTTTCTTTTTTTTTCGTCAAACGCTTGACAGGCATGGCATGTTGCCACGACGTCTACCAAAAGGAGTAATGGAATCGCAATGAAAATTTGACATTTGTAAGAGAACATGGTCTAGATATGAAGAAACCAAAATTTTGGGTAGTGAATTCAGGGGAATTCCCCTGAGACGTTAAAATCCAAAAGTTTTTTTCCAATAAATTAGCTTTTTGGGGCATATAGCGCTTGAATGGCTGCTCTAATTTTGATCAGATTTGGCGAAATGTTGGACTTTTAGACACTGTGTGCCACAAGTTTCGAATCCACGATTGGCTCATCCACGATTGGCTCAAAAGCTGGACCCTATATTGCCGATGGAATAGCTTGGTGGGTTATTGCGTCGCCTTTTAGCCAAATAGTTGCGTTTTATAAACTGGTCGATAGCTAATAGGCTGTGTCCTTGAGCAATGCACTAAACGGATATTTTCAGAGCACAGTGAAGTAAAGATGGCGTATAACCAATTAAAACCATGCGCGGGCGGATGTGACGAGTGGTACCCTTCTATGAGTCGTTGTTTTTAACGAGTGTTTTGCTGAGTAACAATGGTGGTGATTCCCCAATGTTTCGAATCCACGATTGGCTCATCACTTGAACCGTTTTTGTATAGGTTGGTATATGTATCAGGCGCGTTAACCATTCGGCTACACGACCGTTCATCTTAGTGTTGATTTCCTTTTATTGTGCAATTAAATTATTAGTTTTGCGGCACCCGGTAATTTTCATTTTGTAAAATATCGGTTAAAATGGCTTTTTATATACAAATACCACTTTTCCTAAGAAGTTAGGTAAAGAGACAACTTAACACGCAAAATTACTTTCGTTTTAATTATATTATTGCTGGTGACATAGTAGTCTTAATAAAACGCAACAACATTTATTCTCTTTCCATAATTGCTTCCATTGCTGCTAAGTCAAGAGCGTCCTCTGTAAATACAAAACATCATGTAACGGCTTTTAAATACTTTAAATGAACACACAATATTTACCTAAAGACATTTCTTCGCCTCCATGTTGGTTCCATTTCTTCCATGGGTTCCATGGAGATTCGCCGGGCTGGGCGCCACCGCGAGCAATTGCAGGAATCAGACCAGCTGCGTGAGGTAGAAGCTTCACACCAAGTTTGACAAGTCCTCCGATTTTAGCATCGGATGGCACCAACTGTACCACGAGAAGAACGGCGAGAAAGACGACTTTGCTTTGCATCTTGTTGTTGTATCACTTGTATGATGAAAACCTACTTGTCTCGCTGTGTATTTAACCACTTACTGTGTTGTGGATAAGACGTTCTTCGAAGCAAAAAATCACTTCGCGGTAAAATGAAGATGAAACGAAGAAGGCATTTTCCTGGGACGAACGGAAAAGTTTTAGAGAATACAAATTAAAGAATGTTTACTGGTGAAAAGAAATCTGGCGATGAAAAGGGGAAGCAATAATTAATATGTCAATAACCACAGAAGTTAATTAATGACTAAGTTAACGTCGCATATCATAAAAATATAAAGATTTAGATTTCCAGAGAAAATTAAAAAATATCAACGTGGATTCATAAAAACGTTGAACATTTATAGATACAGTTCATCTACACGAACTGCAATCAGTTAATGCATAACTATATGTGGCTAATATACAAAGTGCCCACATTGTCGATATGCAGCGGAGAGTTCATTTTATGATAAAAATAGTTTGGCCAAGTTAATTTAATAACCAATAATCTTGATTGCGAAAAAGGTTCTGGTGGGTTTCACTGTATTCACAACTGTCAAATTACGACTTTGCATGATGTCCCGACATATTTACCAAGTTTAAAAATGTTCTGGGTGGGTTAGAAGGACATCTTTTATCAGAAGAGTTTCAGCCTCAGAAATGCTAGCAAACTAGTCGGTTGTGTCCTTGGGCAAGCTACTTGTCCGGCGGGTTGGTCTAGCGGTTAAGTGCGTCGCCTTTTGGTGGGCGCGAGGTGATCTGACGATTGCACGTGTGTTAACCCCCCTTGGTTTTCCCGTTCACGGGGATAAACATGAATATCCTATCCTATCCTACTTAATGGAAATTGCATTAATGTGTGGAGGTTTAACATGGGCATTTGCCAGACACGTGTCTAATTCTCGACACCTAAAAAACAGAGTACTCCACCATGGACGTCGGATATTCCAATGGTATTGGGTATCTTTCACGAGGTTTATGAGTACCATTTTTGAAGTTATAGCAATGTCGTTTAGCTATGTTAAGCCGTTAAATACACCATAAAATTATGTTATTCTATAGATCTATCTACACAACTAAGCAATAACATATTGACACGTTTCCTCTTTAACCGGCAACAACTATCTGAACAATTTCCGTTTAATCAAACCATTTTATAATTTATTTCTGGCATGGCTGTTAATATCTACATTTGCAAGTTTTGATATTTATTATGAGTGAAGATTTCATGAGCATTATTTCATTTACAGCAAATATCCACCTGGTGTGAGTTTGTAGATGGATACGTTGCTCAATGTTTTGTTGAGATATTTTCTCACAGATATACTTGCATGTAAACATAATTTTACGCAAAAAGAATAAAAATTTTAAATAAAAAGAACAGTAAAATATTTAAATGTTATATTTATATATAAGTATATGGGTATTACCAATCAACCCAACGCCCGGCTGTACATATGCAAGAGAAATATACCTGTGTCAGAAGTGTTTTGGTTAAATAGTGCGTTGATTAACGGAAGATTACCCTATATCCATTGCTACATATACTTGACTGAATGTGCGAACTCTTATTGAGGCGCATGCCAGTTAAGATCATTAAAAGCTTTAACCTGATTCGATAACTAAATTATACAGAAATAAATTATAAAATGGCTTGATTAAACGGAAATTGTTTAAATGGTTGTTGCCGGTTAAAGAGGAAACGTGTCAATATGTTATTGCTTAGTTGCATAGATGGATCTAGAATAACATAATTTTATTGTGTGTTTAACGGCTTAACACAGCTAAACGACATTGCTATAACTTCAAAAATGGTACTCATAAACCTCGTGAAAGATACCCAATACCATTGGAATATCCGACGTCCATGGTGGAGTACTCTGTTTTTCAGGTGTCGAGAATTAGACACGTGTCTGGCAAATGCCCATGTTAAACCTCCACACATCAATGCAATTTCCATTAAGTAGGATAGGATAGGATATTCATGTTTATCCCCGTGAACGGGAAAACCAAGGGGGTTAACACACGTGCAATCGTCAGATCACCTCGCGCCCACCAAAAGGCGACGCACTTAACCGCTAGACCAACCCGCCGGACAAGTAGCTTGCCCAAGGACACAACCAACTAGTTTGCTAACTAGCATTTCTGAAGCTGAAACTCTTCTGATGAAAGATGTCCTTCTAACCCACTCAGAACATTTTTAAACTTGGTAAATATGTCGGGACATCATGCAAAGTCGTAATTGGACAGTTGTGAATACAGTGAAACCCACCAGAACCTTTCTCGCAATCAAGATTATTGGTTATTAAATTAAATTGGCCAAACTATTTTTATCATAAAATGAACTCTCCCCTGCAAATCGACAATGCGGGCACTTCGAAATCCTACAATGTATATTAGCCACATATAGCTATGCATCAACTGATTGCAGTTCGTGTAGATGAACTGTATCTATAAATGTTCAACGTTTTTATGAATCCACGTTGATATTTTTTAATTTTTTCTGGAAATCTAAATCTTTATATTTTTATGATATGCGACGTTAACTTAGTCATTAATTAACTTCTGTGCTTATTGACATATTAATTATTGCTTCCCCTTTTTATCGCCAGATTTCTTTTCACCAGTAAACATTCTTTAATTTGTATTCTTTAAAACTTTTCCGTTCGTCCCAGGAAAATGCCTTCTTCGTTTCATCTTCATTTTACCGCGAAGTGATTTTTTGCTTCGAAGAACGTCTTATCCACAACACAGTAAGTGGTTAAATACACAGCGAGACAAGTAGGTTTTCATCATACAAGTGATACAACAACAAGATGCAAAGCAAAGTCGTCTTTCTCGCCGTTCTTCTCGTGGTACAGTTGGTGCCATCCGATGCTAAAATCGGAGGCCTTGTCAAACTTGGTGTGAAGCTTCTACCTCACGCAGCTGGTCTGATTCCTGCAATTGCTCGCGGTGGCGCCCAGCCCGGTGAATCTCCATGGAACCCATGGAAGAAATGGAACCAACATGGAGGCGAAGAAATGTCTTTAGGTAAATATTGTGTGTTCATTTAAAGTATTTAAAAGCCGTTACATGACGTTTTGTATTTACAGAGGACGCTCTTGACTTAGCAGCAATGGAAGCAATTATGGAAAGAGAATAAATATTGTTGCGTCTTAATAAAACTACTATGTCACCAGCAATAATAAAATTAAAACGAAAGTAATTTTGCGTGTTGAGTTGTCTCTTTACCTAACTTCTTAGGAAAAGTGGTATTTGCATATAAAAAGCCATTTTAACCGATATTTCACAAAATGAAAATCACCGGGGGCCGCAAAACTTATAACATAATTGCACAATAAAAGGAAATCAACACTAAGATGAACGGTCGTGTAGCCCGAATGGTTAACGCGCCTGATACATATACCAACCTATACAAAAACGGTTAAAGTGATGAGCCAATCGTGGATTCGAAACTTGGCTCGGTAAGAAAAAAAATCAACACTGAGATAAAGACGCGAGTGTTCTTCTGTTTGTTTTACGTATGTGTTAGTATTAAACTTATTAAACGCTCGCTACAGTTGCAATAATATTAAGAGCCGTGTTAGAAGGATTAATAAACGCATTTGGTGCCTGAGTCGCAGGTTGCCGAACCCTGACTTAAACCAAGTGATTTTCTATATTATGTAACACAAACTGCAGCAATGTATGATGTTTTAGTTGTATTTAAACATTGCAATACACTTACTATACACTGTAATAGCTTGGGAACGAGGTTCTTGCACGGGAAATCGTTAGATTACCACGTGCCCACCGTTCTTTTTTAAAATTACAGTATTTGATTGCTTATTTTCCTAAATCTGGCCCAATGCAAACTGACCCCACAAAAACGGCTGTCACATAAAATCCTGATATAGAAAGTCTTAGATTTTTTCACAATTTAAAATTTAAGCTTGGATCTGCAACATAAACTCAAAACCCACCAAAATGTTACTTAAACATTTTGAGCCCATACCCCTTCGTACATCGGCAAGTGTTTTCCCAACAGCAGATGTACAATCCACACCTTTATTTCACAAAGCACTGCTCCACTATTACAAAACTTTACAGCTAAATGAGAACACCGGCGCGCAGCCTAGCACATGCTGCTTTCAACCAAACAAACATTGGGGAATCACCACCATTGTTACTCAGCAAAACACTCGTTAAAAACAACGACTCATAGAGGGTACCACTCGTCACATCCGCCCGCGCATGGTCTTAATTGGTTATACGCCATTTTTACTTCACTGTGCTCTGAAAATGTCTGTTTAGTGCCTTGCTCAAGGACACAACCTACTAGCTATCGACCAGTTTATAAACCGCAACTATTTGGCTAAAAGGCGACGCAATAACCCACCAAGCTATTCCATCGGCAATAGGTCCAGCTTTTGGTAACTTATTTAACATATTGCACTGACTTCTGCTGTAAAGCTGACGGTAACTATGAGGTAATCTGACGAGAAGGAATTTACTATTCACATGTACAAAAAAAACTTCTATCCAATGATGGTTTATTACAAAATTACTTTGCCTTGTGCAATATTTTTTTACTCGGTTTCGAGCCCATGATCACTAAGACCGTTTTTGCATAGGAGTCGGTATATCGGCTATCTTAACCATTTAACCACACGATAATACAACTTATGTAATATAACCCCTATCAAAGTACATAAAAAAACATAACTATCGTTGCCACCCAGAGTATAAAATACTTTGGTTGAACTATTGAACTCATTAAAGCAGTGCTTCTCAAATGGTGCGCCATAGGGGTTAGCTAGTTGCGCCACACTTGCATTTCGTAAATTTACGACATAGTGTGCATAGATCATAAACTACTAAATGGTTAGTGTCTAGTTCGTTCTTTTCCATTGTTACGTTAGTTCTGGAACTTCCAAAAAGCAAGAGGCTCAAAAAAACAGTAGTCATGTGGAAAAATTGGTGATAAAATACTTTAAATTCAAATTTTTAATTTACCATATTTTTCCTAAATTGTTTGAGTATTTAGCAGATTGTTTTGACTCCCCGTGCAAAGTTCGCCCGTTCGTTTCTTAATTGAGGTCAAAAAGATCGAGAACCACCGCATTAGAGTAACTCTGCCAACCGACTGCATGAGGTATTTGGTTATAACGACCATACCCAATCTACAGTAATAAACGTAAGCATAGAAAAGCCATACATGACCGATTATCCAAGACGTTGATACAGTGGTAAGAACAACGTCATTGACGTCCCCACATTTTCGGAAAACTTTTAGGAGGTGATTAGGCGTCATAGCGTCATACTTTAATGTTCTGCTTAATCTTCTAACGTTGCACTTATCCTGCCCTTAAAATAGCTCTTTAGTGCGGATAGGTTTGGCTACATTTATATAGATGCATAAAATAAGTTTTACTGCAAGGTATACTATAATAGCGAGTTTGCAGTTAATTATTTTACGACCCAATATTCTGTAGGTCAGGATTAACAACTTATAGTTTGAACAACTTATTTATGAAGTTCTTCGATTTGTTGATCGCTGTTTTTGCTTTGCACATTTCGGCCTCAAGTAAGTTTTTAGGACAGTTGTATTTTGTGATGTTAACACTCAATATTACGTAGTGGGCTTAACAACTAATGGAGGACAAAATATCATGCAATCTCATTCAGCGTCGCCAACAAAAAAGGAATTTATCGGCTACCAGATGTGTTTGAATGTTGCCCCTATGGCTGTCCAAGCAACAGTTACAACCTACCACGCGTCTGCGCCTCACAAATTCAAGGATACAGTCACCGAAATTACTTCCTCCGGATTCTGGGTTAAACTAGAGAGAACTGACCAGTCCACAGGCTGGAACGTGGCCATGATTGTGGATTGGACGCTGTACTTTGACGGTTGGTAGATATATCAATTTATTGCTTTTACCTCTTTAGTCAAGGACCACGTCCTAATAACAAAAATGCGTGGTTTAATTACTTTAGTGGTATAGTAACTTATTTTAGGGCTGTTTAAAAAATGTACAGATAAGGTTTTAGGGTTTTATAAATACTTTTTCACAGGCGACAATGCGGTATGGTACGGGAATCTTTACATTTGGATGCCTGAACCAAGCAATAAGATATACAACACCCGATCTCAAGCTAGTACAGCGTGCCAACAGTTTGGTGCCACTTTGGTTGATATTATCGACAAGGAGATGTATGACGTAGTTTATAGATACGTTATGACCACAATTGTATTTGATGCGCCGTGGCAAGAAATCTGGCTCGCAATTAATTACGACCCACCGGTTTGTGAAAATGTTATATAGGTCCTTAAAAATGGCGGTTTATTAATATATACATATAACCTGAAATAGTTGATTAAAGTATATACCACTTTGCCCGATTTTTTTAGTTTTCCAAAGCTATTCACCCTATGATGAAATAGGACTTTAAGGTATGATCAAACGTGCAATCATCATATCTCAAAAAAGATGAGCTATAACCAATTGAAACGATAGTCTTGTAACGCCAAATTTCCTTCTTATTTTACGTTTGCCAAATATTAAACCATCAACCCGTTTAAATGTCACTTCGGGAAATGTTATATCTCCAGGCTAAAACGATGAAGACAAGCGACGGAAAACCAGCTTATAGTGGAAATTGGCATCCTAATTATCCAAAACACACTGCAACCGACACCGGTGTGTTGTTGGGAGTTCGTTCCGACACAAGCGACACAAATATCGGTCTTTGGAACCGATCACCTTATCTTCCACACAACACGCTCACACTTTGCGCAATGAGGGCATAGCAATCCTTGTAATCCGGACAAAAGATTGCAATTGTTAATATATATGTGTGTTGTAACTAGTTCATATTTAAATTCTCTATCGATTTATGTTGGTTATGAATGTCTTACATGTATTAATTTTGTATTTATAATTTCTTATTTATTTTTTAAAAACAAATCGACGTTAAAATTGCATTGTACTGCTAGTTTTGTTTTTTACCGAGCCCAGTTTCGAATCCATAAAGGGATCATCCCTAGGACCGTTTTTTTGTATACAATTCGGTTTACGTATCGCTTGCGTTAACCATTCGGCAACACGATCGTATCATTACACAATTATTAACTATTTTGTTACGCGATCCTTTTTCTTAATAAGCACTATTTCAAGAGAGCAAACTTCAATAAATTTTACCACGTTGATCCGCCGTTTCAAGACAGCAAACACCAATAAAATTCACCAAGAAAATTGGTACTGTATTAATATATTCATACTATAGTTATGACTCTAGCACTCAACAGCAATGTTATAGTCGGAACCGGAATTATGACAAAATATTATTAACTTGACTGAAGGTTGCGTAAGTTCTTCAAAGAAGACAATATTCCCAAGCAAACATACAAATGCATTGTCCCCACACCTCACGTACTTTACAACACTCACATAAATTCTGATATGAATTTCAATAATGCCGAATCATCGGGTTTTCGGATATCAAATAATTTTACGACTTTTATATATTCGATTGAAGTGTCCGTTCGAAAAGAGGTAGAAGTTTGACGCACGCCTTACCTTAGCAATGCACACTTTACAGCAATAACCAATGTACACTTAAATAACTTGAATATCAAAAGTTAAGAAGCATATTTTTCAACTTGTTCTGATATAAAAAGGGCCCTGGAACCCATTTTGTATTTCTCCTTTAAAAAAATCACCACAACATAAAATTATAGATTCGTCGCTTGTCACATATTATTCAAACAGAGTCAATTTTAACTATATAATAAGCTACTCTTTGTTACACCCACTCAAAATGCAAGAATTGCATTGGTACTTAAAGTCAAAATAGCCAAATCTTTTAATTTGTTAACTTTACATTTGAATGCTTTTCGGTTTGTTAAATCATCGCACAGTAGTGCATTGTAACTGGTTGTAATAAAAAGAAGCTAATACTCGTTAAACCCGTTTGAACATTGGTTATATAAGCAAATGGTAGTATAAAGATATAACACTTTGTTGATTTATTGTTTAAAGCTTTTAACTTGTCGTTCGATGACTTATTAACTTCGGTGTGAAAGTCAAATCTAGCTAGGATGACTATATAGTCTATGACTTTATTTCGGTTTAGGTGAGTCTTTAGAGTCAGTAGGGATTACCAAAATTTGTGTTTATCCTTCTGGTTTTGGAAAGCAGTTACCAAAAATATAGGAAATGGCTGAAAACCAAAAAATTCAATTTAGTGTCGTCGACATTGTTGTATTTTTAGGTAAGAAATATTACTTAAACATGATTATAACACGGTAACGATTACACTGGTTCTGTACTATACCTGTGATTACGAAAATAGTTTAGCTCAGATCGAACCAACATACCTGTATTTTATTTTTTGGTATAATGTACATTTTAAGACAAAAAATGTTGTGAATGCGATTTTCCATATAAATATATTGAAAAACGAAAGAAACTTTTTGTTTTTCTGGGATGTTTTAAAATGACAGATTTTTCTTGAATTTTTTACAGCTTCCCTGGTTCTTTCTTTATTGGTTGGTGTCTACTATGCTTTTAAGGACAGGACTAGAAAATCCATTGATAACTATTACTTTGGGAGCAGAAAAATGTCGCCGGTTGGAAAATACCTCATTACCATTTTATTTAAATATCTAGGAATTAATTACTTGTTTATTTTATATCATTTTAGGATAGGATGTTCATGTTTATCCCCGTGAATGCGAAAACCAGAGGGTTAACACACGGGCAATCGTCAGATCACCTAGAGCCCATCGTCGGTTACCCATTAATCCGCTGGGTTCAGGCAATGTCGGTTAAGTGCATTGCCCAAGGACACAACCGACTATCTAGCGACTAGTTCAGAACCTGCAACATTTCGGTTAAAAGGCTTTGCACTCAACCGCCCACGATGGGCTCGTCACTAAATCTGTCTTTTAAATACAATTCAGTACATGTATTGGTCAATTACTGTCTTACCGATGCAAAGTAATTGTACTATGAATTAACAATGCCGGAGATTTCCGAACACATTTACCCGAACAATTAGGATACGATATTTATGTTTCCGTGAACGGGAAACCGTAAGAAACGTCATCACACGGATAATCAACACATTACCTCGGGCCGACGTTCAGGTTAACATAGCTAATGCAGGGTGTTTTTTGTAATTAAGACGTTTCTTTAATTTGGTAGAACCCGAAAGCGGTCACGTGGCTTAAGAACGCGTCAGGATACCGGCTAATGTTTTTCCATACGCAAGTAATGCTTTTAACTAGGTTTTTAATAAGTTGATTCACAGATTCCATTAGGGCTGTCGATTTCGGTCACCTTCATATCCGCAATCACAGTGATTGGCCTACCAACCGAGGCTTACGTGTTCGGGCTCATTGCCACTTGGTATAGCTTGTCAACGGTGGGCGGTACTATCTTTGCATGTATCTACTACATTCCACTTTACCATAGATTAAAACTTACAACCGTGTACGAGGTACGTATTAACTTACACTTTTCTGATGACTAAACCGCACAAAACTTATTTCGTTCTGTATTGCAGTATTTAGAAATGCGATTCCACAAAAGAAACAGAGTTTTTGCATCTGGGATGGAAACATTCAGTTTGGTTTGTGAATCATTTTAGAGTAATTGCATTTTGGTAAAAATATGTTGTATTTTAGCTTCTTTATATGGGGACAACTGTTTATGTGCCGGCGCTTGCTTTAAGTGCTGTTACTCCGATGAGCACAAATATGGCGATCGTGGTAACCAGTAGCATCTGCACAATATACACTGTTTGTGTAAGTATACAGTGATATGGGCACCAACCATTGAATAAAATGGTCAACTTTTAAAGGGAGGCTTAAAGGCAGTGGTGTGGACGGACGCGCTGCAATCTGGTATAATGTTCGTAGGATCTCTTGCTGCTTTTATCCAAGGGACTGTTGTTGTTGGTGGGTTTGGTAATGTGTGGAAAGCACTAGAAAGAAGCGGACGAGTTAACTTTTGGGTGTAAGTATAGATAGAAAAAGCTATATGGTGAGGCATATGTAATTGTATATATGTGATGCCATACCTTTTTTGTTGGAAGTGAGATAATACAAATCTAGGCCTATGTATAAAGTGGATAAGACACCGTTAAAACTACGGAAATTCTAAAAAATGACTGCCAATCACTATTTTGTTAATAAATACATCGATAAAAAATCGCTGATAGGTATAATTGTTTTACGCTGCTTAGTTGCGAACCCATGATAAGTGCATAACTAAGAACGTTTTTATTACAGAAATCAATTTTATAAAATATGCCAACGTTTCAAAAAATATGTCATTTTTGCGAGGTAATAAAATTCGATATGAGACAATATAAAATTATTTTTCGCTGTACTTGAAAAAACAAGGGGCGTCATCAAAATTACAATCGTAAGATGACCTCGTGAACACCCTCGGGTTATCAGAACTTGCTGTAAATATTAACTTGAATTCCTTTTTGTCATTAGTTCCACTTATGTATGTAATCTGCGTCGCCTTTCAATTGAAAGGTTGCAGGTGCGAAACTGGTCGCTAGCTAGTCGGTTGTGTCCTTGGGCAAGGAACTTTACGGACATTGCCTTAACCCCGCAGATTAATAGCTTCCACCAAATATAAAGGAACTTGTCTATCGGATAGTACACTGCTAATATCTCCGGTAACCCGGACGGTGGGCGCAAGGTGATCTGATGATTTCCCGTGTGTAAACCCCCTTGGTTTTCCCATTCACGGGGATAAACATAAATATCCCATCCTATTCAATGTGATTCTCGGTTGGAATAGATTTGACTTGGATCCAAGGATACGAATGACATTTTGGTCTTTAATGGTTGGGGCATCGATGTCGCGAGTGCAATTGGCTTGCTGCAATCAATCAATTTGCCAGCGATACCTTTCTTGCAAATCGGCCAAGGATGCCAGAATGTAAGTGGACATTTGTTAAAGTAATAAAAAGTTTTAAATCCACGAACAGTTAAAGTGATAAACGCACAGTTAAAATATACAGTCATAGTTAAAGTGATAAAGCGTTTTAAACCTAAAATTGTTTGTACTTGTTTCACAGCGCAGCCATTTTTTCCGTGGCCCCGAAAATAGTCCTGACATTGATTGCAATAGCATGTGGCGCTGCAGCTTACGCTTATTTCGAGCACTGCGATCCTTTGAAGAACGGAGATATCCACAAATCCGACCAAATACTACCATACATGGTGCTTAAAATATTTAGCGATTTGCCTGGAATGGCAGGGCTTTTCGTTGCCGCTGCTTACAGTGGTACTTTGAGGTAAGATAACAATTTATAACGTAATTCTAAAACATTTATCTCACCGATTAGCTGGTTTAGTCGGCTTTCAGCCGAATGGTTAAGGGTTAAAAACTGGTCGCTAGCTAGTCGGTTGTGGCCTTGGCAAGTCACTTGGCGGACATTGCCTGAACCGAGTGAAACGATAGGTTCTACCAAAATTAAAGGAACTTCTCAACCATACACAACCCCACGATGTGCGCAAAGTAATCTGACGATTACCCATGTGTTAACACCCTTTTTGCTTTTACGGGGATAAAAACATGAATATCCTATAACTTATATTACATTTTCAGCACTGTATCGTCTGGAATTAATTCCTTGTCAGCGATGGTTCTCGAAGATTTTATTTTGCCAAGAAAACCTAACATGTCCGCAACAGCCCAAATGACTACCAGCAAAGTAACAGGTCCAAACCTATATATATGATCTTAGGCAGGCAATTTAAAAGTTTAGTTTGGTTTAGTTTATTCGTTTTTTGCCCCAGTTTAAAAAAATAACAAACAAATTAAATTACGACACAGGACAGGAAAGGGCGGCAAAACGAACAGTCGTTAAAACACGTCATTTAAAAAAAGGATATAATTTAATAAATATAGGGGACATAGCCACCAAACCTAAACGAAGGAACAATTAATTTAATAAAGCTTGTTTGTAGGTATCATTATGGGTGTGGTTCTTACAACTGTTGCCTATTTATGTTCGATGACGACTGGTACTGTTTTGGCGCTGGTCTCCACGTTTAGGGGATCTTGCGGTGGACCTATGTTGGCCGTTTATACGTTGGGTTTATTCTTTCCTTGGTGCAATGGCATTGTAAGTTTTATGTTGCTATAATTTATACATTTGTTAAACGGGATTTGTTTGGAATCCTTGCTAAGTTGGTTACTTTTTTCTATACACTTCTCTGCTGCGTCATTTTTTCTATACACTTCAGTCTTTCCGATCGGTAAGTCTACAAGACTCTAGTGGTTTAGTGCGGCGCCTTTCAGCCGAAAGAATGTATGTTCGAAACTGGACGCCAGCTAGTCGGAAAACCCAACGAGTTAATAAGTTGTACCAAATTGAAGGAATGTCTCAATTAACACTCTGCAATAGCTTCGGTAACCCGACGGTGAACGCGAGGTGATCTGACGATTGCCCTTGTGTTAACTCGCTTGGTTTTCCCATTCACGGGGATAAACATGAATATCCTATCCTAGTATATATATATCAGTCGCGTGGACATTCAGCCGTACAAGCGTATACCCTATAATTTATACATTTTTCTAAATTGGACAGTATTCATCCCATATGATGCACTTTTTGCTACGACAGATTTTTTGTATAAGGTCGCCTTAACCATTCAGCCACACGACCTGTATTTATACGTTTTAATTTATACAACGATAATTGTGCACAGGGCGCGTTGGCCGGCCAACTGGTGGGAACTACATTTTGTCTATGGATTGGACTTGGTGGGCTTATCTACGGCAGGGATCCTAAATATCTACGGAAACTTCCCACCCAAACAGACGGATGCCTTTCTCCTACTACGCTTAATTCTTCTTTGGTGGATATTCACTCAAACACAACATGGATTTATGATACCAAGTTTAATTTCACCTCTGCTCCTTCGGCGGAAATACCGTAGGTTTTGTTTTATTAAGTTTGACAAACACAAAATAAAGACATAGGTTTACTTTTCATTTATCGCAATCTGTGAACAATTTATTGGGTTTGCCTTTTTACTCTACAAATTATAGACATATCCTTTTTTTCTTTATGGTCAGCTAAAAAGATTGGTAAATGGGCGCGTCCTTCTCAACCACTAAACCTATACTGATCGCGAATTGTAATTTGGGCAAGGCAAATAACGAACATCACATGGTCCCAGTGGATTAATAAATTCTACTAAAACTGAAAAACCTCTTAATCATATACAACGCACTGCAACAGCTCCGGTTATCCAACAGTGGGCATGAGATAACCATGTGTGACAACGATCAAATATGCATTCGTGAGGTCATCAAACGATTGCCCTTGTGATAACCCTTTCACACTCTCTTTCACCGGAATAAAACATAAATATCTAATCTCGTAGAGTTCATGTGTATACTCGACTTATTAAAACAAGTGTCAATGTATGTCTTAATTTCAGAGAAACGACGTACAGTGACTTATATTCGATATCATTTATGTACTTTTCAATGATCGGTTTCATCATTACGATATTTATCGGCCTTCTGGTTTCATTTGCTACAGGTAAATCCATACAAAAGCAATATTAGCCTATATATAAATCTTACTACCTTATATTATCTTTCTATAAGAAAGGTTATTCACATATGGTATTGGACTCTACGTCTGACAGTTTAGTCTAGTGGTTTAGTGGGTCGCGGCTTAGTTCGACAAACACCAATTAATGTCCACATAACGAATTACAATTTAAACAACACTGAATAAAGTGGTCACAAAATGTAAACAACCACACACTATTTATGTGGTAATGACCCCTAAATCGCAAAAAAAGCTCTTGGCATGTGCTCGCGTTGCGTTAATACGACACTAGTATATTGTGATCCATTCAAGAGTAAATGTTTTTGTGACAAGAGTTATTAAACCCTTTATTTTTAAGGTGCAAACGACCCGAAGAAGATGGACCCGAAAGTATTCGTTCCAATAATCGACAACCAGTGTTTCCCAAAGAATATTCGTCACTTCTTTCGCTTCGGCGTTCCAATGCCAAAACCTGAAAATGACTTCAAAATAGGCAACACTGAAGAACTAGAGAAATTTAAATCAAAAGAATCAGAGTGTGGTTAAAATTGGTAATGACATTTAGGGAAACTTTAGTGATATTTTACTTGCTTTTTCAGCGTATCAAGTTCAAATAGGTTTGTGGTATATACATGCAGAATCATCGGAATAATTCGCTTTAAATAAATTCTTCGATATGTAATCTAAATAAATAGCTATTTGTACAAAATCTATATCTGTATACTTATAGCCTACATTGAAAAGATAGACATTCAAACATGTCATTTTTAATTAATATTTCTTTCTCGATGAAGTCTAAAATAAAATTGTTTAAGCCGCGCTGTCGTATAGGCCAGTAATCCAAATAGTTGTGGATTTTAATCAGTAACTGGTAGGGCGAGAGTGCTACACTGGAGTAGTGGGCACTTAACCCTTTAGAAACGAGATTGTTTTTGCGTAGTTTGCGCGTTTTGACCGAGTCCGCTTTGTAGTGCTCTAGCGCCTCTCGTGTTATAGTTAGAACAAAATGTTCAACACTAGAGTTGTTCGAAATAAAATTTTTAAAATTTCTGAAATTTTTATTTTTTGATGACGTCACTACTTGGGGGTCCACGTCATATTCTTTCTTATACAATGTAATAGTTTTTGATCTGTTTACAATACAGCCTAACATATTTTTGCAAAGTTACTCAGAAACAAATTTCCTACAATTATATTATAATTTTGCTTTGATGACGTCATCAAAATATTATTACGTCACTGATTTCATGTTACAGGTCCACCCATGCCAAATTTTTTTGGGTTTTTTTTTATTATAAAAAATGTTAGAATAGAAATTTAGATTGCTATTAAGTCCATATTGCTTTATCTTACTACTTTTTACTTAAAATAAACTATAAATGAAGGGTTTGAACCAAATTGTGGACTATAACCTTAAAGATACTCAAAACCCCCCCCAAAAATGTAAAAAAACTGGTAAGATCACATTTGGGACATCCCAAGAAGCGAAACTGATTCTACTGCCATAGAGACATTAAATGAAACAAACCTTTTGAGCATAGTGTTAAAAAAAACGTTTTTTTGTGATAATTTTCCCTCAAAATTACACCAAAAAAAGTCATAAAATTCAACAAAACTTTACTTCAAAATTTCAAATGCAAAGTTATGTTTAGTTTTGCTGTTTTCAAAAGAGGTATATCATATAGCTTTCCAACGAGACCAAACTTTAGCAGTTTCGACAAGAAATGTTGGAGATTTTTCATTTTGAATGAGCATATGTCAAAAAGGACAAATTTGTTCTTATCGTTTCTAAAGGGTTAAGAAATGAGATATGCATGAAATCAAAGAATTTTCCACAAATTTGGTAGCAATTCCACAATCCGCAGACTGTAATAGGTCAGCAACTCAAATATACAATGTGGTGTTCAATATGGTATATAAAATGAGATATCAATGTAAATGATCACCTGAAATGTATCGGAAGCAATGGTGCGAAAAAAGTAAGGATACCGTTGTTTATCACTGAGAGTCGGGGAGGTAGCTGCATAACTAATCTGTGGAAATACTTTGGTATTAAAGATAAAGTTTAATAACAATTTTAAACTGATAACTAAGTTCGAGAT
>CH001039.1:106995-136861 GCA_000149265.1 Ciona savignyi | reverse complement strand
TGTAAACATTTCTTGAAATTTGGAACTGCTAGGAGTCTGATGATTCACAGGAATCCTTAAATCTTGTTTCAAGTTTGTTGCGGGACTTTATTTCATGATTTATAATGTCCATAGATTACAACAAGAGGTTTGGGTCACTTGAAAACATTTCTGCTTTTCCATTTGATAGTTAGTTACCTTGGTTTGTTAAAATCCCGTATTAGATCAGAAAACCAACCATTTCAGCAAGTTGCCAATTTCGCCTTTTATGAAAATGACAATATAATGCTGACCTTAAACCATGCAAGGTGTGATGGTGAAATTATTTCTTCTTTACCATCGAAAACGCAGGTGATTTATTTTATTTAACATTTCTAACCCTTATTCACTTTGACCAGACTGTCTGATGCAGAGATTCCACTGTTTTTTTACCAAAATGTAATAATATATTGACAGTGAATATTTTTTTGCTGTAAAGACTATTTTACAAATCATAAGCTCTCAGACTTGCAGTTTAAAATTTAGCTTTGCCAACTTTAAAATAACTTTTTGAGACCAAATTTTACAAGTGCACATTTTTCGCCCTCCCCCTTCCAAAAAAAAACATCACTCCAAATCACGCAGGGGTGATATTCAATCAAGGTCACCTCACAGTCAGTGCTAATTGGGCGTGTTTCTTCTGTGGAAATAGAAGGGGAGTCCTGACACTCCCCAACTCCAAACAACGATGGCAATAGTACAAGGCAGCAATCCGACAACAGAAGTTTCATTACACAAATTTAACATAAAGGCCCCAGACGAAACCAGCGACGGCAATTCTACTATCTTCCGTTGATGGCAAAGCAATATCATAAATATTATAACAATGGAAGAAAATTAAAAATCTGATTGATTTAGTGAATGAAGGTGTGCAACCAACCAACCAACCACCTTTCATTTTTCCTGGTAACGCAGGTTATGGTATTGCATCGATCATTTGATGCGAAACTTGGTATAGAGTGTGGCTTGCTGTTAAGAAATACAGATCTCAACCGAACCCGGGTTAAAGTTGCAAAAAAAGGACTGGGAGGGTAAATAATTATACGTATTTAATTTTTATTCTGAAATTTATGTTTTACTTGTTTTATGTGTATTTCAACGGGCTTTTTTAACCCCAAAGACGGTTTACGTTGCTGTTAGAAGGGGGAAGTGCCTTTCACCATCTTAAAAGTAACGTCAAAGAACACCTTGCACTGGCTGGTGGTAAAACACTACGACGCGTTACAGGTGATAAACATACATCAATATGTTTTAAGGCCGCTTCGTTCTATGGTCATATACCAATTCAATTTCAGTACGATAGAAATCGGCAGAAGATAAAAAAGAGCAGCGGTCGGTATCTTCCTAAAATCAAGCTTGGAGAACACACACCATTCTCGAGAAAGTTGCGCGTTCAAATCACGTCCAGGGTTGCCAGACGGAAAATTCGCCTTACAGCCAAAATCAAGTGCAAAATAAACTATTTAATTTACTTACCCAAATGGCTTTGTGAATTGGGAATGAGACAGTTGATATTATTTATTAATTTAAAAACATACAAGTGCAGTCGGGAAAATAGGCTTATTTTTCTTAATAGAGCCCTTGCTACCAACGCTTATAGCCTTGAAAGAGAATGTGTATAGTAAATGAAAGGGAAGTTACGACAGCGGCGGTATGTATAACAAATCTTGGGAGCAAAGATTTGTATGGGTGACTTAACCCTTTAGAAACGAGATTGTTTTTGCGTAGTTTGCGCGTTTTGACCAAGTCCGCTTTGTAGTGCTCTAGCGCCTCTTGTGTTATAGTTAGAGCAAAATGTTCAACACTAGAGTTGTTCGAAATAAAATTTTTAAAATTTCTGAAATTTTTATTTTTTGATGACGTCACTACTTGGGGGTCCACGTCATATTCTTTCTTATACAATGTAATAGTTTTTGATCTGTTTACAATACAGCCTAACATATTTTTGCAAAGTTACTCAGAAACAAATTTCCTACAATTATATTATAATTTTGCTTTGATGACGTCATCAAAATATTATTACGTCACTGATTTCATGTTACAGGTCCACCCATGCCAAATTTGTTTGGGTTTTTTTTATTATAAAAAATGTTAGAATAGAAATTTAGATTGTTATTAAGTCCATATTGCTTTATCTTACTACTTTTTCCTTAAAATAAACTATAAATGAAGGGTTTGAACCAAATTGTGGACTATAACCTTAAAGATACTCAAAACCCCCCCAAAAATGTAAAAAAAACTGATAAGATCACATTAGGGACATCCCAAGAAGCGAAACTGATTCTACTGCCATAGAGACATTAAATGAAACAAAACTTTTGAGCGTAGTATTAAAAAAAACGTTTTTTTTGTGATAATTTTCCCTCAAAATTACACCAAAAAAGTCATAAAATTCAACTAAACTTTACTTCAAAATTTAAAATGCAAAGTTATGTTTATTTTTGCTGTTTTTAAAAGATATATCATATAGCTTTCCAACGAGACCAAACTTTAGCAGTTTCGACAAGAAATGTTGGAGATTTTTCATTTTGAATGAGCATATGTCAAAAAGGACAAATTTGTTCTTATCGTTTCTAAAGGGTTAAGTACCGAAAGCGAGGCATTCCCATATTTACCCAAGCCTAGATTATAAAGGCGTGGTACGCTTTACACAAAGCTGATGTTTCCATTGTTGATTTGGCTTTGCTTATACGCCGTATGTAACAGTAGTAGCCGTAGTAACAATGCGAAGGTATCGAATGTTGTACAGGACAAATGGTTATGATACTTAATGTTATAAAGCTTGTTATAAAACTAGACTTATAAAGGAGCCGAGCACTTCGTTTTAAAGACAAATATTTGAAACAAGAGTAGCGTTATATAGGATTAAAATAATATTGAGTTTTGATGAGATACAAACCGTTGCAAAGTTGATATGGTTTAACTTTAAACGTTCTATATGTTAGTATAGTTGGTCGTGTAGGGATGTCTTTCAAGATGTAACACTGGTAGCCTATACAAGAAGGTTTAAACTACAGAATGGCTTCTCCTGTGAGTATCATGGATATACGGGCGAGTCCTGAACCCAGAATGAAGACGAATTCACTGGCGGAAAGGGAAAGATTGTACTCTGAACATGATCCAAGAATGACAGCTTTTTCACCGAGGCCGGAAACAAGACTTGCATTACAAAAGTCACCGACAAGTGACGTCAAAATTTCCATCAACCATAAGTAAGTACAACTAGAGACTAATGAATGATGTACAGTGAACCATAATAAATTTGGCAAATGGGCCAAGAGTGTGTCTTAAATAGGACGCCATATCGTTTCAAATATGGTGACAAGCGTCAGTAATTTGTACAGACTTATTAGTACAGTCACATGCTGACCATATTAGTGCGGTATGTTTATATAAAAAATACTGATTGGACGCATAATGCATCGTGGGTGGATGTTTGTTTGTATCCCGGCGGCTACACTAAAGGTTTTATAGTTTTTCGGCCATCTAACTTGGTGGTTAGTACGACCAATTTCAGTCGAGAATTTAAGGAAGATTTGCCCGCTCGTGTGTTAAAACATTGGTTTCCCATTCACGAGAATAAACATAAATATCCTATCTTATCCTTTTTTGCAGACTTCGTACTTTCCGACATGAATCCACGGTTATTTACCCGCTCAATGCCTTCCAAACGTGGGTAGATGCTGGACAGCTGGAACCACTTTTACCCGAGCATCCGGACCCAGAGTACAACTCCAATGTATGGAGACATTTTAGCACTCGGGAGCCAGCTGCTAGCTCCCACAAAACTAGAAGGATTTCAGATTTAGTTGCGTCAATGTATCCACTGAACATACCACCACCTTCTCGCATGGGGGACTTCACCTACGCGAACTTTATAAAGTACGGAGATATCTTTAGAGATCCGTTGAAAAAAGCAAAGAAGATCACGTGGACAGAACAGGAATTAGCGGTAAAACATGACGGGTTTCTTGAATTAAAAATACACACTTTTGTTTTTCAGGGTTTGTCAGTGCCTGTTAACACGCAGATTTATATACCCCCTCTGCTTATCGACTGTATTAGTTACAAAACGAGAGATAGATCCGTATTGTATTTAATATGTTTATGATAATTTAATTGTTCAGGAAATGAAGCGCCTTGATCTAAGATCAGATGCAAGAGTGCCACCTACTGACGACCGAGGACGAATCCTTCCACCGCTAGCGTACCGTCGATTGCAAGCACAAGGCAGAATCCGCCATCTGCCAATGTCGTTGGACAATCGGTGGGTACAATTTCTCAGAGAAATAAATATTTGCAGTTTGTTATATAAAAAACCAACGATTAAAACAGCAAACAGACGGTTAGACACACTTTAAATTTGCCCGAGCTGGCTAAATCGTTAGCCGTCCACTGAAAGGTTGTTTAAACGAAACCAACAGTTGGCTAGTCGCATAGAGCAATCGTCGTCTAGACCATTTGTTAATGGATTATCTAAAACAGTAGAAACGTATTAAACACATACAACATACTGTGAGTGCTCCGTTAATCCGAAGTTGGGCGCGAGCTATCTAACTCATGGTGGGCTCGCCCTTTAACTGTTTGTATAGAATTGGTTTAGTTATCGGTTGCGTTAACCATTCAGCCACACGATCTGGTACCCATTTGCGTTTTCCCTTATTATTAGGGGAAAGGCGTTTATCTTTTCCTTCAATACCGGTTAGTCTGGTGGTTTAGTGCGACGCCTTTTAACCGAAAGGGTCGAAACTGGTCGCTTACTAGTCGTTGTGTCCTTGAGCGAGGCATTTAACGGACATTGCCTGAACCCAGAGGAATAATGGGTTATACCAAATTAAATGAACGTGTAGGCCTATATCATACGCAACACACTGCAATGGCTTCGGTAACCCGACGGGTGATCTGACGATTGCCAGTGTGTTAACCCCTTTAGTTTTCCCATTCACGGGGATAAACATGAGTATCTTATCCCATCAAGCCTTTAATGTGAACCACAAACTCTTGCCTATAATATACCGTTATGGATGATTAACTCAATTCCAAGGTATCAAATAACTACAAGTCACGGGATGCCCGTGAGACACCACACCGGTGAAAAACATTCAGACACAGCATCTCTTGCCTCAAGGAACACAAGTTTAAGGCATAAGGGACTGCTGTGGAAGTTTTCATACAAGATGAACCATCCAGAATATGACAAGGTATTGAGTTTAGCTGTAATATAATTTGCACATTAACAGAATAGGATATTTATCTTTTATCTCCGTGATTGGGAAACTGCTAGGGATGTTACTATAGAGCGATTTTCAGATTACCGTCTGCCCACCGAAAGGTTACTGGGGCCATGGTAGTGTGTTGTGTATGATTGAGACATTCGATTTTAATGCAATTTATTAACCCACTTAAGTGCCTTGCGCAAGGATACAACCTCCCAGCTACATTTTGTTTCGATTCTGCAACCTTTCAGTAGAAAGAAGACACACTAATTGACTAAGCCATACGGACATTAACCACTTTTTAAAACTTTCTGAAAAAAAGGACGCTTAGACCTATCCTATACATTAAGTACTTTTAAATTCCTAAGGTTTTGGAAACTCAACGGGAAAAAGAAAGATGGAGAATTAAAAACAGCAAAATGAGAGAGTTGCGAAAACAAGCTATACAGAATGAACTGTTGGCGAGTTACTGATTACTGCTTCTTGGTCTGAATAGACTTGACATACAACCTTTCATCGAGTACCTTTGTCATTAAGGATATGCGCTTAAATGAAAGTGATTCATTTACCCAATTCAAGCTTACATATATAAAAGTATTTAAAACAATTTTGTATTTTGTATTTATTTCGTTTTTCTAATCAGTGATTGTTTTTTACTTTAAGCAAAAATTACAAGTAAATAAAACTTTATCTGCGCACAAAATTGCAAAATTATTTAACAGGATCCAACAACAGAATTCCCAATATACCTAACACAGAATGCTCTATATAAATGGCGAAACAATTCTAAAGAATATAAATAGAAAGTTTTAAAACGAATGCTAAATACTTTCAAGATAAAACAAGACAAATGTACAGCTGAACAAATACAATAACATTGATAAATCTTTAAAGCATGGAATAACAATTAGCAAGATGTGTGCTAAATTACATTAAGTAATTATAATAATCCTGCGAGTGAGCTACTATGTGTATAGTATTTAACACATGCACGTATTTACCTAAGGGGTTATTACTGGTAAAATTTCGTCAATATGGAATCCATATACCAATAATGTCCACAAATGAAACATTATTAGGCACAATGAACTCACATTATAAATTTATTATATTGTAAAGACGCATTGTATATTAACCGAGAAATTTTAAACTTACAAACAAGTATCCGTGATGCAAAGTATTTGAATAGGCCTAGGGAACACAAAGGGAGATTAGATGTCTTATTTTTTACAAGTTTCGAGCGTTGACCGTAAGTGCTAATCTAGGGACTGCCGTGTATAATTCAAATGGGCGCCTAATTTAGGGTTTTTAGTATTGTGTTCACTAAAAACCCAAATGCCGCCACGCCGACGATAATAAATAGATTTGCAAATCCGCGGTTTGCGTTTGCTTGATTGTTTCTAATCATATCCTCTGTTGAAAGATCTGACAAGTTTTGACTGCTCGCTTCCGAGTTTATGGAGTTATTTTTCTCTTCAATAGAAGCTCTTATTTCGTTACAAACTGCGGGAAAGAGCTCGCAAAAAGTTTTGTTTTGTATGTTGAATGACCTACTGCAGACGGCGAGGTTTCTTTTTGTGAAATCCGAGGACTCAACGGAGCCCAGTGTAGGGGTGTCCTCGACCATGAAACTGAGGAGGCCGGTAAGAATAGTCCCAACCGACCACGCAGGGTTCCATGTGTCGGGGTGAAAGTCGCTGATTGAGAGGCAGAGTCGCGTGTTGCATTTAAATCGACCACTAGGTGTGATCATATAGATGGCGGGTGGACGGAAGGGAAACTCCCTTGGAAAGACTAATTTACCATGGTAAAAACCACCGGTGTATGGGGTGTCAGCTGGACCAGTGACCTAGAAATTTACTTGCGTCATTTATCTTTTATTATGGTTACATTCACGATTACCTACAAATGTTGAATATATATATTGTTTTCAGTATGATGTCATAGATCCAGATTCTACAGGACGCAATATCAGTAAATGATGCAAAATATAAAGTAAAATCTTAAGATTAAAACATGTTCTGATGTAACACACAAAATTGCATTAGAGAACTTATTTAGGAATGATTCATTTCTTGCATGTTGTTAAATGGGCTGCCCATGCTAACATAAAGGGAAAAAACCATGTATGGTAAGTAAGTAATGGTAAAAATGCAAGAGTAATATATTTAACTAGATATAAGTATATATATATATTAAAAGCAGCACGGCTAAAACCAAACATGCTCTTACCAGATAGTGCCATTCCAGTATATTAGATGGTAAAGGTTCAGCTGTTATAAACGGAATTGGATCCTTCTTTAATCTCATATAATCCTGCTTGAGTCTTTGTGTGGCAGTAATTGGCACTTTTGAATGTTGAGGCATTATATCTGTCAAATAAATCTGACCACCTACCGCTTAAAATGTCTAAAGCACAAAAACAATTTTGATTAGAATTTAAAAAAAAAATAGTCAAAAAGTAATGTGCTAGTGTAGATGTAACTGAAATCCTTTGACATCGAAGTCAATTAATATGTGAGTTTTCTCATAACTATGATAACATTATTCATAGCATTGCGACCCACGAAGCATGCATGAGAAAATTACAATATTACTTTAAAAAATATGACTCTTTTTTTTATGTCGCAATTTATAAATAATGGAAGGAACAGAAAACAATTGTAAACCAGTCGTGGTACACATGCATGTAATAAACACTGGGTTGACACAACTAGTAATATGATCTCCTTGGGTTATTTAAAGGATTAGGTCTGAATTTATAAGCCAGCATCATACGCTTTCGGTATGCGGAAAAATCATCATCGTTTCTGTTTAACCCATCAGGTCTTTCTATTCCGACACCTTGTCCATTAATAGACTGAGCACCTTTGTTTACAGGTTGGGTGATACCCTGTGCATCACTACCCAGTCCTTGGCCTTCTTCCCAGCCCATTTTCGCCAACATTTGAAACCCGATGTTATCGCACTGGATTTTGAACTCTTTGTAGTCTGAAAAATCCGGCGACCTTCCCTCTTTCAAAGCTTTGTAAGTTTCCATGAACTTTTCGAGTTCAGCAGGAGGCAAAAAGTCACCAATAAAGTGCTTTCCATCGCCTTCATCTGTTAGTTTCTCTGCAAGGGCTTGTGTTTTCGCCATTTCTTGCTTCCGCAATTGATGCTCCCATGTCCCGCCTTTCTCGTCAATTTCTTCATCGCTGTCATACTCGTGTTTTATTTTCAGCGGTTTTTGGGCAACTGAAGCTGAGTTTTGCATTTGCACGGCGGCGTTACGACTTGCCATAACAAGGCTGTACATGTTCTGCATTTCGCGTTGCTCCTCGAGTTGATTTCTCTGCGCAGTACTCAACTCCGTGACCCCCACCAGACCCACAGGCCGATACGTTTGTGGCAATCCCAAACTGACAGGCTGTTGAACTACAACAGGTGTTGGATTCTGCATACCCGGTATTTCTGCCATTCCAGGAGGGGCAAGGTCAGTTAAATCCACTTTTTCACCCCAACGCTTCTTTCTGGGTTTGGTCCTTACAGGGGTAGATTTGTTTTCAGCACTTCCCTCGGCTATTGGGGTGGAGACAATTGTTCCAACTGGATTAGAGTTGCTTGGTGTTGGGGATATTATTGCGGCTGGCTGTTTTGCCACAGCAAAATTTGCTTGCAAACTTGCAGCAGCGGCTGCTCTTTGCTGTATAGTTGTGGCAGTAGTTGAGGATTTCTTTACTTTTACTACTTCAGTATTGTCTCCATCATCATCACTACTGCTACTGTTTTCATCATGGAAACAAGTAGCTGTTACATATTGTACATCAGCCTCTGCAGTACCAGCACTTGCATTATTTGTCTGCTTTGTCCTTTTCATTTGTTGCAGCATGTTTGCGAAGCGAGATTTTTTGATGGTCGGTTCATGTCCTTTTTTCACCAACGGCCGTTTCGGAATCCCAGAATTAGATAGTTTACTGCTTGAACCTTGGTTTTTCATTTTCAAATAATTGTCCATGAACTGCCCATCGTTATCAAGAGAAGCTTTTTCCTTTTTTTCCTGAGCCTTTTCCTTTTCCAGGTTTCGCTCTTGAATTTTTTTCATCCTTTGGGCCAACATAGTGGCCTGAAGGTCGAGCTGCTCACTTTTCTTGGCCATCTATAAGCTAAGGATGAAAGCAACCTGCAAAGTGCTATACAAACCATGTTTAGGAACGGCAAGCTTTCTTTAATTTATAGGCCTATATACTTTACCTGAGAGTTGTTTAATACACCAATACCAGTATTTTAGTGAGTGAAAATCACTATCAGTTGGTCGTCTTTAAAAAAAAATGTTTATGTAGTTTATAACATTAAATACAAAAGACAGTTAGGTCATATGGATATGGTAACATATATTAATGGGCAAATACGAAAATAAACCTTGTTAGTATTTTAAAACAGGGGTAAAATATTAATAACAAATTAACTTTTGAAAAGTTGAAAACAGCAACAGTTTGTTAGTGCAATTCTTTGGCAGTGCACTTAAGGGATGATTCAGTGATTAAATTAAACATAAATAAAATAATCTCCTTCAGCCGTACTATACAACACAAAGCAAAATACCCGGTTCCTCAAAATACCCAGTGTGAGTAGTGTGTGCACCCAGTATGGAAAGTATGGCAGCTGCACACTCGAGTTTTTTTTCCCTGCGTCTTTTGCGCACTTGGGTAATTTTACACACGCTCGCGAGCTGGCAGTATAACCATCGTATAATTTCCAATAAACTTGTAAACCTACCTCTGGACCTTGGGTAATTTACTTTCCGTACATTTTTAGTTACGTAGATAGATATTTTAGCTGACGGACACGAAAGATTGAGGATAGAATAATATGTTTTTTAAGATTTTGATAAAACAGTTATGAAAAGGAGATTGTGTGCACACTTGAAGTGTGCATTCTTGGACGTTTGCACACTGCACACTTAAATATTTGGCGCGTGCACACTCGAGATCTCGGCGAAAATTGACGTACTTTCCATACGGGGTGTGCACTGTGCACAGTGTGTGTAGTGTGGGCAGTGTGCCTGAGTTAGGATTAGAGTTTCAAGTGTGCGCACACTGCCTACACAATGCCCACACTGTCTACACAGTGGGTATTTAAAGTCACCCCAAAATACCCCCGTGGAACAAACTCTCGAAATATTATGACAAACACACATTTAATGCACGTGTTGTCTACATTAGGGGATAAACAGGACTGCGCTAACCCATCAATATTTCTGAACCATAGAATACTAACTTAAGGAGTAACTATACACAAACAAAATCAGATAAATAAGGAACTTGGCGAGCACTTTGACCAGAGTATTCTGTGTGTTTTTTGGTTTTTGCGACGTAACGCAAATCATTGTCAAATACATAATGCGCAAATTACTAATTTTTTATGTTGTCTCTGGGCTTAGGCGATATTTAAGGTATATTTGCAAACGGAAAATATATTTCAAGTATAAAATCTAAACTCTTATACATTACAGAAGACAAAAAAATTAGGTCGTAAACGATATAAGTCATTATTGGTTATACACGCTCGTCTTCGGTTAAAGTTTTAGTGTTCTATTACGCCACACATCAATGATTACGTCATAGGATTTTATAGTTTGCTTAAAAATGTTAAAAGTAGACTATAATATAGGTTGAATGACAGTTTTTAAATAAATAAATATATATGTATATGTCAGTTATAATTTTTAAGGAATGCATATATTATTTTTTAATACGCTCACTCAAGACTTTACTCGCTTTTTAATTAGTTTTTACTAATTGCCTTTAACTTATCGCTACTTAATTTGAGTTTTATAGTGGCTTTCGTATTTTTCCTATACTTGTTTTAATTTTAAATGACGTGCTTTAACGAATGTCACGCACTCCCTTGCCCAATTTTCGTTAACTGCATGAACCGATGTGTAAATAACACAAATCTGAAATACGGCAAGGAGTAAATTTCTTTTCGCATTCAACGTTGAAATGGTAAGCAAGGTTCTAATATCTTGTTAAATCTTCTTAATCGTTCGGTCTTTGCCATTTTTTTATTAATGATTTGTTTCTAATACAATAAGTGATCAATTTATTTTGTTAAACCTGTTATACATTTTGATAAAGTGTTTTTTTTCAACTCGTTTAGTTGACTTGTTTACAGCAGCGTACTGGTGAACGTTTTGGTTTGGGTTTCAACCCTTTGAACCGTGTTGTCGATGTAAATTAATACTAAATACCCCCAACGTTGCATTTATTCCTATGGGGCAACAGTACGGTAAGTGGGAATGTACTAGAACAAGAAAACAAATTTGGCAACCTTACAATGCCACGTGTTAAAAATAGATCAGCTATGCAAGCCGTACAAATATAAATTTTCTAGGTTGCCAGAAATAAGAAAACCAGGAAGCTACGTGGGCACGTAAGCCACGGGCATGGTCGTGTAGGTATGTGGTTTTCACATAGTTAATATTGTAAGACTAGGATCTTGATATTTTTATTTAATATCAACTGATGTTCCTCAGGCAAACACCGAAAGCACCCTGGTGGTAGAGGTAACTCCGGTGGTCAGCATCATCACAGGATTAACTTCGATAAATAGTGAGTTGGAACTTTGGTGATGCTTTCAAGGGGCGACACTAAATGTAGGGAAAGCAGGAAGAAGGGAAACTGCTCACTAAAACTATGGACACTAAATTTACCCTTCCCTGAACACTAACCTCAACCACAGAACTAACCCTAACTCTAACCCAATGTTTAAAAAAAAACTAACTTTAATGCCCTAATAATTATTTTGGTATGCAGTTTCCCTACTTTTAGTTTTTTCCCTTTAATTTGATGCTGCTAGATTTATTAAAAATTGGTAGTTTTTTGTCAAGAAAGGAAACCAAACTAAAAAATGAGTTTCAGACAACTAACAAAAACAAAGTAAAATACAATAATTTACCAATTTATTGAATTTCTTTTTGTATTTTAACTCTTTTGCATAACATTTTCACTTCACAGCCATCCTGGTTACTTCGGTAAAGTTGGAATGCGTCATTTCCACTTAAAGAGGAACCCGCAAGCTTGCCCGATCATCAACCTTGACCGCATCTGGACACTGGTCAGCGAACAAACCAGGGAGAACTACAAAGATCGCACAGATGTGGCTCCGGTCATTGACTGTGTGAAAGCTGTAAGTATGGATTTTTTTAAGAGCAACACTAAAAAGTGGGTAGTAGACATAAGGGAAACTGGTAACTAAAGCTATGGCAATACTTTCTAACCCTTCCCTGAATGAACATCCCAACACGGACAACACTAAGAGGGAAACTACACGCTAAAATTACGGCAACTAATTTAAACCCTGCCCATACACTAATAATATCAACCTTAGAACTGACCTTTTATCTCTAATGTCATAATCTTCATTTTAGTGAGCAGTTTCCCTCCCTGCTTTCCTTTATTTTAGTTTTTCCTCCCCAACAACAGAACTACGTCTAAATTTACCTGCTATGTCTATCCCTAACCTTCATTTTACTGAGAAGTTTTCCTGCTTTACTATGTACCTGTTCCCTCTTAGTTTTCCCTATTTAAATTAAAAGCCTGAATTTTTGTTAGCTTGGTTTTTTATAAATCAACTTCGCTCCAAGTGTTACTGCTTGCACTGCAGTGTGCTTGCTGTGTCAAAGTGAGCGTACATTGAACTGAGGATTGGCACAGTGGGGCATGCGACTCACATGCAACCCGCTATACTTGACTCTTCAAACAATAATTTAAAACCAATTTTTTTAAAATGCTTTGTTTAAAATGTGAAATGCTATAAACGTGAACCTGGGTTTTTATGCCAACCAGGGTTACTATAAAATGAAGTTCAGGATTTTTTGTTTAAAATGCTGGCAACCTGTTAAATATACACTATTCTTGACAGGGTTACTACAAAGTTCTTGGCAAAGGTGCGCTGCCAAAGCAACCAGTTATCGTGAAAGCTCGATTCTTCAGCAGAAGAGCTGAGGAGAAAATTAAGGCAGTTGGCGGCACTTGCGTCCTCGTTGCTTAATTTGTGGCTGCGAATAAACCATTTTCCCACATTTACTTGTTGTATAAATTGGAAATGCAATATATACAGTCTTTAGAACTTTAATGCCTACCACATGGTTTGGCGGCTAGCTGCCGGCATATAGCAATGTGCCAAGTATAGTTGGTTCGGACTTTTGTAACAATTCGCTAGTGTGCTGTCTAAAGGCAGTTTTGGTCTTTTTAAGTAATTTCCCATACTCGCCCTTAAGTCGAAACAGGTTGCTAGCTCGTTTGGTCAGGACATTCATTAACGAACGGTCTTAGCTGAATTGGAATGGTGGGTTATCTAATAACAAATTGAAGGAACGTTTAAATCATATACAACACAGTGATATAAAGCTGGTAATCGGAAGGTGGGCGCGAGGTAATGACGATGTGTATTAACTAACGCCCCTTTCCATTAATGGAGACGACGCCTGCACATAGTACAACGCTGATTTCGGTTAAAGTTTAACTTTCAGTTTAGGATCTAGTTAAGGTGAAGACGTACAGGTATGGTTTAACCCTTTGCCATACAAATGTAGCTGTACCGTGGGTATAATTTCAGCGATAGTCGGTACACCACCATGTGCCCACCATCATGTATGATATGATTTAGACATTTTAATCTATTCGTCTCGTGAATATACTTCTGCAACAGCAAAAAACCTTCAAATCTGGCATTTTTCGTGTTACAAAATATTAGTACCGGTGACGTACGAAAAGAATTGACTAAATAAACAGGAAGAGGTGCAAAACAAAGGTGGTTACTTTGAACATATTCAAGTGAGCAATATATGATGTGGGGGGGAAGAAATGAAATTACCGGTAGACGTCGTGGACTACGCATCAGCATTTCGCGCATTGGTTTTAAACACTATCTGATTGCTTTCGTCCAAAACAATATTGTTTAATATGATGGGCTTGGTAATTTGAAAGGGGGCGTCGACAATTCCTGGAATGTTAGTTGTTTCGCACTTTTTCGCGGTGGAAATCGTAGGTAAAGTTGAAATCCTGGAGCAGCTCTGCACAGTCGAAGGTGCAGATGTAGCTAGAGGTAGCGGTTTGAACACCAGTTTGCTCTGAGGTTCTGTTTGCGTGCTCGGAAAGTCCAAAGCTCGTACGGTCAGCGGTTTGAACTCCAGTCTTGGTATCGGAACTGGTTTCACAGGGGATTTAGGTGTAGCTGCCAACGGTAGGAAAATGCTGGAAGGCGACTTGTGCTGTATTGAATTGCTAAGCGTCACTTTAATAAAGTTTGTTTCGCTGCTAACCAAATTAGTAGGCCGGGAAGTAATTGTTTCACTCTGTACATTTGAAGGAGTTTGATTGAAGGAATACTCTTGTTTGACTACACTTTGTACAGTGGGTCTGGGGGTAAAAGTGATGGGTGGCAGAATAGTTCGTAAAGGAGGTGTTTTAGAAGTTTCAGTCGGCAGTTTCATCCCTTGTGGAGTTAAATTAACATTATTAGTCGACTTTGACGCCACTGCATATGCCATGAGGGGGTTTGGGCTCATGCTGATTGTAACTGACGTAGTGTCGGTGTTTGTGGTGGTATTTTGACTACTACTGACGCAGGGAGTGCTGGATGTAGGTAAATTGGTGGGTGGAAGCTTGTGAATGCAGGGGGGTTGGGTGGCGGTGTTGCACTGGGGTGGGATCTTGAGTTTGCGGTGTCGTTTCTGCTTGTTCTTGTTCTTGCTTTTCATATTGCGCATGTTTCGTACTCTGTTGTGAAGTATGGCAGCAGCCTGAGGAATAAGATATTCAGCTTGAAAGAATCACAATTTTCCATAATTAATACGCGTTGCATGCAATGTAGAATAAAATTTTCCCTAAAAATAAGTCTTGCGGGAGATAATTCACAGAGGTGGTGAGATTAAAACTGGCTGCTACCTGATCGTATGTGTGCTTAGGCAAGGTACTTCGAATTAACTCTTTATTCATTGGTTTATTAAAAACTTAGGCAAGGTCTTCTAATATCCAACAAACTATAAATATCCAGACTGTTAACATGAAGTGGTCTCGGTTTATAAAGGCCCTTTTTTACACACAATAACCCTTTAATAATTTATAGAGTTACAAAATCGAGCTTTTAATTAAATAAAATTGCACTGCATAAGTGTTTGGGAAGTATTGTCTGTTAATTCCAATACAATACAATAGTATGGGAGAGTCCACATTACCACTGAAACCAGTATACAGTTTTACTGAACAAGTCTCCAAGAAGATATAGCTGTTTATCACTTTGTCTCACCCACAGATGATATTGGAAGTATGTGGGAAAACTAAAAGGAGGAAAACTGCACACTAAAGTGAAGATTATGACATTAGAGTCTGTCTAAACATGGGGTTGGAGTTAAGGTTAGTTCTGGGGGTGAGATTAGTGTTTAGGGCAGGGTTTAATTTAGTTTGTGTAATTTTACTGTGCATTTTCCCTCCTTCCCACTTTCCCTCTTTTTAGTGTTGCACTGGAAACTATCCACATTGATATCCCTACATCATTCATGGAGTATATTGTGTTGACAAATTTCTCCGGAGGTCTCCTACACCTTGTGATCCTCTTCCTACCATCAGGAGCAACCTCCAACCCACCGGATGGATTCTCATCATCAGATCCGTTCCGAGTGCAATCTGCACACAACCTGGGGAGATTTTGAAATCAAATTAAATCTAATCAGAAATCTCTTGCATTTGTTATCAATACAGTCCAGGGGTGGGCAACTTATTTAGTCGGCAGCCAGATGTGAAAAAATTAAGTTCTTGGTGGGCCGGATTATCGCATGAATAGTATTCAATATCTTAATTAAACACGGTCTGGTTAGATACACTGTATGGGCAGATCAAATTCCCTTCACCGGGACTGCGGCCCACATGCTGCCCATGCCTGATCTAGTCCATTACATTTGAATATTTAACTAAGAAAACTCTAATTTAAATAAATTACGGTTAGAAATTAAATAACATATTTCTGATTTTTAAATATGTAACTGTAAAGTAAAAATTCTTGCATACATCCTCGACTTTTGTTCCATCACATTTGTTCCAAGCAATATTTAAACACCAGTGCTATTATTTTACCTTTTACCAGTTATCACACTGTCATTTTGCCGTTTTTTAGGTTTCTTGATTTTTAGGAATAGGAAAGATAGTATAGTTTTTTATAAACATTTATTTTATTTATTTTTTATGTGGGTTTAGCGGTCACGTCTAAAACTTGATAATTGATTGGTTATTAGACGTGTTCTAACGACTGTCGTTTTGACGATTTTCCCTGTTTTCCAAATTTTTATCAAAGGTCCTTCTTCGTATTTAAACCTGGAAGCAAAAAATAAACTAATCTAAACTACGCACCAGTAGGAGAATTTGCTTGGTTTTGGCACACATGTCCTAGGTGGGTCACAACACCAGATATGGTAGTGATGGTGGCATTTGAAACATTGCATCATTTTCAACGGTTCGTTCATTTGCTTGCACACATTACATAGGTCGGATGCTGCAGGAAAAGAAGAAAGATTTTAACATAATAAAAAAAAAATTATTATTTAATTTTTTAACATAATAAAAAAAAAATTATTATTTAATTTAGTAGAATCATCATATAATTTCGAATCATTTTCTACTTGTATGGAATTTGAATCTTGATTCAGGAATAGACATGACTAGCACTTGCCCCAAAATACAGGAAAATATTAATTTCCTAGGTTTTAATCCCACAACCATTCCAATGATGGTTCTACAGGGTACCTCTAAATACTACAGGATCACTTGGATCGCTTGGATTGAGCGCTTAGATTGCTATGGAAAGTAATTCTAACCCTGTCCCAAACACTAATCTCAACACCAAAACTAACTTTAACTCCAACCCTAACATTAACAATTGATCTAAGCGCTCTAAGCCCTCCAAGCGATCCAAGTGCTCGAAGCAATCCTATAGTATTTAGAGGCACCGGTTCGACAAGCTATTACTAAGCTTCACCCAACTGGTCACCGATCATAAAAATTTTCATTAAATCACTTACCTTCCAATGGTTGTTTTGATTGCACGGAATTAGAGAGAATGTTGGCGTTATCTGCAAGAGTCACTTTGGGCTTGACGTCCATCGCTTTGATTGGGACTATCGTCTTTTTAGTCACAAATATTGAGTTTCCTTGCAGTGGTAACTTCCTTTCATTATCCGCTTTCAAATCCTTCACTATTTTCTGAAGTTTTTCCGTAATACTACCAGACCGAACCACAGTGCATTTCGTGACCAACCCATTGAGTCCAGCAATTTTCATCGGATTTTGGTTGTTCCCGTTTGGGGGGAGTTTTTTCAGCCTCAAAATATTCGGTTTTCGTTTCACATTCCTAATTGCGTGGATGCCTCTCGGCAAGGTTACTGCGGTTGACGTCGCTGATGTTGATTTCCAGGTGTGGTTCGTGAGAGTTTTCGAAACGCCGTTTAGAACGTTCATCACATGGGATTGAAGTTGGCTGATGGAAGAGCTGGCCGTGGTTGTTGCTAGTGGCGAAGCATTTTCGCTCAAATAGTTCGGCCATAGGGATTCACCCTTTTTAAGCCCAAAGGATTCACCCTTCTGTACCTCAATACCTTTTGTCACCCCCATAGAATCATCCTTCTGTACCACTTGGCATTCACCCTTTTTTAACCCCAAGCAATCACTGTTCTTCACCTGAATAGAGTCACCCTTTTTTAAACCCAACAATTCACCCTTTTTTACCCCCGAACAATCACTGTTCTTCAGCCGAATAGAATCACCCTTTTTTAACCCCAACAATTCACTCTTTTGTATCTCCAAACAATCACTTTTCTTCAGAACAACAGAAGTCGGTTGAAAGTTCAATGGAATTGCCAGGCAGTCCGGCAAACTGATGGTAATTGGTGGGTGTATGTTTTCAGGGTTGATAATATGAGGTTTGTCAAGAGGCTTAACTGGGCCTGTTAGGCTCTGGTGAAGCGCAGAGCTTTCAAACTCCTTTCGATAAGCAGATACTGCTTTCTTTATTAGAGAACTTTGGCTGATGTTTTTCTTTATCAGGGAATTTTGACTTGTATTCTTCTTTATAATAGAACTTTGACTTTCTAGAACTTTGAACGATGACTTGTTCTTCTTAATAATAGAACCTGAAAGAAAAATTAAGGAAATTGTTTCAATTTTCGATCAAATGAAGTAGAATAATTCTTTTTTAAAGATGAAAGGCTAAAAAAAATTTGGGTAAAAAGATATTATATGTACATGTCCCTAATGATAATTATAATAAATAGTTGAACTTGGTATCGATTAAATGTATGCTACTGTTTTATGTCGTGTTTGGTTAGATAAATTCTGCGGGCCGGTCAAAATCCCTTCACGGGCTAGACCCGGCCCACGGGCCGTATGTTGCCCGTGCCTGTCATAGAGTATACATCCCATATCTTATATATGCCTGCGCTAACTCATTAAGCTGTTAGGTTTAGAAATATATTAAGTCTGTAATAATGACTCTATTTTCATTACTCTCACCCACCAGTAGCTATGTTGGGGATACAATTCTTTTTGATCCTTCGAAGTCTATCCCTCGATTGTTTTCGAAGTTTCAAGTCATTCTTACGATTTTTGCAACTTCTTGAAAAGTAACTAATCTGCAAGTTTTAGTCAAACTTTGATTTCTCAACAAAAAAGTTTAAAAACTGTATAAATTTAAACAAACCAAAAAAAAAGTAGAAAAAATATTAATCTATTACATTTACACAGATTGTAAAAAATATATCACAGCTTTAATGAGCAATTGGAACCACTGTTATATTATGTTACTTTTAGAAAAACGGTTTGATTTACCTACAATCAGCATAAGTGTAAAGGAAAACTGACAAGTATATGGTATCATGGTAAGTCGTACAATATAACATTTTAAATATCTAGGGTAATAACATTGCCTTCTTGTACTATTTTGCTTCTAATGATGGTTGGGTGATTAAGAAAATAGTAAAAAAAATGTTAAGGCAAAGATTTTATTTGGACCAACTGTCTGCATTTTAATGCTTGTCCCAAGTTTTTTAAGTCTGGATCCAAAGAAGAGTTCCACATAGAATGTGCCTGGCCGTGGTTCTTATTTAGTCCAAGCCCAGTTACTACACCCGTACATAGAAGATACCCCTTTTCGTTGTGGTTCCTATTTATTCCAAGCCCAGTTACTACACCAATTATGTTGGTGCAGTAACTGAAGATACCCTACCATTAGAAGTAAAGATACCACTAACATAGAAGATACCCTATGTATCTTCCCAATGTAGGTATATTAAACCTACCATTCTTCTTTCTTCCAGGAGGTCCAGGTCGTGGAACAATGACGTGGATAACTTCTCCGGAGGTCGGTGGACTCTCCTCGTCAGTCGTCTCCCCTCCGCGGTGATCAAACTCCCGTGCTGATCCTCATCGGATTCGCTGGATGACCCGTCGTCACTCGCAGGAGCGCACTCTGAGCATTGCCTGGAAGGACGGGATTGGGGGTTAAAATTTGGGATTAAACAAAAATGGGGTTTAACATAATCCGGAGTGCAACAAAATTGGGGTTAAAATTTAGGGAGTGCAACATAATTGGGGTAAAAATTAAAGGGGCAAAATATAACTGGGGTTTAACATAATTCGGGGGGGAGGGGGGACAACATAATTGGGGTTAAAATAAGGGGTTAAACATAATTGGGGTAAACATAATTGGGGTAAACATAATTGGGGGTAAACGTAATTGGGGGTAAACATAATTGGGGTTAAACGTAATTGGGGGTTAAACATTATTTGGTGGTTAAACATTAATTGGGGGTTAACCATAATTAGGGGTTAAACATATTTGGGGGTAACATAATAGGGTGTTAATTACAGAACAAGGTGTTTAAACATAATTCAAACAACGGTACAATACAAAACCTAATAAGAAAGAAACACCCCATAATATAGTAGTTGGCATGCATAATAAGCATCTTTAACTCTTTGCCTCCCAACTCGCGATATATCGCGAGTTGGTGAACAAACATGGTGTCCCGCGTCCCTATATATAGGGGCAAATCTAAAATGCGATTTCTCCGCAACGCGTAATGTTAGAGAGCTCAGCTATGGCTCATTCGATCAAGGAAAGCCTGAAATTTATTCTCTGTAATTATCTTGGAGAAATATTCAAAATGTGAGGAGTGATAGCCTTTCTTTTTCAAGGCTTCGCCTGTGTTTTTGCTGAATTTTACACGAGTTTACACGTGACTAACTCAGCGAATAGGAGTCGTGTTAAATTGGGGAGAAGCTCTTTTTGTCAAGCAAGTGTTTCTTTACATTCTCTGTGAATTTCGTGCCGTTGAGATAAAAAGGAGAGCGTTGGTGACGTTTTCGCAGCAGGCGGTTATGCTTCGTGTTCACCAAAGCATGAATCCAGCTGGGCCTGCTGAGCGCACGATAAAGAAAAAGGCGGCGAGACTAGCTAGTTCGGTGTGCCCTGCTTTGAAGAATATTGGATATAGTATTTGCGTTTGTTTGGTTTTGTATGCCCTTTTTACACTTCCTTCACTGTTCTTTTTTATACTTTTTACTATTTTAGTTCTACAAAACTAAAAACTTCAATGCGTTTTGGTTCAAGTTTTCATAATATAGTCAGAAAAAAGGGAAATTTCAATTACAAATAGTAAAAAAACTACTGAAGATAGAAATACAGTTCGAATTTTCCTGAGTACAAAAACTATTAGACAATCTACATTCCAATTTTCATATCATTTGGGCATTCCAATAATAAGTGAGTATTTCGTTTGTCAGTGCACCTCAAATTTTTCAAAGTCGAGCAGAATTTTCTTTGCATAAAAAGTGGTGTTCACTAAAGTTTACATAATATATTCTTTATTAGAGGTAGATTTTAGATGTGCAGCTTGTTTAAAAGAGGGATAAATTATCTTTCCAACCATACTAAATATTAAATCATAGCATAAACTTTAGAAAAACTGTGCTAATTTGAAAATGACTAAAAATTGTAAAAAACACTGCGGGACAGCATGTTTGAATTAATGCATTTGGCCGGGAGTGAAAGAGTTAAATGCATATTGAACATCTTTAACATCCCAAGGGGTTCAAATTTTATTAATCATTTTATCGGCATTTTATAGGACTTGTGATTGAAAACGCAGTGGTATTGCTCAGTTTAAAGCTGTGAATCATTTCTTTGTATCATCAATAGCAAAATAATAACACAATGGTTTCTTAGAAAGAAACATGTCAACCATATTAGTCAACTTCCTAATGAAGAGTTGTTAATATAAACATGAGATGAATTTTCTGCTTGGTAGATCATATAATGAAAGATGTAGCACATTTGACAAGAGTTTGTTCTTTGAAATACATTAAATGATATTTATAAGCTTTTGTAAATTAAGAAATATAACAGTATAGCAAATCCAAATTAAAAAACTTTCTAGAACAGGATTTAAAACTTTTCAAACTATATTCTACAGTTTACTAGAATACCTTGTTTTGTTATGTATCACTATCTAAGAGAAGCCGCATAACTACTGTTCTGATGAAATCTAAAACATTTATGTCACAATTTCTCTCTTATATCAGGGGTGTTGTCTTTTTTATTAAATTTAAATAATATATTGCCACATTAGAAATAATATTATTAGATAAGAATTAAATTTTATTCTATGCAGTGACTGAGTGACATAATGTTTCAACTTATATGCCTAACTAAATTTGCACATTTTAAAGGTCCAAAACTAAAAAATCAACATCATTTTAGGTATAGACATAAGGATGGGAGTAGGGGGTAATTGCTCAATTTTTATTTTGTCGAATATCGGCAAATTTTCAAATTGCTCTTTAGGTACAAAAGGTTACCAAACCCTGGTCCAGACTCACCAGAGCGCAAACTTCGTTTTCCTCGGCATTTGTGTGAGCGGTGGGTCGAGACACCCTAGATGCGACCACTTGTTGCACACGTCACACTTCACCAGTAGGTGTTGCTCTCGGTCTGTACTGCAGATATTACACGTCTTCAGTAGGTGAGAGGTCACCGTGTCGTCCGCATTATCAGAGTCGGATTTTTCAATCTGGGAAATAGCAGCATGTTAGTCTGACAATTTAATAGGTATCATTAATGGGTCAAAATTTTTTAACGAAAGGTAAATGTTTTTTTGCTTTAATGACTTTAATGCCATTGGTTTTACTGTGTAGTTACCTTTTGTACTCAGCTTATTTAAAAAAAAAACAGTTTTAAAACATTAGCCGTGCAGTACAGCTATCGTGTTACGATCTGTTTTTAGCAATGAATGTAAACATAGTGGTGGAGAAAATGTTAACAATTCTTAAAATATTCAGTCATGATAAAAATGCAAGAGCCTCTTATCGTGGTCTAGACTATATTTTACATTTAATAGACAGCTGTTAATTCACAAAATGTCAAACAACATAAGCCACACTACAACAGCAACATAAATATTTTATCACATATTCCGTCTCTGTATTCTTCCGTTATAACAATTCATGCAATACCCAATAGGATAGGATATCCATGTTTATGGGAAAACCAAGGGGGTTAACACACGCCCAATCGTCAGATCACCTCGCGCCCATCGTCGGGTTACCGGGGCTATTGCAGTGTGTTGTGTATGATAGACACGTTCCTTTAATTTGGTAGAACCCATTTCGAACCTGCAACCTTTCGGTTGAAAGGCATAGCACTAAACCACCAGACTAACCGGTCAGACCAAATAATTAACACTAGCTGCAAAAATTGTCAACTTTTGTTAAACATTACCTCAACATCTGATATTTTGTTCGCTGGGTCAGTTGGCTCCTGATTTGGAGGGATTTCTTGGGTAAGAGGTATCAATGGGTGAAGATGTATTCTTGGTCTTTTTGGGCTCAAGTGTTCCACACTGTAAATGTTGTGAGTTGAAATTAATGGTATCATTATGAAGAACTAACAGATCCTTTAAGCTTTGGAGCAAAGTTGATTATTATACTAAAACCTACTTAATTACTACTGCAATGCTAGAATTTTTTTGCATTAAAAAGACTATTTTTTAATACTATGTTTACATAAACAAGAGAGGGTTGCCTTTTAGGGATATTTTTCTGTACTGGTGTGTCTCTGCCAGTACAAAAATTGTTAAAACTAATACTTCCCCAGACTTTCCTATTTTAACACTTTTTCAAGATTTAATTTGAATAAAGGCAATGCTGTAACGAAAATATATATATCTCCTATGAATGTACGAGGATGTAGATAATATATATAGATATTTTTTAGAATAACTGTCTGTGCAGTACTGCAATCGTGCTAATTTCTGTTTAAGCAATGGTCCAATGGATATAAGCAAATAACATAGTGGCAGAGAAAATTTTAACAATTCTTATTGCTGCAAAAATATATATTCATATTATAGCACAGTTAGTCATGATAAAAACCTATAAATCTCTTATTAATGACTAAGCTTATCTTTGTACTATTAGCCTTAGCTATTCAGCAACCACACGTGGGTTATAATTATTAATTAATTTAATACTAAAGATAATTTACAATGACGTTACCTCATACTATTCGTGTTCTTTGAAGACCATTCCTTCATTGAAGTTAGCATTTGTTTAAGTTTTTTTAAAGTTTCTTGTAAACTTTGTTGCTTTTCGCGCTTTGATATCAATCGCTTTTGTGTCTGAAATTAAAGGTTAATATTCACCCACTAACCATAAAAACATTAAATAATAGGGAGTGAAAAATCCATTTTATTTCAAGGAGGTAGCTCTTGCATGGCTATTTTCAATTATTTTAAAAAGCATTTAAAATATAGTTTTAATCATTTTTGGTCAATTTTTTTAATTTTGGGAGTAAATGTTATCTATACCCTTTTACCATTTTAAATTAATAAAATAATGCAGTGTTCCACCCTCATCCATATCCCTATTACATATGCGTGATGTGTAGGGTTGTTGCTGTATTTATTTTTTAAACTAAGGTAAACTTTTAGAAAACAATTGTGGGCAGTTGGGGAAATTTAACATTAAATTTAAGATGCTGGTAAAGCCCGTACAAATACAGACATTATACCATACAAACACAGAAAATATGCCAAACAAACATGGAAAATATATTAGACAAACAGAGACAACCAGATAAACACCAAAAATATGACAATATATCATAGAAACATGAAAAATATTCAAGACACATTTTTTAACAAACACAAAATTGTGTCTCGCAATATCGAAAACATCAGTGGTAAAGAAGAAAGCAGTCCATTAACAGCTACAAACACAACCTCACTTACATCTTCATATTTCTGTCTCAATTCGCTCTGCTGGTCGACAAGGACTTGATTCTCGTGGATCGCACGCTCCACCCTCTCATTCATCTCTGTGATCCGAAGCTCCCGATCAGCGTAGTGTGACACGAACTCCCCGGTGAGGTTCGGGGGCACGCGGTGCCGCTTGCGCACCTCCGTGGGACAGGGGAAATACGTGGCAGGACTCTGAGGGGATAAACAAAATAACATTTTGTTATTAAGGCAAATACATAGAGCTGGACATAATTACGATATTACATTCAACAAATCAACAATTTCTGTCGATAGGAATTGACTTTATATTTTTTTGCTCTGACTATATACAACTCCATGCATTGTACTCCACAGCTTATATAAAACCACAGTTTTATAATGAGCGGGGGTTCACTGGATGTTGATATGATTGTTGATTTGTTGATTTGTAGTTGATTTGGGAAATACGTGGCAGGGCTCTGAGGGGATAAGAAAATGCCTTGGTAAAAGATGTGATAAACATGATAAACAAAATGTGATAAACATGTGATAAACTCTGATGTGATAAACAAAATAACATTTTGTTATTAAGGGAAATACATAGAGCTGGACATAATTACGATATTACGTTCAGTTGCATAATTACGTAACTCAAATTAAAATTACGTAATTACGCATCTGTCCGTAATTATTTAAATGGGAATCGCACGTCGTTGTAAATATACTTTCTGAGCAACTCCTTGTTTTAGTCCTAGCAAATTAAGTTTGTTTCTTCATTTTTGTTCTGTTCGAGTAAAATAGTTCGAACCACAGGTACACGTTAAATACATGTGATCTTGGATTCGCGTCAATTTGCTTATTACCCCAGCTCTAGAAAAATATGCGGCAGGGCTATGTTGCGATAACACAATAACTTGGTCAAGCATACCGCATGGATTTATCAAATAGTCTGAGCAAAACAAAATAAACGGGAATAATAATTATCAGGGAGTGCTTAAGAGGTACTTGGCGAATGTTTGATGAACCTAGTGGTTTAATAGGTTGAATAAAATCCACAATATTGTATCTATTTTATTGCATCCACTACAATATCTAAAGTAACTTATCCATATGAGGTTTTTTTTTCAGGTATAAAGCAGTATTTACTGAAAATCAAAAGCTGCGCAAATTTATAGGGTTTTTACGACCGCATCTTTAAACGTTCTTAAATTGTTTTAATTTTATTTTTTATGATGTGTTATAATGATTGTCGTTTTGCATTTCTTTTCCGCTAATTTTATTATATTTATAGAATTTTTTTAATTCTTGTTTTTAGGGGTAGAAAAGGAGGAAAATGTAATTACTTCAAAAACCTAAAATTGTATTAAAACAGCATACCCAAAGCAGTGCGAAAATTAAGTCTCAAAGCCTCACCCTGACATCAATTCCGTACATTATCTCGGCTTTCTTATTAAGTTCTCTCATGGCATACGCGTTGCTGGACAACAACCTTGTCTGCGGGGCACCTGGTTTGGACTGCACGGTCGGTCGTACACGTAGCGATGTTATGTACTTGTGTGTGGATTTGTTAAGTCTCTCCTGGAAATAACAATATAAAAGTTAATTAGAAAATAATAGAAATTTGGGTGATATTGTTACAATTTTTATCTTGGTGCGTGCGTTGATTGCTAATTACCTGTTGCCTTTATCTTTATCTTTCACGCTAAAAACCGTTAGACTTTACCGCCTATTTGCTTTTATATGACCTGTTGTAGTATGTTTCATTTATATGACCTGTTGTAGTATGTTTCATTTATATGACCTGTTGTAGTATGTTTTCAGGGTAGTTGTGTTTTTATGCTGCTTAAGTATATACAAGCATTTTATACATAACGCTAAGAGACTACAGGTTATCAAAAACCCTGCCTAAAAGTGTAACAATAACAGTGAAATACGATACTGTACTTAATAATATAAAATTAGTGCAATGTTTTATATTATTGAGAAAGAGCTGCACTTTATATTGATATACTAAAATTAAAATGGTGGTTCGTTAAAATAGTGGAATTTTAAAATACATTTGTGTTTTTAATTAGGATCTTACATATCCATGCATTATGCTCTTAACTTTATTAATCAATTTTTTAAATTTATGCTGATACGCTCCTTTATATTGTGAACAAAAATTCCAAATAAAATTTAACCAAAAAGTTTGTATCAAAATACCCCAAAGAGTTGTGTTAATATAATAGAACTAGAGAGTGTCAACCACGTGTTTAACCACCACCATTTGTAAAACACATTTTGTATGCCATATATTCATGCTACAGGGTCCCTAACCACAATTTGTATTTTATACATTGAGTATGTAGTTTGTTTCCGCAAGCATAAACGCATGGGTCCCATAGTTAACATACCAAACTTATTTTCCATGTTTAGTTAGAATAATTACGAATAAACTGATCTTGGATCTTAATTTACGAACATTTTAACAAAAATGTTTTAAATTAAAGCTTTTTAAGCGCTGTAATGAAATAAAGGAAATTCCCCTAGGTTTAGTAGATGAGTTTCTGTTTTTACATATGTTGGCCATGTTATGTAACAATTCTTAAAGTTTTAATGTGATTTGTCGACTCCTTGTTGAAGATGTCAGTGCGATATGGCATACCTGTCACAATCATAATTCAGGAACATATCTTCGTTTTAGGGGAATTACTCTAAGCAAATGTTTTCTTTCTTTTAATTGGCGTAAAGTGTCTAATGGTCTAATATTTAACCAAATCTGATCAAAATTAGAGCAGCCGTTCAAGCGCTATGCCCAAAAAATCTAATTTTTTAGAAAAAAAATCGTTTTGGTTTTTAACGTCTCAGGGGGAATTTCCCTAGATTCATTACCCAAAATTTTGGTGTCTGCTTATCTAGACCATGTTCTGTTTCAAATGTCACATTTTTATTGCGATTATATTACTCCTTTTGCTAGATTTCGGGGCAACATGGCATGCTTGTCACAATCATAATTAGAGAACAAAATCCGATTTTTATGGCATTTCCATGGGTAATTTTTTTATTTCTTTAAAGTGTTAAATCAGTGACTAATGCGCTTACATTCCACCAAATCTGATTCAAATTGTATCGATCGTTCAAGCGCTATGCCCAAAAAAGGCTATTTTTTAGAATTCACCTAGATTTATCACCCAAAATTTTGATTTCTGCATATCTAGACCATGTTGTCCAACAAATCACCGAGTTTCATTGCGATTCCATTAACCCGTTTGGTAGATGTCGGGGCGACATAGCATGCCTGTCACAATTATCATTTAACAGCAAAAGTTTAATTTTTAGGGTATTTCCCTAGGTAATTTTTTATTTCTTTTAAATGTTAAATCAGTGACTAGTGCACTAACATTCCACCAAATTTGATTCAAATTGGAGCAGCCGTTCAAGCGCTATAGCCTAAAAAGCTCATTTTTTAGAACAAAATGACCGTTTTGGTTTTTAACGTCCAACGGGAATTCCCCTAAATTTATTACCCAAAATTTTGGTTTCTGCATATCTAGGCCATGTTGTCTAAAAAATCACCAAGTTTCATTGCGATTCCATTATTCCTTCTGGTAGATGTCGGGGCGCCATAGCATGCCTGTCACAATTATCATTTAACAGCAAAAGTTTAATTTTTAGGGTATTTCCCTAGGTAATTTGTTTATTTCTTTTAAGTGTTAAATCAGTGACTATTGCACTAACATTTCACCAAATTTGATTCAAATTGGAGCAGCCGTTCAAGCGCTATGGCCTAAAAAGCTAATTTTTTAGAAAAAAATGACCGTTTTGGTTTTTAACGTCCAAGGGGAATTCCCCTAAATTTATTACCTAAAATTTTGGTTTCTGCATATCTAGGCCATGTTGTCTAAAAAATCACCAAGTTTCATTGCGATTCCATTGTTCCTTCTGGTAGATGTCGGGGCGCCATGCCATGCCTGTCAAGCGTTTGACGAAGAAAAAAAAAAATAAAAAGAAAAAAAAAAAAGAAAAAAAAAAAACGGACAAAAACAATATGTGTCCCATTTTTCCAAATGGGACCCATAATTGTTGGATAAAAATAAAACACAGTATTTTACGAAATAAAATATACAGTATATTTAAAAAAATATGCAATATATTATAAAAATATGAAAAAAAAATTATATAAAATATGCAAAATGTTATATAAAATATGCAATATATTATAAAAAATATGCAATACATTAAAAAATAATGCAGTCCTCGAAATTCGTTTGCTGAGTCAACGGCAAAAATATATTATATAAAATAATCAAGACAAATATGGAGCAAACTTCACCTGTCGGTTTCGATGGATTCGTTTGTGTTTCCGCGCATGTTCGACTGCCGCAAAGCAAGCCACTGAAACCTTCTGTGAATTGATGAGTTCCTCCTTGCGCAAGTGGAGTGGGCAGTAGACGAAGTAAGGGTCGGTTGCACTGGAGATAAATGCGGTTGTGAATACACATGTATAAAAATAGCACGATACTCACCTTATCAAATCTAAAAATGGGTCAAAACTAGGGCTGCGAAAAATTAACGGTTAACCACGGTTAACCGTTTTTATGGTTAACCGTCATGTCAAATTTTAACCGTTTTTTAACAACTCTTTTTTTGAACTCTTTATCTGTTCGTTGGTTGGTAAAACGCACGCTTTCATGACATGAAAACTCAGGTTTTTTCACTAATTAAGGTATTTTTGCAATGTGTTTACTGTAAAAAAAAGAATTTGTGGCACAGAATCCTTAAAATCGCAACCTATATAATACACACGTTCATTTATATTTTGAAACGTTACTTTACCGCCACATTTAATTGGGGGTAATTGCGTTTTAATAATCTTCAAATATACATAACTCCATTCACTCGTTGATTGTTTCATTATTAACGTAGTAGAAGCAACCATTCACACGTCGATTGTTTGATTGTCAATGTAATATACGCACCATTCACACGTCGATTGTTTGATTGTCAACGTAATATAAGCAACCATTCAGACGCTGATTGTTTGATTTTTAACTCAATATTACGCATTACAACCAAAGTTATACTATGTGTCTTAAGGTGACGTTTAAAAACTATAAAGTAACGCATAAATAAGACCCGATAATGCCGGTATTCACACGTGTATTTCTTTGCTGCCCTTTACGGCTGCCTGAACGTTTTTTGTCAAAAACGGTGCCGATTTGATGGTAGTTTAAAGAAAATCGGTTAACGGTTAAGGGTTAACCGATCATTTTTACATCAGTTAACCGTTTTTTAAATTAACCGTTAATTCGCAGCCCTAGTCAAAACTCCATTAAATTTGAAT
>CH001039.1:59078-85968 GCA_000149265.1 Ciona savignyi | reverse complement strand
CGTCATATTTTAACGTTCACCATTTCTTTATTTCTATCGTTTATAGTCGTATAACTAGGCCGTTTTTTACCCACATTGGCACTATTTAACCGTGTCCTTCCGACCAACCATGCAGATAAAACATTTTTTTTCAAATGATCCTCATTTAAGTCGTTTTTAAAGTAAGCTTTTTTTAATTATTAACCGCAATACCGCAAGATCGAAAGGCCTAAAAAAGACCAGCACAGGTTTTACCATCCAACTCTGTTAATTTCGTGTATAAATCGACACAGTTTTGCAAACCAACAAACAGCCAATAATCGATTCCCCCCAAGAGACTTGGCCAATAATTATATTCATATACACCAAGCAATTTCCACTATGCAGCAAGCTTACCTTTCCACCAAGCTAAGCCAGTGTTTTCCCCCCATGTTGACATAACGGGCACCGAACAATAGGTTTATTGACCAATTTCAACGGCTGTTTTATTGGCCTTGTCCCAGCGCTCTCAATGTGCCATTGTATAATTGTTCCGATCGATTTTCTTTCATTAAACTTATAAAGTCAAATTCTAATATCGACCAAGTAATGGGTATCGTTTTTCAAGTGCAAATTACCATCAACAACGGATTGGCTTTTTGTGCAGACTGATTTTTAAAAACAAGTCTGTAAACCGGATTTCTGTGTTAACTAAACCCTATTCTCTGTTTTTTGTGTGAACTAAAACACCTTTTTTCTGTGTTAACTAACCCCCGTTTTTTTTCTGGTTTAACTTAACCCCTTTTTCTATGTTAACTATAAACGGCCTTTTTCGGATATTTCTTTCAAAACGTCCTCATTTCTGCAGCCGGAAGGTGCTGTCCGTGTCATGCCGTAGCAGGGTTCGAAATTAGAACGCAGGGCTTGAAAACCCCAGTTCGGCATGTAGATTTCCTGCCAGTTTTTACATCTTGAAAAACGTAGCCCCAATGAATTTCATATATATCTTTTAAAACCTTTTTTAATTACATTTTCCTTATTCCAACATCCAAATTAAGTTTATGGACCACAGTATTTGCAATGAAATATGAACTTACTCCAACTAACCCCGTTTTTTTCCAACGCTTTTGCTGTACAAGTGCTATACAATTTCCACAGCGGCTTACGAATTCATATATAACCGTAGTTGTGCCCTGTAACACTTACTTTCCTGCTTAAATCGGAGCAAATAATGAACCAGTATCGTAGTTATGATGTCATATATGTATATAAGTGTAATTCTAGCGTTTCTAAATCGAAATGTAGTACCTTGGAGTGATATAGTACAAAATGATCACCGTCGAATTGTAAATACATTTGTTTTACTATTTTTTTTTTTTATAAGGCGCGAAGGTACCCGTAAAATGTAGCGTGTAAAAATTCTCTTAGATTTGGTTTGCGTATGAAAATTTATTGACTAGCGTTCGCTTTTATTCCGTTTGTTTTTTCTCGCTGTAAATACAACACACCTAATCTTGTATCAACCTCATATTCGTATTTCAACAAAAAATGGACTACTGTATTTAGTTTTAGTTTAGATTATTCATTTTTTCCCCCAGTGTTAAAAAAATGGCAAACGAAACGAATAACGACACAGCAACAGGAAAAGACGGCAAAACGAACAATCGTTAAAACACGTCATTTAAAAAAAGGATATAATTTAATAAATATAGCGGACGCGGCCGCCAAACCTAAGTGAAATAATTTGAATAGTGTTATTAGCCACACTAACGAAAGAAGAATTGTTCATTCTTGTATTTACCACGTACATCCATCCATTGCCTATGTAGATCACTGGTCGTGTCTGAATCGATTAAGGTGCCGAACCGACCGCACTTGTCAGTAATTTAGATTGGTATTTTGTACAAGAGTCCATTAATTCATCTGCATCGAATAATACAGGCGAAGTAGCAACGGACAATAGAGCAAAGAGATTGGTTAATTTCGGAAGTTACACCTTTTCACCGAAGGGAAGAAATGTGTGTTTCCTCAATTGTGAAAAGTTATATCACCGTTGTGTGTTCTGCGACCTTTTAACAACTGTAATGCAAATGTCTGGCAATGTAACAACTGTACTACAAATTCCCTGCCCGATAACAGCTGTGGTGTGTTTGAAACAGGTTTACCATTGTTGATCAGCCCACAAGAGACTTACGACACTTACGGTGTTACATCACACGGGAAATCGTCGGATTAACGAAGATATTGGGTGTATATTTATGACAGGCATGGCCAACATACGGCCCATTTTGATCGGCCCGCAGACTGTATCTAACCATAGCCTGTAATTAAGGTATTTAATGCTATTCGTGTAATAATCACACCCATCAAGAACTTCATTTTTCCACATCTGGCCCGCCGACTAGAGAAGTTGCCCACACCTACTCTATGACGAGATGTTCATATTGTTTTAGGTGGACCAATCGTTTAAATGGTTTCAGCTTTGGGTTGCATCCATGTTCATTCAGCAGCGTGTCCAAGGCCACCACGAACTATCTTGCGGCATTTACTTTCTAAAAACTTTTCTACCCCACACACACACTGGTATTCGTAAGATTACTTGAAGCCACCATCGGGTTAACGAAATTATTACAGTGTGTGGTTTATGACTAGGATGTTAACACAACCCTTACTCTAGGAAGATCTGGCTTCTTCAATCAAGTTAAAACATTTAGGATTTGACTTGTATATCCACACTCACCCAAAATGGCCAACCCAAAACGTTTTGTTGGTTTGAATCGACTAAAACTCTACAAAACGTTTTTGTTGGACCCATAGCAAAACGTCTTTCTGATGTAAATCCAGCCGTAGACTTGTCCGAGTAAAATATAACACAAACTGTGTCTTGTGTATATTGTAGTTGAAATCAAGTGGCCAGCAAAACGTCTCTTCTGATGACAGTTTAATACACCATCAAAGTAAGATGGAATGACTGCTGAGATAAGTCAATGAGCGACAATTCTTTCCTCAGTTTGCATTGAAGAGATATGGCTAGCTTTTACGGTATAGTTAGAGTTAATCAGTTTATTCTTTTTAAATTATAATCATCTACGTGAAATTGCCTTTATTACACGCAACTCTATCCTGTTGCACCATAATCCTCTCTCTCCAGGTAACTCAATACTCCAAAAGGCAACTCAGTAGGAATGTGCACCCTTCATTACTGAAAGCTCCAATTTAGATAACCCAATTAAACTGAGGCTGACATATTATGTCCGACCGGTTAGTCTGGTGGTTTAGTGCGACGACTAACCGAATGGTTGCAGATTCGAAACTCGTCGCTAGCTAGTCGGTTGTGTTGTGTCCTTGGGCAAGGCACTTTACGGACATTGCCTAAACCCAGTGGAATGGTGAGTTTTAAATTTAAGGAACGTGTGAATCATACACAACATAATGTAATAGCTGCGGGAACCCGTCGGTGGGCGCGAGATGATTTGTAGATTGCCCGTTTGTTAACCCCCATAGTTTTCCCATTCACGGGAAACATAAATATTCTATCCTACCCTAGGCTAAAAGGTTAAACTAAAACTCTCTAAATATGTATTAATCATATACAATACACTGATATATCTCCGAGTACACAACATGCCAGAATAATCTAACTATTGTTTGGGAATTACTCCCTTTGCATTTTCCCAACACGTTGATATAGGATATTTTGTTTTATTTCCGTTAATATGAAAACTACGGTTAATCTTCAAGACACTGAAGTGATTGCACAGAGTAGTATAAGCTTGTGACATTTTATTAGAAAAACCACGAGCCTGAATAATGATTTTATAAAATAAAAGGCAAAATAATAAGAAAAAATTGTGAGTTTTAAAGAAGGAAAACTGAAACAAGGGAAAGAGGGAAACTGCAATATGAAATAAAAATTAGGCCATTAGGGTTTAGTGATAAGGCTGGATTTAAGGTTAGCGTTAGTTTGGTGGGGGGTTTAGATTAGTATTTGTGTTAACCTCATTGGTTTTCCCTTCACGGGGATAAACATAAATATCCCATCCTATCCTCCTATTCCTTATTGAGTTTTCCTTCTTCCTTTATTTCAGTGTTTCCCGTTGAGAAACTTTCAGCAGAATATTATAAACATTTACCTAATTGTGCGAATCGGGTCGAAATTTAAACGTACGGTGGCGGATAGTATGTCAGCGACATTTCGATTTTATGAATCAAAATTGAGTGTTTGGCGGCAGCTTTTTCATATTCGGGAGATGTATGGGAGTATAAGTCAAAACTCTTGTTGATTTCAAAACCTTCAGTAAAATACTTGAGTATTAAAAAACCTTGGGCGACTTTCGACATGTCGCCCAATTTCGAAATTATAGTTCTGTCAATGATACCATGGCACCCGGTATGAAAATGAAATCACTATATGTTTTTATAGTATGTTGTACACCATATCACACGGTTAAAAAAACACTGATTTAGTTATTGGTGTGTTACATTAATAAATTATATGTTCTTTGTATTTTAAAAATGTTACTAACATTTAGGTTTTTGTATTTAGCCCAAGTTTCTGCTACGTTTATTCTAACCGATTATTCTGCCAATTGTGGTGATATCAAAGAGCAAGATATTAATCGTCAAGTTCAGTTTAATATACTTTTACCAATGTCGGTGTAAAAAAACATTAAAACGGCATGGGATAAGATATTTTTGTTTATCCCCAAGAATGGGAAAACCAAGAGGGTTAGCACATCGGCGATCGTTAGATCACCTCGCGCCCACCGTTAGGTTACCCGGGCAATTGCAGTGTGTCGTGTATGATTTATAGTTTTAGACGTATGTTCAGTTTGGTAAAACCCATCATTCCATTAGGTTTAGGCAATGTTTGTTAAGTGCCATATTCTAGAACACAACCGACTAGCTTTAAACAAGTTTTGAACCTGCTACCTTTTGACTGAAAGACGACGCACTAACGACTAACCCATCAAGCTAATTAGCAGACTTTGGTGTAAGTTGTGTGGTTGCAGACGCAATATAAAAATCAAACATAGATATCGTGACGTCATTTACTTCTTTTCCACTTATTTCTGCTGTGCAGGAAGCTTTTGCACAACCAAGTTTTGGTACATATGGTACAGTAAGCACGGAACGATAGTGCTTACCAAAATAACAGCTTAAAGTTTAGTATATTCTTTGTTTTTACGGTAAAAACAAATGTAGTTATATACGCAATGGAAAAAAGATACCAGACTGAACGTCATTTATTACGTAAATATACGCAAATTACGTCGTTAGTACAGGTACAGGTAGGGGACACTAAAAAGAGGAAAATGAGAAAATTACCTAATAAAATGAAACGTCAGGGTTGTCAATAGGGCTTGGGTTAAAGTTAGCGTTAGTTCTGAGGTTGAGACCAGTGTTTGTGGCATGCTTAAAATTATTTTACAGTTTCCCTCACTTTACTCGTCCAGACAGACGTGGCTAACAAACTTAACTTAAAATTAAACTTAAACCAAAGTGCTGTTGTGCTACGTCTGGTATATAGCAAGAGCAGCAAAAAGACTTTAGATAGCAAATTCAACAAATGTACATGAGTATATCATTTCTCTACATTTATTTCTGCTTGCAGAAACATATAACTTATGGCCTGTTTAAGTTAGTGTTAACTCACGTCTACACACCCTGACATATAGCACCGTGAGGTAGCTCTAAGCAAATGAAAAAACTTGAAGTTTATGTAGAACCTCCAGATGGCGGGTGGGGTTGGTTGGTGGCTGGTTCCGCCATGTTCGTCGTGGGCAACTGGGCGGCTATGGCGCGGTGCTTCTCTGTGTTCTATCTGCCGCTAATGCACGAGTTCGGCACTGGATACACTGAAATTGCATGGATCTTTGCTTACTATCAAATTGGTTACGGAACTGGAAGTAAGTTTGTGCTTTTATTTTATTGTTTGCCTTTTTATCCTGCTTCTTTGTTTAACTATAACTCTGGTTTTCTTCTTTAATATTATAAAGGGAGGAAACTTAAACTAAACTAAACTAATGCAGACAATTAAAATTGGGTATTTTTTCGTCTAGCCCAAACTATATATTGATGATTTATAAACTAATTAAAGTGGTAACCTAACAGTAGTTAAATAAAAATTACTGACTCGTAAATGCTGTAATTTGCAATCAATTATTTTGTTTTAAAAACGAGGCTAAACTCTTACAAAAAAACACATCATTAATCTATTTATATATCGTACATAGGTTTGGTATTGCCCACATGCTACAAGCATGTACAGTATCGTACTGGAGTCATGATCGCTGGAGTTGTGTTATCTCTTATGTTCATTTTGGCATCGTTTTCGCCGTGGCTTTGTGCCATTCAAATTGCTTGTGGGCTCGTTTCAGGTCAGTTAAAAGGAGATTTTACATAAAATGGTAAATATAACTCATCCCCGGGTAACGCAGATACTGCAGTGTGTACTATAAAGCTAGTAGATGATTTTGAATCTTTCGGTTTCAGGATTCTGCATTTCTGCTTGTATTCTTGGCAGCATCAGCTCGGTGATCCGATACTTTGATAAACGAAGGGTTATGGCAAGTCAGATGGCTTATTTGGCTACATCAATTGGCAGCTTTGCTTATTGCCCTCTTTTTCAGTTTTTAAAAGAACAGTACACGTGGCGAGGCGCTTTTCAGGTGTGTTGTACCCGGATTTATTTAAATATTTCTACTATAATCTAGGGCAATATACCATGGTAAATTTATCTCTGGGTTAATTATTGTTTACACCGAGTTTTTAATCAAATAACACACTACATTTAGTGCACATTGCAAGGATAAATATACTTGTGTTTATTCCTTAGGCATGAAACGCACGGGGCGTTTTAAATTCGTTTTAATCAGAGCCGCCAGAATGACACATAACGACAGTCTGGTACCTAAGCAATGACATTCTGTTGTTTAAATATCGTTTTTGCTGTAAACGATTTAAATATCGTTTTCGTTTTTAGTCATACGAGTAACACCGAGATTAAGCAATGCCTAGTTTCGATGCAATAACTTTTGTTTGACGATCCAACGTGATATGAAAAATTGTAAACCACCCACTAAATCCTTTGCATGCAGGTGATTTCTGGAATTTTTCTTAACCTAATAGTAGCCGGAGCTTAACTACGACCATTTACTTTAAAGTCGGATATTTCAAAACACAAACAAACGTAAATATATTTTCCGTATTTTTGCACACGTTTGGTCTACTTAGTGGTTTAGAAAAATACCGTATAACAGTGCCTCTGTCGTATTCAGCACACATTAATAGCCTCATTAACCCGACGGTTTGCATAAATGATAATTTGACTATATTGATTTTCCTTGTTATAGAATCTCTGTGTATTCTTTTTTCCAGGAAAAGTGTCCTTTATCCAGCAAAACAGCTGTCTTAGTGTATCGCCGTTTTGTCGAAACCGTTCGCTAGATGGTCGGTTGGGTCCTTGTGCATGGTACAAAGCGGACATTACCTGAGCCCAATGGATTTATAATTGGCTTCTACGGAATTCAACAAAACAGTGCAATACCTACGGTAAACCGACGGTGATTGCAAGGTAATCCTTGCAATAACTCTTTTTCATGTTTCCCCGAGATATTTTGACATTATATTTGACCCATGTTTCCCATTTACGGGGTGAAACATGACTATCATACACTAACAATTTTACACACTGTACAGAAAATTTGAGTTAGATGTTAATGATGTCACGGAGGTAAACGTTGACAGCGGTTTGACTGAACAACGCACTCAAATTAAAGCACACAAAAGAACTTGGAACTTAAGGTCTCTGTTCAAAAAATTCGACCTTGATTTGTTTATTAAACCTGAGTTATATCTTTACGTCCTGGATTGGTTCTTTTACGCAGTTTCGTACTACCATGTCAACGTGTTTCTAATTCCATATGGTTTGGGTGAGTTTAAGTTTTAACGTTTCTTCCGCGTCCTTTAAATTATCATTAACATTAAGGTACTACGTGGATCAGGGACATTGGCTGATATCCGAGCTATTGGAATGTGTTTGGTTCTACATACTGCTTCCCTTTGTTTTAGTTTTTAATTTAAATGGTTCACGCGATGCCTGCTAGGTGCCTTGCCCAGCAAGGACAAAATCGTCTTTTACAAAAGATCACCGTGCGCTTGCCGTCGCTTTACCATAGCTATTGCAGGGTGTTGTGTATGAGTTTCGAATATGCAAACCTTCTGCTGAAAGTGGATGCACTAATGCTTCAAGCTAATTCCATACTGAAAATGGTCTAACCGCCTAAGCGGAAGTCGGGCATACTCAAACAAACTGTATGTTTCTCATAATACCAAACAATGTTCTGATACATCATACGTATTATGTTATAACCTACACAAGGACAACTTCTCTTGCTTTCAGAAATTGGATTATCTAAACTTGAAGCTCCGATGCTTGTGTCGGCGATTGCCTTTGGCGAACTTGGATCAAGGATTGTGTATGGGCTTCTCTTCGACAGGCTCTCAAGGCAAAATCTTTACGTGGGAATTGTAAGTATATCCGAAACCTTTACATTTTACCGCTCTAAGTTTCAACCCATGATAGGGTTGTTACCGCGCTCACACCGTTGGGTTGCCAAAGCTGTTGCAGTGTAATGTTTATGGTTGAGTCTTTAGTTCTTATTTAAATTAAAATCTAGTTAACTATTTTAAGTACCTTTTGAAGACTCAACCTGTAAAACACTGCTTGGTCTGTCACCCCTATGAATTCGACAACCAGATAGATTTCGGGTCTTCTGTTCTTTAACATTCTTTGAGTCACTTATTGTTGTAAATTTCTATAAAAAATTATACCATCTCAATCACATAAACGTTTATTATTAGGTATTTTTTTAAATATTAGGTGATTTTGAAATTCTGTGCTGGTGTTTGCTACTTCATCATACCGTCCTTGCAAAGTTTCACATCATTGTTGGCAATATGTGCCACAATCGGGGTGCTTATCGGTGGAATGGACGCAGCCTACGGCGGGGTGCTGCTGGTCGATTTGGTCGGTATCGAGAAATATTCTTCGGGTTACGGATATGGCGACCTTCTCATCTACGCACTTTCAATGGCCAGCTCGGTTTGTTTAGGTGAATTGGAATTAATTACAAAAGATTTTCAGCAGACATTTTGTATATATGGGTGATAATTATTAATAAATATGGGTAATTGGGCATCGTGTGTTTTTCTCACCCGAGTTTATTCTGTGAAGTGTTAAATGTCTGTGAAGTGTTAAACCTTTACGGTTACGATCTAACTAGGTCACAACCGACTAATTGGCAACCAGTCTCGAACTTGCAACCTTTCGGCTGAAAGGCGACGCGCTAAACAACCAGGCTAATCGCTTGGACAAGTGATATTTTTCCCACACTGCATTCTCATACATGATATTTCCCGATATTACATGCAGCTGCAGTGAACGTTGCTGATAAATCAGTTCTACTTTTAGTTATACTTATAACACATATTGTTCACAGGCAGTATTGTCGACTGGACCGGGAATTTGTCAATTCTTTTTCCGATAGGTGGCGCATCGTTACTAGTTTCGGGGATCCTGTTTTTCGTGACGATGATTCGAATCCGACAATCAGGAAATTTGTGTAATACCACAACATAATTCTTTTTATTTTTTTTAAATATAAACCATTTGATTTTATTTATCATGTATGCATAAATGGCATTCTGACCTATTAATATACCTTTATGCGTGGACGGATCTGAGTGGGACCATCTTAGTCATGGTATTTAAATAAGTTTTTTTCTGAGTTAAAATGCTGGTAATTTCCCAATGCTTGAACGTTTCGAAGCAACATGTGCTTGGCTGCGTGCCGGTGTTCTTGTTTTACTGTCGTATTTTGTAATGGTGCAGCAGAGCTTTTTGAAATAAAGGTATGGATTGTGCAGAATTTTGAATGACAGCACTTTTTGTGGGGTAAGTTTTGCATTTGCCTCCAATACGCAGTTAGATCGTAATTTGGAATGTAATAAGAAATCTCTCCATGCAATCTTTTACGAATGCAACAGATTAAACTACATTAGTTTTGACTACGGTACCGTCGTGTAGCCTTATGATTAACGCAACCAATACACGAACCAACTATACATACAAAAGCGGTCTCAGTGACGAGCCCATCCTGGGTTAAAAAATGACCTCGGTAAAAAAGAAAAAAAGGAAACATCAATCGGAGAATATTGCTAATTTGACGAAAACGTGACTACAGTAGCACACGACAGATCAATGAACCTTCTGTGACGCGTTTGCCTGCTACAGTGGCAGTCGTCATCAATAAAATTGATAATCTAATGAATTTCTCATCGCCATTGCGCGGTTTATTGACTTAAACCTGCTAATGGTTATACAAAATGATTACATCAACTTCTCCCCTCAACGAACAACACTTGCGGTAAAAGAGGTTTATGCTGACCTTATGGGGATCGGGGAGGGTTACTGTGGGAATAATCAGTGATGGGATTTAAAATTTTTAAAACGGGTTCTCTTTTGTATCGTACTTACTAACAACAGGTTCCCTAAAAGGGGTATTGTCTGTAAAAAAAGCAAGAATCGGATCGGTAATTATCCCGACGTTCCAAGAACGGATTAGACCGAACCCATGCGAACCTGTTGAATCCTATCACTTGGGATAACTAAAAGGTGAAAGGAAATGGTAATGAGGGGCAATAGCACACTAAATAAAAATTATTACTATGATGTTAGCTTAAGGACTTGGGCATAAAGTTAGCTTTAGTTTTGGAGTTTAGATTAGTGTTTAGAGCAGAGTTAGAATTATACTTTCCCAGTTTTCAGTGAGTTTCTTTACTTCCCTTTTTGCCTCCTTTTAGTAGTGACCCGGTTACTGTGTTTAAAAGGAGGCGGTTCCCTGCACCAACGCATTTGATTGCATTGCACATTTTAAGTGCTTAAAATTGGACAAGGAGATAAAATACACTGCGATTTGATGGTTCTCTCTTCTTTGTCCAAAATATTTATGGCGGTCCGAGCTGAAATGATTTGGCGCTGATTTGGTTTGACTTGTAGCACCGGAAGGGCATTAATTTTTAATCTCAGAGCAATTATAGGGACGAAATAATAATTGCACGTACGATTTGTCGATTTGTCACGTGACGCGTTACATGTTTGTTAAAGAATGATAATTAGGGAGGAATTCAACTTAGTTGCGCGTACAAATGTTAAGGGCAACATTGGATAGCGAAAGGCCATGTGTGCATTGTTTATAGAATGTCCATTTTATAAATATGCTGTTGGTCTGCAGACAGATGTATAGTGTATAAGCAGGTTGCCAGTATATAGTCAACTCTGAACTTAGTTCAATTGGTATCCATGACCAATGCGGTTTTGGTTGTTAAAGTTATTGCCGAACTGCATAAACTGTAGATCACGAATGTTGCCAAAATCAAGGACTTTCAACATCTCTTTAGTGGTTGGGTCAACGATGATATAACGCAGTAAAGCAACATTATAACAGTTATAGTACTAGTCTGTATGTTAAGTGTTCTTAATCATATAGAATGTAAAAATGGCATTCGCTTTTGCGCTACAATGCTACTTATGCGTCGCACAGGCCTTTGTTCTTGCAATTAATAATCTATAAGATAATGCAAAAGATACATATGTAAATGTCGTGGTTGACAGTGAAATCATGTATATTGGAGTAAAAATGAGTAAGTGACGATGTTACCTAATTCCCACTTACACGCATAAATGCAGTAAAGCTGGTGTGACCGAAACGTTAACAGGACCAATACATAATTATGAAACGTCTTAGATTGATTCAACTGATTTTAATGGCATCAACTTAAACGCGATCGAAAAAGGAGCACAATATTATTATAAGCCACTACAGAGTAGTTTTAAAAGCACGGCCTCCTGCTGCACATCGTGATAATTTATATTGATATTTGTAGAGTTGATAACAATAAGCCCGTTTTAAATACATCAAACGGTCTTAGCAGCAAGCCCGTCTTAGCAACGAGGGTTTGAAACTGCGGTAAAAAATAGAGCAATCATAACCCGAGAAGGCGCAAATTTCAATGTAATATTGCTATTTCATTGCCATGCAATGTTCATATTGGATTGGGAACGCTAATACAACAAGGCTTGTTTTATAGCTAGGTTAACAAGAAGGGCCATAAATACCATTCAACGTAAATCAGATTCACCCATTGATTTTTTAGCTTATATGGAGGACTGACCCGATAGCCATTGATTTTCGGAGAATAAAACTTTAAAGCTTTCTTGGACGAGTTGTTAAATCGAGTTAGGGGATGTTGGCTATTATATGTAACCTGTAAAGCGACGTGTGTAAAGTGACGTTTTTAACGAGGAATAAAATTTGGGAAATATGAGGTCATAGAATTGGAAATTCCGTCCTAAAATACAAATAAATCATCGTTTAAATTTTCGATTGATTTTCTTCATGTAAATTTATACTTTAAAGCGAATAATTTACAATGATAGTCAAATTACAATGTAGAAGTAGATTTATGTCATATATATATCAGAATTGAGTATTGAATTGAATTTTGATTTCATAGCTTCAGTTTTCAGGGTTTAAGTTTATTTTTACAGAAAATATAGTAACAAATAATAAATATACAGATCAAGGCACAGTCACATTTCAAATTTATCTTTAGCTTCTTTGTCACGCGAAAACCCGCCTGATTTATGACTAAATCGATAGAGTCGTCCAAAAATGTTTCGAAATTCAAAATGCTTCCAAGCAATCTACATTCAACAGACACTTCGTACGATGGCGGCGAAAACGTAGTTAAAAAACTATTACAATCAAGTCTTTAGTCAGTAATTCGAAGACGACAAAAAGCAATTTGGAAAGGTACTAGGTCTCCGACAAGGTAATCGACACGAAAAGTCGATTAAAGTTCGTCAGTGAACTGATAAGAAGTAAAGTATATGCGCCTATCTATGTGTATACGTTACAGTAGAGACCGGTTATCCAGTTAGATTAGCATAAATATAGAGCTCATATAGACTGCCCGATTCAGATTTTGCAAATACCCATTAGCATAAATATAGAGCTTATATAGACTGCCCGATTCTGATTTTCCAAATACCCATTAGCATAAATATAAAGTTCATATAGACTGCCCGATTCAGATTTTCCAAATATCCATTGGCATAAATATAAAGTTCATATAGACTGCCCGATTCAGCTTTACCAAATACCACACTCTGATCTATTCCCATAGCGCACAACTTGTGTATATTTATCTTGCATAGAAAGGCTTTGCTGTCCAAGCCATCATGCGTTTAAAAGCATTGCGGTTTGCGTCTGTTGGGCTGATTGACTAACATAAACATACGTGGTAATATGCTATACCTCGGTTATCCTATAGTATTGTATTGGCTAAATCGATCCAGTATATTTTTTTATTGTGTGTTTGATTATCTCGGGTAAATTTGTTAATTATTTAACGCTATGCGCTTTTATGTTAAATATAGTTTAATTAAAAAGTGATGGTAAGCCCGGTCGTATAATTTCGATATTTTGCAGACTTTTCGTAATTAACCTCCAGCGTTTTTACTCAAAATTTTGCATTTTGGGTAAATCTCAAAACGTGTTTTTGTATTTTTAAAATTGCCGCGTCAGTTGACTTTCTGCTGTTTAGTAGAAAGATGTTTAAGTACCCTTTGATGTTCATTCTGCTATTAATATTTTCATCAAGATATATGTGATTATCAATGCGTTAATTTTTAACCGAAAATCGCATTTCGTATCAATTATCGTGAATGGCCAACGTGATAGTTGTTTTATTTATAGGCTTGGCAAACAAAATCATTTTTTACTCATCGATTATAAATAATGCTTTTCTCATTTTCCATTTTACGAAGCATTCCAACGAGAGCAAAATTTTAGGGAAAACTGAAAATAGGGAGGGAAAGCGGGAAGGAGGAAAGGAGAAAAGTACGCATTAAAATGAAGATTAAAGTGTTACGGTTAGTTTTAAACACGAGCTTGGAGTTTAGGTTAGTTTTGGGGTTGAAGTGTTTAAGGCTGGGTTAAAATTAGTTTGAATAATTTTAGTGAGCAGTTTTTTTTTATTTCTCGCTTTCCCTCCTTTTAGCGTTGCCCCATAATGATAAATACAGTTTCGATGACGCCACGACCCTTACAGGCCTGGTGTATGTAAAGAACATGATTCAGAGTTTTCCTCGTTATGTTTCATACAAGCCTGGATTCTGAATGGTAATTTGCTAGTCATAAATCAGGAATTTTGCTCAATATATTTTTCGAAATAAGGTTTAAAATATAGTTTAAAACTCATTGAAATTCTTCCAGAATTTTAACATAAGAGTAGTACGCACACAGGGCACACCCCTTGCGGTTTCGGTACGTCATATTTACCGGTTTCTAACGATGCCTTTTAAATCTACCTTTAACCGCCATTTACAAATATTGGATTTTAAATCCTATTTATTTTGAGCATGTGTATTAGAATCGATAACCCATTAGGTTATTCACACAAAAAAACGAACTACATTTTGTCGGTATTTTTCGGTTTCCATATTTTATATAAGGTTATTTACCGTGTTTACATCTTGGAAAAAAATCGATAACCCAGTATTTAGGTTATTCACAAAATAACGACACGCGTTTGTAGTTATTTTTCGGTTTGCACATTTTATAGAAGTTACTTTAGCGTGTTATAACTAAAAAAACAAAATATAAACTAAAAATAGGGAGTTTCTTTATCCCGTGCTGGTTTTTAAGTTTAATTGCCTCCTAACAAACGCCAGACTGCCATGTGTCGGAGTACCACCACGTTGTTCTTGTTTTAATTAGCGCTGGTGAACAAGAGGCCCTTCAGTTTGTTGACATCGGGTAAAACAGTACGTTCGTTTTGGTCAGCAGGAACAAAATAAGCAAACAAACTTAGCATCTACAAAACATTAATATTTAAACATAATCTATGCTGGCCAGGGCGACGTATTAGACCACTTTGGCCTCGCAAACTTTTTACGTCCCTAGTAGTTTATCTTAAATCAATACTTGGCTAGAAAACTTTAAAAACCGCAAGTTGATTCGTAGATTGTTGATATGAAATCAACTGTACCATGAACTTTTTATGAAACGCCGCTATTGACAGATACGTGTAAGCAAAAACTTGAATTTCAAATTTTCGGAACAAAATAAAGACGTTTCGGAATGAAGTTAATTTCCATACCTAATCCGATATTGCTCTTAATCCTATCAAAAGGGCAAAGTTTACATAACAAATATTTTTATTTTGTAAGCTCTGTGTTTTTTTCGGACATTTACAACATTTTTGTACCTTAATTGTATTTACGATGTTTTGTGTAATCAATTGAAAATACCTTCCTGTTTATTAGCTTGTTCGTGATACTACCATCAGATATATGGCGGTTGTTTTAGCTAGTGTTTATTTGGTCGCTTATTATTTCCCTTTTTGGTTGTTCTATACATTCTTCCTTGGAAATAATTAATTCTGTTTTGGTATATTACCTTTATAAGTGGTGGTCGATACGGTTGTTTATGCAGGAGTAGGCTTTACTGTCCCCACGTATTAGATTACGTGCTGAAAAGATAAAAGTGCTCGGGGAAAAGTGGCCTTTGCACTTTCAGATTTTAAGTGACAGAAGTCATCACCCTAAAGCCGTAACCTCTGGCATAAGGGATTACGTATAATATGACGTTGACATCACGCTATTTTAAGATCCCTAATACCGACGGCTGGTGTATTATTCGATAATGGAATTTAAACTGTTGAGATTCGGTGATGCATCAATCGATGCCAGTACGTGTTAATGACTGAGTTCCAGGTTCATTTTTCGATTATTGTGCGAATATCATATTCAGGTTATCTTAAGTACATATTTAAAATCAATAATCAAACCCTGGTCACTGGCACATTTTAAACGGTGGGTTCTGATGAGGTTTACTTTAATTTAAAGAGAAAGTCGAATTGAGCGGACAGCTGGTTTAGGTAAACATTAACAAAACTTGTAACTGATAGTGTGTATTTTTAGCTGTAGTCATTAAGTGTGGGGTGCCGAAAGGACATTTGCCAGTGAGAAACGACTCGGAGAGGGCCATACTAAAGTGGTGTTAGCAGTGAGAGTGTAACAGCCTGTAGGCATGTCCATCAATCATTACAGAGTAGTACGACGACAGACGCAAGTTGGTAACTAAAAATGCAGACACCGCTATTTTGTGTGTAGCAAAATTAAAAAAATGCAAGAGCAACTTTAATTTCGGATTTGATTAAGAAAACAGGTTGGATCTGTGCAGAAAAAAGGATGGTATACACAGAGATCCTAACTTTAGTCGTTATCAGTCAGGATATCTGTTGTGTATTATATTCAAATGTTAAGTATTTTCGTGCTTAGATATTTCAAAGTTTAAATCCTGATTTCAAAGTTAATAATACAGTTAGTGTTTTAATTTATTATGTTCAGTACAAAACAGCAGGCTACCGTAGCGGTGTAATGGCACATGCCCATGCATTAATAATCATATTACAGGAAAACCAATATTCAACGGTGCTCCATTGTCCCGCTCGAATACCAGGCAATAATTACGGACTTAACGGAACAATAAGTTTAATCAAGGAGCCAATTAGTCGTTATATTGTCGAGTTAAACCTATTGATCTCATCGATATTTTGTGGTTGTCTAAAAGCAAATGAGATAATACACAGCATGCTGAAACGGACTCCCTTTAGTTATTAGTATTATAAGTAAATTAGGTTCAAATAGAGAGTTGTATCCTGAGATATTATTAACCCCTGTATAAAAGCCTCGTTTGTTATATATTCTAGTATATGATTTCTCCCGTAACCGGTTAGCCATTAGAAGGTGTATTTACACTTGGTAATTAGCTTAGTATCAAACAGTACCAGTAATAGTGCGTGAATAAACAAATATTTGAGAACTAGTTTCATTACACTTATATCAATGCTGGGGTTTGTACAGCAACGTCGGAAGCGTTTAAATCTATACTTTGTGGTTTCTTTGAAACAACATACGTAGCCTGTGGAAGCTACTCATTTGAATTTAGGTGTTTTGTTTTAGTTTCAAAGCTATAGTTTGGCCATTATAGGGTTGATTTTTGTCTTAGACTTGTAAGTTTATACTTTAAGTTAGTACTTAATGACAGTAATTGTTCTGTATGTGTGACTTTGTTCTGACACTAATTTGTACAGATTATTTTGTCTTTAAACAAAATTTGTAACCCAAAACTGTAAATCCAACATATGGAAAAAAGAAACACCACAGCAAATTTTAAACAGCATATATGTAGGGTATCTTTAGTCTCTTAATAATTAAATAAAAAAATTCCGGTAATACATGCATATGTTGAGTTACGCCAGTTTTCTGTCGTGATTTTTGCTTCCGTAAACAGGATTAACAACTGTGGATTACAAGGTTTTAGTAACGATGTTTTCCATGAAAGGTATAGGAAAAACAACATGCTTTAAAACGAGTTAATATCAAAAGAACATTAGTGGATGTCGGAATGGCAAATGCTACGGATTTAACGTCATTGACTGTGTCACAAGCCGGACTCAAATATGACGTAAGTGGTGTATGACATCAAACATTTTATTTAGCGAAATACAAGCGCCGTTTAGCAGTGTTGATTTTACCCTTTTTTATGATAGGTCTGTTGATTTAGTGTAACTCTCCTCTATTATGGTTAACGCAGTCGGCTAGTGTGGGCTGTCACGTACATCAGTTGTTTTCATAACCACCAGTATCGTTAACGACGCTGGATTAACCACAAGCCTCCGCTGTTAAGATGAAGTCCCACAATGTCAATTAGCTCGCTGACATGGCGACAACAAATGCGATTAATGAGCTATAACCACTAATTCAGGATAATCCTGGTTGAGTTATTTCGTGGATCAACTGTTTGCGTTTTGCTTATCTGTTGCGTGTATTATAACGTTTAAAATGGAGGGAATAAAATACGGTTCTGGGTTTTATAGGATAGGATAAGACATTCATGTTTATTCTCGGCATTGGGAAAATCAAGGCGTTTAACACACAGGCAATCGTCAGATCACCTCGTGCCCACCGTCGGGTTACCGCAGCTACCAATATCTATAAGTTTACAAGATTGTGCTAAATTATTGTTTTATTTAAAACGCCATGTCACACTTTTTTAAATTATCTTCATTATCACCAGGAACCCGAAAGAGGCGAACTACTGGTGTACATTGTAGCTGAGGTCGTTATAGCGGTCATCGCATTACTCAGCAACTTATTCGTATTGATTGCCATTGTCAAGTTCAAAAATCTTCAAACCTCAACTTACTGGCTGCTCGCTAGCCTCTCCGTCGCAGATATATCGGTTGCGATTGTGGGAATTCCCAGCGCTATCGTTCTGCGAATAGGTGAGTCCAAGTATGCGATTGCATACCGTCTGTCGGGTAATTTAGTTGAAATATCCGATGGTCCATATTCAAAGTGTTAAGTTCATCCATTCTGTGTGTAAATTATTTAAAGCATTACGAAATTTATCTGCGGCAATTCTTGTCTAAGATCCTTAGTTATTTTTGGTCAAAATTATTTGGTGTACGGTAGCCGTTTTTACCATTTTACATTTAAATTTAGGTTAGCCGTTTACATTTGACATTTCAAATTATATTTTACCATTTTACATTTAAATTTAGATTAGCCGCTTACATTTGACAGTTTTACGATTTTACATTTGAATTTAACATTTTAAATTTAAATTTTACCAACACCTTATAACAATTTGTCCGACCGGTTAGTCTGGCGGTTAAGTGCGTCGCCTTTCATTCGAAAGGTTGCTGGTGCAAAACTGGTCGCTAGCTTATCGGCTGTGTCCTTGGGCAAGGCACTTTACGGACATTGCCTTAACCCATCGGATTAATTGGTTCCACCAAATTTAAGAAACTTGTGTATCATATACAACACTGAAATATCTCCGGTAACCCGACAACGGGCGCGAGGAGATCTGACGATTGCCCGTGTGTTAACCCCCTTGGTTTTCCCACTCACGGGAATAAACATTAATATCCTATTCTATCCTAACAACTCAATTTCTGTCATAGGATTGGTCATTTTTGACGATTCCAATTCTTCAAATTCCATCGACAAAGCCGCAGTGGACCGAACAGCGTGTCTTATTATTGTTTCCGTCGTAATATTCCTCACCCAAGTTTCAATTTGGAGTCTTCTGCTTATCGCTGTCGATCGTTTTGTTGCTATTCACTACCATTTAAGGTAAACTCGTTGTTTGTGTCATTTGAATATGCATTGAAATAAATGTTTAGGTTTTGCATTTTTGTATATTTGCTTTCGCGTGTATTTTTTACATTTTTATCTTACTATGGGTTGTTTTTACGACAGTCGTTTTGCCGTTTTTTCCTCTACTCGTCTATATTTTAATTGTGTGTTGTTTTAACCAATGTTTAAAAAAATAGAATAAACTAAACCAGACCTGTGTTAACTATAAGTGTTGCGATACAGTACTTTCATATTACAAAACACTGATTTTTTACTCCGCTGTACAGTAGATTTGTATTACTTTGCATGTTTTTCCCACCCTTTTTTACCCTTTTCCTTTTGACGCAATTTACCAGCAATTCTCCTCTGACGTAAAGGTACCGCGCAATCGTGACGTCATTCCGGGTTAAAGTTGGCATAGTTGGAGCGTGGTTGGGCGGTGCATTGATTGGGGTTGTCCCGCAGATCGGTTGGACAGCTGAACAAAACAAAGACATCGAAGACGGGTAAGAGTTAATGTAGCTCGTTTAATTATTTATGTTCTATATACGATCATGATTTAACTACCAAACGTCAATCACCAAAAACAATAAAAAAAGAAATGTTGATAATACACCGGTAGATAGCTATTTTTAGGTCATTTTTTACCTTATAGTGTAATATAAGGCAAAAGAAGCAAATCACTGCAGGGGAACAGGATAATAAGGCAAAACGAACAGTCATTAAAACACGTGATTTAAGAAAAGAATATAAATAAGTAAATGTAGCGGACATGGCCGCTAAACCCAGTCAAAAATACCAAAACAAAAAATTAATTAAGATGATATTAAGCCCCAAAGGAGGAGTGTGCGCTACCCCCTAATGGTCGTGTGGTTTACGAAGACTTTTTCTCTCGTTTTGTATTTAATTTCCATATTTTCGCTGTTTCATATTTCCATATTTTAGTGTGTTACAGTAGGTGCTGATAACAGAGAAAATAGCTATCACTCGTTGTTTTACAGTAAACCAGTTATGTAAAGTAATTATTTTCCAAAAATTACGTAACTTCTCTTCTGTTGACCTATGGCATTTTAATGACGTGTTTCTTTAGCTCGGCATCTGTAGAGCGATGTGCATTTGAGGAAGTCACCAGTATGGATTACATGGTCTACTTCAATTTCTTTGGCTGTGTTTTGCTCCCACTTGCCGCCATGTTTGTTCTCTACTTCATGATCTTTAGGGTAAGTGATAACTTGTCTTATAGTCTTCCTATTTTTAAACAATTTTCAGAGTATCGCACGGTTGATTTTTTTCACCCGGTGAAGTTTCGAACCTATAATGGGCTCGTCACTAAACGCGTTTTATACATAGAAAGCGGTATATAGATTTACCGTGTTAAGAATTCAACATCACAACCGTTCGCAAAGCTGGTTTGTATGTGAGGTCCGCCACATTGAGGTCAATGTAGCATTAATGCTTACCAATGGTGACACTTATCGAACATTATTAAACCCTTTATTACTTACTGACGCCATTTTTTCTTTGGAATAGAAATTTAGTTGTATCCGTAAATACTTTAAAGAATACCCTACTTTAATCTCATACCTAGTTTTCTTATTTCCTATTTAAACCCAAGTGTGTGTATAGTGAGCCCAGTTGGTTAGAGCGTCAGTCGGAAGATTGTTGTAACAAAACCAACCGCTTTGTCTAGTTGATTGTGCCCTCACAAGGGATTTACCGAAACCAGTAGATTAAGTGGTTGAACTAAAACAGTTGCAACCTCTCTATTTTATACAGTACACTGCAATGGCTCCGATAATCCGACAAAGAGCAGGATGTAATCTGACGATTGCCCGTATGATAACGTCTTCCTGTGGTATAAATCATAAATATTAGATTCTTAAACACTTATGTTCACCATACATTTGACAATGCAGCCAGTTTATATCTCTATATTTATAGTACTAAATGTATATTCATAGTAATACATGTATATTCATAGTACTAAATGTATATTCATAGTAGTATATGTACCGGTATATTCATAGTAGCATATGTATATATTCATAGTACTATATGTATATTCATAGTAGTATATGTATATTCATATTACAATCTGTATATTCCTATTACTATCTGTATAAACGTATTACTAAATGTGTATATTAATAGTAACATACGTATATTTATAGCACTATATGTATTTTGTAAATTCATAGTACTATATGTATATTCATAGTAATATCTATATATACATAGTACTAAATGCATACGCTTTTAGTCCGCGAAGCAGCAATTACGAAAGATTTATGCTGACGTTGCGTTTCACCGACGTCGGAAGCTTTCTAAAGTGTCGATTACCTCAATCCGAGAACTTCTACATGCCAACCTCGGAATATCCTCTCCTCCGAAGCAGTCTTGTAGGACTGAACGATTAAAGAAGATGCACATCAAATCCAAGAGCTTGGACATCGATGCTGGACGGGATGAACTCCAAAACTTTGCACAAACAACGGAAATTAGGACTTTACCCCGGGAAATTACGGCGAGTGCGATGGATAACGGTCATAATTTTAACAACAACGCCAAGGTCACTAACTTGACGAATTCTGTACCACGAAATACAAGTAGAAGCAGCATTCGGCGTAGTTTGTCATCACCAATGGTAGGTTAGAAGTATTTACTAGGTTAAAAATTATGTATATATATCTGTATGTAGCCACCCGGTTATTTTAAATTTAACGCAGGGGGAACTCCCTAAATCGTTTATCCAACATGGTTTATAACGCACTTACTGGTAAACTTTGTAAATGTTAGCTAATATGTTTTAGATATATAAAAATGTTTGCATGCCCAACAATGTCTATTTACATTCTTAAACATAGGTTTCTGGTAATAAATAATTTGATTTTCTTCTGTACAGGATACGTAATGTAATTTTAGGTCCATGTTTCAAACCAGTGATTACGATAGGCTATCTACTACCCCTTTTTAAATCATTTTTATGTATTTTACAGATTTTTAATCCACAGATTGCAATAAACGAGACAGAAACTGCACCACCAGTCCCCAATAAAGAAGATGTTCCTAAATACAAGCGTACGAAACTAAAACTGCCAGTTTTCCGTCGAAAAGAGTCTAAGAAATCTCCGTGTAATATATCTCCAACTATTGATGATTATAGCACGCCTGTCAGCGAATCTCCTTTTGTTTATGAAATCGGGCGTTTGGACTCCGACGCGTCATCTTGCGGCACAATGGATCGACATACCCTCGACAAAGAAAGCGAAATCACAAGACGTAAACTGCGCAGACGATCCAAACTGATTCGCAAGGAGTTCAGAGCGGCAAGAAGTTTATTCACAGTCATAGGAGTATTCGCTCTGTGCTGGTTACCGCTTCATATTCTTAACTGCATAACTTTATTTTGCCCGAGCTGCGGGCGGTCGAACTGGCTGATAGATATGGCTATACTTCTATCTCACGCAAACTCGTTTTTAAACCCAATCATCTACGCTTTTAGACTCCGAGAAATGAAAGTTGCATTCCAAAAACTTTTAGGTAGTTTATCCAAGACTATGAAGACTGCTTTGTGTTGCAATAGGAATACTATGATGTACAGTGTCGCAAAAACGTGATAATTGCTTCCAAATCTTGCACAATACACACATTTTCTTCATTTACATAAATATTGCAAACAAGAAATTTGTTGGTTTGTCATTAAGTTTGCTAAAAACTAGAGAGTGTCAACCACGTGTTAGGAGGCGTTCAACTAATTATTTTCCCTATCTCTCCAATGCAAACTGACCTCACTAAAAACGACTGTCACTCAAAATCCTGACATAGGAAGTCTTAGATTTTTTCACAATTTAAAATTGAAGCTTGGATCTGCAACCTAAACTCAAAACCCTACAAAATTTTGTTTAAAAATTTTGAGCCCATACCCCTTCGTACATCGGCAACTTTTTTCCAACAAAACAGCTAGCAGATGCACATTCAACACCTTTATTTTACAAAGCACTGCTTCACGATTACAAAACTTTACAGCTAAACGAGAACACCGGCGCGCATCCTAGCACATGCTGCTTTCAACAAAACAAACATTGGGGAATCACCACCATTGTTACTCAGCAAAACACTAGTTTAAAAACAATGACTCATGGAGGGTACCACTCGTCACATCCTGCCGTTCATAGAGGTCTTAATTGGTTATACGCCATCTTGGAAACGGTGACCGTTCCAGTTTGGTTTAAACTGTTTGAACTTACTAGTAGAGGTCATTCTGTGAGTCTCCGGTCCAAATTTTAACCGTTTCGGTTGACTGCTTCGGCTATTACAGGCCTTCGACTGAAGGGTGGTCATTCTGTAGATTTCATTTGGCGACAGTGTCACTGGTGATGACTGAAACTCTTCGTACACATTAAAATTCACTGCTTGATGTTCCACAAGTTTCAGCACATTTTTTCACTGTAATTTGAAAGGTTTAAAGTCCATAACCAGGGTACAAATAGATTGTTTTTGAGTAAAAAAACACACCCAATGTCACCTTTGAGTCTCGTGTGACCACATTTTCTCCGCCTCCACTTCTTTCACCAATGTTTGACAATCAAGGATGGTTAGGATTGGTAAGTTTTTATATCTTCTGTATGCATAAGTGTCCAACAAACACATCTAGGCCTTCACACCTGCCCAAAAATTGAAAAATATGAAAAAAAGGTACACATGTGGATACCAAGAGGAGTACATTTTTCAGTCCTATATCACAAATCGGATTAACAGTCTGTATCGAAAGATTGTCTGGTATTTATAAAAGCCATTCGAAGTTAGGTTCTTGAAAAAATATCCGAACGACCCTCTACCGGAGTGAAAATAACCAAAAATGAGAAAAAATGACTAATTAATTACTTTGCTAATTAGCATAAGTAATTAAGTGTAAGATTTTAGACAAACAGTTGACTAGTAACATTTATCCACACTCAAATTTCTATAAATTTGGAGATTTTGGCAAAAAATTCAAAATAGCCCGTTTTTCATTTAGGAGGCGTTCAACTAATTATTTTCCCTATCTCTCCAATGCAAACTGACCTCACAAAAACGACTGTCACTCAAAATCCTGACATAGGAAGTCTTAGATTTTTTCACAATTTAAAATTGAAGCTTGGATCTGCAACCTAAACTCAAAACCCTACAAAATTTTGTTTAAAAATTTTGAGCCCCACCCCTTCGTACATCGGCAACTTTTTTCCAACAAAACAGCTAGCAGATGCACATTCAACACCTTTATTTTACAAAGCACTGCTCCACGATTACAAAACTTTACAGCTAAACGAGAACACCGGCGCGCAGCCTAGCACATGCTGCTTTCAACAAAACAAACATTGGGGAATCACCACCATTGTTACTCAGCAAAACACTAGTTTAAAAACAATAACTCATGGAGGGTACCACTCGTCACATCCTGCCGTTCATAGAGGTGCTTAATTGGTTATACGCCATCTTAGTCAACACTACATTAAACCCATTTCCGTCAACGATGTATGTTTTTACATGCAGAAACAATCGGTTCCAAATGTACCTAATCAATAAAACTGATACAAATTTAGACCGAACAGGCGGAAAACCCCTCGCGTTTCCATGTCCGCTTAGTCCACTTTTCCGGCGTACCGTCACCGATCAAGCGCATCGCAGGGAAGAATGGCGGTTAAGTGCGTCGCCTTTCAATCGAAAGGTGGCAGGTTCTGAACTGGTCGCTAGCGACTCGGTTGTGTCCTTGGGCAAGGCACTTTATGGACATTGCCTGAACCGAGCGGATTAATATGTTCTACCAAATTGAAGAAACGTGTCTACCATATGCAACACACTGCAATAGCTACGGTAACCCGACGGTGGCCGCGAGGTGATCTGAAGATTGCCTGTGGCTGTGGGTTAACCCCCTTGATTTTTCTCATTTCATGGGGGAAAAAACATGCATATTGCAACGTTTGAACACACGAATAAATCAATGCACTTTACTCGGGAATCGATTCGCGGGACCGACTGGCGTCGGAATAACTGCGCGATGCGTTTAATAGACAGTTCGTTTTCCTTTGCGGCTTGTCAACTCGTTCTTTGTTTATTCCGGCAGAAGCGACTTTTGACTTGTTCCTTCTGTCAACTATGCCACAAAGTCTCAATAACCTAGCGCTTAACGCGCCAGGTGGCAGTCACCTCGGTCTCAGCCTCGTTCACTCTCCCTCTGTCAGTCAGTCCCCCTCTCACGTTCAAACATCCGTATTTATCTGGTGCTCCAATTCCTAAGAGAAAAACTGCATGATGCCCGTTTTTGGTCTTATTCATGTAATCTTTTCTCTCCAAAACCACTTATAGATTCTCTGCTTCTCATTCTTGCGACAACATCTCGTGTGATTGTTCGCCCAAAATAGACCCATTAGCTGGTCTGTCTCACGGGAACCCCATCAAAATCCTTCGTAGTTCCGAGCAATAACTGACGTCATAATGATTTCCAGAGATCAAACAACACTGACCCTTAATTGACGTCATAATGTTTTTCAGGTCAGCCTTTGCACGCGATCAATGACCAATACTGGCGCCATAATGCAGTTTTAAGTGGATGACGTCCATCTTATCGCGGATGTTTGAATTGAAGTGAAAACAAGGCGAACCGCTGCATGCCTTCCACCGTTAAAAGGAAAAATCAAAATTAAGTCCATTCTTCCACATAATGTATGTGTTTCATATTAAAAGTTTGTTAGTAAAGAATATACAAAACATTTTTAGTAAGACGAGTGTGTTAATAATGAGAATATATTCTGTGTCAAAGGTTGATTCTGGCTTAATGCAATTGTTAAAAATCCCGATGCAGCAACACATTTTGCTCAAAAGGCCATTATAGGGCTGTTATTTTCATATTTTTGCTTGATACATATAAGCCGTTTGGCTGTTTTCGCATATAGCAGCGATTTGCTTAAGTAACTTGGGCGGTAATATTAAGCAATAAAGAGACATAATAGATTTGCGATTCCGCAGTAATCTCTTCGGGTTGATTTTCCCGGAAAATAGACATGTGTAAATCAAGCAATATAAATAACATATCAAGTCGATAGCAAAAATAACAGAATTATTGAGTTCTCATAAACTCTAGCAAATATATATGTGCCTTCTCGGGATTTAAATCAAATGCAATATTATATAGCCCACACTCAAACCTTTTCCACCGTGATATAGAAATGTGATGTGTAATGGTGTCGATTTCTACATCAGTCTTCGCTCAGTTTCATAACTTCTGAAAAACTGAGAGCATCGCTGATTCAAAATCTTTAAACTCGAACATTTGCTTGCTTTTATCCACAGACAGAGCCTTCCAGTTTAGTGTCGAGTGACCAACTGGTTAAAACAACATGGCTGAACGACGATTTGCGGCTCTTTGCTTGCTTGATATCGTCGCTGAATTTTCCCTCATCATGCTTGAAGGAAATGTTGAATAAACATAAACGGTGAGCTTCATTCAAAAGCAATTCTTCTAGCTCACTTGATTACTGCAGAAAGTTAAACAGACTTCTGCTTTGATCAGACTTCTGTTTTCTCGTGAACAGTAAGGTCTGCTCGGTTGAAATCTTCGTATCCACTCTTCAGACTTCGGTAGGTTGCGTTTAAGTTCAAAATCACCGTCGGAAG
>CH001039.1:33905-58978 GCA_000149265.1 Ciona savignyi | reverse complement strand
TGTCAACTATGCCACAAAGTCTCAATAACCTAGCGCTTAACGCGCCAGGTGGCAGTCACCTCGGTCTCAGCCTCGTTCACTCTCCCTCTGTCAGTCAGTCCCCCTCTCACGTTCAAACATCCGTATTTATCTGGTGCTCCAATTCCTAAGAGAAAAACTGCATGATGCCCGTTTTTGGTCTTATTCATGTAATCTTTTCTCTCCAAAACCACTTATAGATTCTCTGCTTCTCATTCTTGCGACAACATCTCGTGTGATTGTTCGCCCAAAATAGACCCATTAGCTGGTCTGTCTCACGGGAACCCCATCAAAATCCTTCGTAGTTCCGAGCAATAACTGACGTCATAATGATTTCCAGAGATCAAACAACACTGACCCTTAATTGACGTCATAATGTTTTTCAGGTCAGCCTTTGCACGCGATCAATGACCAATACTGGCGCCATAATGCAGTTTTAAGTGGATGACGTCCATCTTATCGCGGATGTTTGAATTGAAGTGAAAACAAGGCGAACCGCTGCACATATCCTATCCTGTAGAAGCAGTTGTACTTGCAACAATTATACTACAACTGATTATCATGATCAAAAATGAGCAATAGAAAAAAATACAAAAAAAACATGTCTGTTGTTAGCATCTGGAATGTTGGGCAAATATGTCCCAAGGCCTCACAAACGAAGAGATTTCTGGATGCTGCAAAGGTAAATTGACCAATCTGCTGTTGTCTTGTGTGCATACCATATCTACATCGCTTAATATTTCGATTAGGATTACTGTTACCGGTTCTAAGAATGATGTTGTGTACCTAGATCTACTGTGTTTTTATTGTTATTGTACAGTGTACTGAGTGTTGGCTAGACATACTGTATAGTGTATGTAACAGATAATTGAATTACAGGTCAATACATTGGTGGGACACAATTGTGAAGCAGTTTGATGACTTTAATTAGATAAGGCATTTTTAGAATTTTAGAACAACTTTAATTGGGTAAATACTGTGGTATAAGCCTAAGCTTGAAAACTAGCATACTAACATTCAGAATAATTAAATGAGTAATGTAAAATTGATACATAATATATTATACATTTATATTCATTTTGCCCATGTTTCTCCGATTCAGGTACATATATGTCAAAATGATCAGCATTGTACATGATGCATCGGTGCTTTATTCATCCAATTTGAATAGAAGCCTTCCAACGGTATGTATTCATGTCAGTTAATTTAGTTTCCTAGTGATGTGAGGCAAAACCTTATGCATTATTATATCATACAGGGATCCATAACCATCAACAACAACGAAATGGTGTTTCCGCATATCCGTTATTACCATGGCTGATGAGGCCCTACACCGGTAGTACTAACCGAAAAACAACAAACTTTTAACTTCCATCACAGCAACGTGAAATAGTTGTGGAGAATGCCTTTGGGAGGTGGAAAGCCAGGTGGTGGATTTTAAAAAGGCAATTAGATGTTGATGCATAAGGAGCTCCATACATTATTGCAGCTTGTTGCATAATGCACAACCTTTGCAAGGAAACCAAAACCCCTTTTCCGAGGGATACGACACTGACAGTAACAAATTTCCTTGTCGTGGCCAAGTGCCAAACTATTGCTGATTATTTGTTCAGTGAAATATAAATTTGTTTTTATTCGTTTTTGATTTTTAATAAACTTGAAAAGAGATTGCAAAAACAAAGAAAAAATAGTAAATGCAACATACAAATGACACAGAAAACGCAAAAACGAAAGAAAATAATAAAAATAGTGAACGCACTGAACGCAACATACAAATGACACAGAATATACAAACTTAGGGTGGATTCTGCCTCCTCTCCAAATATGTAGTCAACGCGTTTGCAAGTTTTGAAATGGAATTCACCATAGCAGTGATGTTTGCAGAGCTTCTTTCTTCTGACTCTTTTAAGAATTGGAACACTTCGTCAAAATTGTGAGATTCCCTGTCCTGTTGCGATGAGGCGGCTGATGCCATTTGCCTTCTTCGTTGTGCTCGTCTTGAAGTACCTTTGGAACATAAAACAGTTTTACATACGGCCTATGCATATGCTAAAGTGTGTATCAAAAGTACAGATACTACGTTGTGTACCTGATACCGTTCGTCTGCAGGTTTCCTGGGCATGTGATGTGACCTGGTTGTCTGTTTCCGGATCAGAGGTTTCCTCTGTATGTGGTGTGTCCTGGTTGTCTGTTTCCGGATCAGAAGATGTCTCAGTATGCGGCGTGTCCTGGTTGTCAGTTTCCGGATCAGAGGATTCCTCAGTATGCGGTATGTCCTGGATGTCTGTTGCCATTGATGGGGCTTTAGACTGTGTTTTTTCTTGAGGAGGTACTTTAGATGAACAACGGGGTGATTTTCCTGCACCACAGCCCTCTAATTGAACCTCAGGCCTCATATCAGGCTATGAACTGCTACTCACCTTGGACAAAGAATTGAATTAAGCAATTAAGGCAAAATATTGAATTAAGCAATAGTCTATAAACCTTAGGCCTCATATTAAGATGTAGATTCAAGATTTTTATTTGGTCAGCATGATACTTTTATAATGGTAACAATCACCATTTTATAACAAGTGTCAAAATAACATTATATAGAAAAAAACATAATTGATGCTTGTCCACATATTTTCTCTTTTAGATTCTCTTACAAAGATTTCGTACAAACGATTTCTAAATAGCTCAAGGATTCAACTGGCAGAGTAACGTTGTTCTAATGAACTGGAACAATGTCATGAAAACTACAGAATATATACAACTTTCGATAATGAGGTTTGATAACGTGATTAAAGCGTCACCGACGCCGATTAAAAACATGCCGCACCATCAACCGGGGCCGATAACTTCTTCTTTCGCACCATATAGATATCGCTCGAGCCAAACAAGTCAATTGCAAGTAAACAACAACATGTTTGTGCAAACAAATTTACAACAACAAAATACAAGCACAAATTTATAGCATAAGTTGGCAAAAAGCCATCCATTTAAATAAAAAAATCCTAACATCTCTCATCAAATCAGCTTCTGTATAACGGGTTATGAATATTCAGACGCTTTGTGCATATAGCTTCCCGCGGTTATCGTATATAAACTATGCCTTAATTTGAAGGTATTGGAAAGGGCTACAACATATCAAAAGGAATAATTGGCGAAAACTCTATAAATGTCCATCTGGATAAGAAAACCGCAGCATCTTCCAGTGCACCCCCCTGTAAAGCGAGTTATGAATATTCAGACGCTTCGTGCATATAGTTTCCCGCGGTTATTGTATATAATCTATATATCAATTTGAAGGTATTGGAAAGGGCTACAACATATCCAAAGGAATAATTGGCGAAAACTCTATAAATGTCCATCTGGATAAGAAAACCGCAGCATCTTCCAGTGCACCCCCGTGTAAAGCGAGTTATGAATATTCAGACGCTTCGTGCATATAGCTTCCCGCGGTTATCGTATATTAACTATACCTTAAATTGAAGGTATTTACAGGGGCTACAACATATCCAAAAGAATAATTGGCGAAAACTCTATAAATATCCATCTCGAGAAGAAAACAGCAGCATCTTCCAGTGCACCCCCTGTAAAGCGAGTTATGAATATTCAGACGCTTCGTGCATATAGCTTCTCGCGGTTATCGTATATAAACTATACCTTAATTTGAAGGTATTGGAAAGGGCTACAACATATCCAAAGGAATAATTGGCGAAAACTCTATAAATGTCCATCTGGATAAGAAAACCGCAGCATCTTCCAGTGCACCCCCTGTAAAGCGAGTTATGAATATTCAGACGCTTCGTGCATATAGCTTCCCGCGGTTATCGTATATAAACCATACCTTAAATTGAAGGTATTTACAGGGGCTACAACATATCAAAAGGAGTAATTGGCGAAAACTCTATAAATGTCCATCTCGAGAAGAAAACAGCAGCATCTTCCAGTGCACCCCCTGTAAAGCGAGTTATGAATATTCAGACGCTTCGTGCATATAGTTTCCCGCGGTTATTGTATATAATCTATATATCAATTTGAAGGTATTGGAAAGGGCTACAACATATCCAAAGGAATAATTGGCGAAAACTCTATAAATGTCCATCTGGATAAGAAAACCGCAGCATCTTCCAGTGCACCCCCCTGTAAAGCGAGTTATGAATATTCAGACGCTTCGTGCATATAGTTTCCCGCGGTTATTGTATATAATCTATATATCAATTTGAAGGTATTGGAAAGGGCTACAACATATCCAAAGGAATAATTGGCGAAAACTCTATAAATGTCCATCTGGATAAGAAAACCGCAGCATCTTCCAGTGCACCCCCCTGTAAAGCGAGTTATGAATATTCAGACGCTTCGTGCATATAGCTTCCCGCGGTTATCGTATATAAACTTTACATTAAATTGAAGGTATTTATAAGGGCTACAACATATCCAAAGGAATAATCGGCGAAAACTCTATAAATGTTCATCTGGATAAGAAAACCGCAGCATCTTCCAGTGCACCCCCCTGTAAAGCGAGTTATGAATATTCAGACGCTTCGTGCATATAGTTTCCCGCGGTTATTGTATATAATCTATATATCAATTTGAAGGTATTGGAAAGGGCTACAACATATCCAAAGGAATAATTGGCGAAAACTCTATAAATATCCATCTAGATAAGAAAACCGCAGCATCTTCCAATGCATCTCTTGATGACGAGTTATGAATGTTCAGACGCTTCGTGCATATACTTTCCCGCGGTTATTGTATATAATTTATATATCAATTTGAAGGTATTGGAAAGGGCTACAACATATCCAAAGGAATAATTGGCGAAAACTCTATAAATGTCCATCTGGATAAGAAAACTTCAGCATCTTCCAATGCACTCCTCTGTAAAGCGAGTTATGAATATTCAGACGCTTCGTGCATATAGCTTCCCGCGGTTATCGTATATAAACTTTACATTAAATTGAAGGTATTTATAAGGGCTACAACATATCCAAAGGAATAATTGGCGAAAACTCTATAAATATCCATCTAGATAAGAAAACTGCAGCATCTTCCGATACATCCCTTGATGAAGAGTTATGAATATTCAGACACTTCGTGCATATAGTTTCTTGCGGTTATATTATATAAACTATACATTAAATTAAAGGTATTTATAAGGGCTACAACATATACAAATGATTTTTTGGCAAAAACTCCATAAATGTTTATCTGGATATGAAAACCGCAGCATCCCTAAATAACGAGTTATGAATATTCAGACGCTTCGTGCATATAGCCCCCCGCGGATATTGTATATAATTTATATATCAATTTGAAGGTATTGGCAAGGGCTACAACATATCCAAAGGAATAACTGGCGAAAACTCTATAAATGCGTGAATATTAATAATATTCATATTCGATATTAATATTTTACATTTTTTTTCAAATCAAAAATTATCATTCGAAAGAGCACGGTTCAATTAACAAATTCTGTAATTTTTAGGTCCGTAGCCCCTTGTTAAAGGGTTTAACTTTTCACTTCCGTCTTCCGTTTTTTTCCGCGTTTTATATTTCTAGGTAAAAGAACTTTGGTGCCAGGGTGACACGAAAAGACTGCTAAGTCATCGAGTCACTACCACCCTCTTTTATTTTGAGTTATATGTTTGCAATAAAAAGTAAACACAGTGGCAGTACTTTTTAGAAAAAAAATAATAAAGCAAATAAATATGAAAAACAAAAAAAAATCAATTTATTTTTACACCGGTCCGTAATTAAAAGTATATATACTACATAACCGGACTATTAATTTCCAAACCAGACACCTTAAGTAAATTTATGTATGCCTGTCCACATAATCTATATACCATGTTAATAACAATTAATCATGTTTTTTTTTTAAATCAGAAAACAAATTCATTTTTAATTCCATTGGTATGGTTGCCCAATGAATCGGACCGCAATACCTCAGGGATTGCTTTCCAAGTTTTATATGAAACGACGGTAGATAAAAAGATTGGAAGCCAGTGTTGTACCATGATTATGCATAGGCTATTAGATACATGGTTAAAAAATGATTGCAATGTAACAGGTAAATTTTGTCTGGTTGCTTTAAACATTATTTTAGCAATCTCCATCCTATACACATCATCAATTTTCGAAATTTTGTATTTAAAAAACAAGGGATCTGTATGAGCCCTATATTCACTGTATGTCATATGCCTAAGTAGTCGTTTATGGATTTCATTTGATGGCTTAAGGGTAGTCCTAGTCGCACCACCCCAGCTTGTTATAGCATATTGAATATGGGAATATACAATACTATAATATACTAAAGTAATTTGATGTTAACATAATCCCTTAATTTTAATAAAATGTAAGATGATGCTGCAAGTTTTGTACATAAACAACTGATGTGAGATTTCCACGAGAAATCATCATCAATTAGAATTCCAAGATATTTTATACATGATCTTTGCTCAATAGTAGTATTATTTATTTTGAGAACAAATGTATGCTACTGAAAAAGTTACTTTTGGATTTAAATATAACTACCACCATCGCCTATCCTATACCCTGGCCGTGCTGGCAACTCCGCACTAATCACGAATGTCCAGTTGCAGCGTTTTAAGTTGTTTCGGTTGAGTGCGTTCAGCTGACAATACTGCGCCTGAACTCGGCTAGGGGGAAAAACTAAAAAGATGGAAACCGGGAAGAGGGGAACTGCATACTAAAATGAATAATAGGACATAAACATGGGGTTGGATTTAAGGTTAGTTCTGGGGTTGATATTAGTGTTTGGGGAAAGGGCAAAATTAATTTCCATAGTTTTGTTGAGCAGTTTCCCTCTTTCCCTCCCTTTAGCGTTGCCCCTCGGCTAGGCAACCTATCCGGGACCGCCTGACCGATTCTCTGTCAGGAGAAGTATTGCGCCTTGATTTTGAATTCACTTTTTCCCGTCAATCGCGATGACGCATTTTAGAACAAGAACAGGTCGATGCACACTTGTCCGCCCGGTTGGTCTAACGGTTAAGTGCGTCGCCTTTCAATCGAAAGGTTGCAGGTGCGAAACTGATCGCTAGCTAGTCGGTTGTGTCCTTGGGCAAGGTACTTTACGGACATTGCCTAATCCCAGCGGATTAATGGGTTCTACCAAATTGAAGGAACGTGTCTATCATATACAACACACTCCAATAGCTCCGGTAACCCGACGGTAGGCGCGAGTTGATTTGACGATTGCCTGTATGTTAACCGCCTTGGTTTTCCCATTCACGGGGATAAACATGAATATCCTGGCTAGGCAACCTATCCGGGGACGGTAGAAGCTGCTTGTCATCGAGCAATTACCAGGAGAGAGTGTTTCATGCGGAAGGACAAAATATTTTTTTCTTTTTTTTGGAGGCCGATTCTTCTCTTTTCAAAATGTATAGCACATGTTAGCTCATATGGTACCACTATCAATAGCGCGTCAAACTGTCAGGCGAAAGATAATGGGTTCAAAACCAAATGTTGGTTATTCGGTTGTGTACTTGGGATATGCACCGAGTTTACATTGCTTGAAACCAGTGGAATAATGGGAAAACACTAAAAAGAGGGAAACTGCACACACTATTTGTGTGAAAACTAACTTTAAGCTCTAACCCCAACCCTAACGCTAATCTTAACCCCAACATTAATGTCAAATCTAACCCCAACCCTAACGCTAATCTCTACCTGAACACTAATCCTAAAACTAGTTAACCACGGGGTCATTGTACATTGCAGAGGTATCGATATAATACCGGTACTTAATCTGTAAAGAACAGTTTACTTTACTGCTACCTTTATATTCATCATACCGCATATTGTTTTCCTATAATTTTTGGATATTGAACGAGGTGCGGTTTGAAAATCATTTAGGGCGCTATACAATTTGAAAAGAGAAGAATCAGCTTCCTGTCCGGCCGGTTGGCACACTTTGCGGACATTGCCTGAACCCAGCGGATTAATGGGTTCTACTAAATTGAAGAAACGTGTCTATCATATACAACGCACTGTAATAGCTCCGGTAACCCGACGGTGGGTGCAAGGTGATCTGATTGCCCGTGTGTTAACCCCCTTGGTTTTCCTATTCACGGGGATAAACACGAATATCCTATCCTATCCTATCCAAAATAGAAAAAAAAAGATTTTGTCGTTTCGTATGAAACACTCTCTTCTGGGAATTGCTCGATGCCATGCAGCTTCTACCATCCGAAGTATTGCGCCTTGATTTTGAAGTCACTTCTTCCCGTCAGTCGCGATGACGCATTTTAGAACAAGAACAGGCCGATGCACACTTTTTGTTGTGAAAATGGATATATATATACGAAGTAGAAGCAACAAGCAATGATTATCTTTTTATATTCATTGGTAAAAGTATCGTCAAAAAGACTTTGTTGGGTTCCCGAGTTACTTATCTAAACTTGTTATCTATCTATATTTTATGAATAAAACAAACGGGTAACCTGGTTAACTAATCCCTCTTGGTAGCCTATATCTTATATAAAGTGTATAATGTTTGTTTCTGCAACCAGAAACTAATGGGTTCACGGGTTATACCTAAAAAAAAAATTTAAAACAAATTAAAATACGATTAAAGATGGGTAGGCTACTGGATGCCTGCACATTTAAAATTGACATTTTTGATATGTTTATGCCAGTGAACTGTTTTATATACACGGCAATTTTTCGTGTTGTAGGTAAATTGGTATATATTTAATGTATTTTAAGTTTAAATTTTATACTTTTTTCAAATTTTTGTAAAACAAATTATATATATCGACCACTAATTGGCTGCAGGGAACCGATCGTCGTTTGTATATTCTCGGAATCTCGGACCTGCGGGTGGGACTTTCCCTGATGTAGTTTGTCCGCAATTTTCCGGACGGTATGTCAACCCTACATTAAGCTGTTCTTCCTGATGCAATGATCAGTGCCTGACTTACAGATTTCTGGTATTGATCACTTGTATCGATCGCAAGGGTATTATTTTTGGGCCCGCGAGCTTTCACAACACATTTTCATTGTGGGTTTCCTTCGGAATTCCGATAGGAACTTATTTTGATTTTACTCCGTCGTTTTTCTGTGTAACGCTGGTGACAGGCATGTTCAGTCGCCAGGTCATTAGGTAGAATTATCGATTCAGGTTGATACTTTTAGGAATTCAAACCAGCCCATAGATTGCCTCGACCTTTAATTTTTACCAAAAAACAAGGGAAATACCCGCGCTATCGGGGGAAATGTAAAATAATAGGCCAGTTATTCAACATTTTTATCTACCGATGAAACTAGTGATTAATCACATTTACGCTTTATATAATAAGGAAGAAAATGTCCAATGGAAATTCACGAAATAACCAAAAATATAAGTACGGCGGCCGTTTTTCGAATGTTCGTATGAATAAAACCGATAAAGAGATGATTGTCAAGTTTTGATTGAATTCGTATCAGCAACACTTTAGTAGTAAACTGTAACTGATGCTGGTTCTGTGGCGCCTATACATATATACAATTGTTAATGCAAAGGAAATAAATTGTTGTTAGTATGTTTCTTTATAAACTTATGACAGTTTCGCTAATAAGGCACGTTTGATGGTTTCAGTGAGTATTGTAGACTCTTGTATAATATCTCCTATAATATAGGACCTATATGGTCTGACAATGAAATTTACTAAAACACAATTAGTTTATGCAGATTTTATTTGAACTAACTTTACTTGTAATTAACGATACTGCATTGATAGATCTGTAAATTAAAACATAAATAAAACTGGTATTAATGCGATCTAAGTTAAAAACAGCGGAAACTCGAACGTTTCTAAACTCACAAGTTCTACACGTCGTGTCCCATCAATTTACTAACATCTTCTTCAACTTCCTTTTCTGTAATTTTGGCCAAGATATAATTTAAATTCGCCACTTTAACTTAGGGATTTGATGTATATATAAAGGAGCTTTAAGTTTTATAGCACGAGTTTTAATTTCTAATTTTTGTTTTGATCGTAAACGATAATTTACATTAATTAGTTCAACCCAGCAGAGAAGAGACTATATCGGCATGCAAGGTGCTGTGGTTAGCAATAAAGTGAATAGTCTTATCACATTTAAAATAATATACTTGGCATTGTGTCGTCGCTAATGAGAAAGATCCAGCGTCTACGGTAGTCCGCGCGACGACGACCCCATATATCAAGTTGTTCGCTCTTCATAACTAGCCCGATGGTCAGCAGAAGTACGAGAAGTAACTTGTTCATCTGTGACGATTCTGGCTTTAAATATCGCTAACATACAGGTACCAGACCACTTACCTTTGTAGTCAATTTCAACTAATAAGTTTTCCGTGGCAGTAAACTTGGTTTTTTATAACTATCTAAACGTATTGTGGCTGCGAAAACGTTTCTTCGTATTGCACTGCGAAAACGTTTCTTCCTTCTCGACAGGATGGTTACTGTTTATTCCCAGTATCATGGTATTGAAGCTTCTGGGATGAAAACGACGAGTTGCTCGCTTTAACAAAAGAGGACGTTTTCTGCAAACTTTATAATCATTTTGCAATGAAAACATTTTGACAAACAACAAAAACAGGCAATTTTACTCGGCTCGAAGTGATTGAGACCTTTCGCGTATAATCTGTAGATAACTTGTGATGGACTCGTTACTAAGGCCGTTTGATTGTAGAGATTTGTACATGGTGTGCTATCCATTCGGCCGCCAACTTTTTTATGTTTTTTCGTGGCCTTAAAAACGAGTCCATCGCGGGTTCCAAACTGAGCCGAATAAAGATATTTTTTTATTGTTTGGCGAAATGTTTTCATTGCAAAATGATTATTAAGTTTGCAGAAAACATCCTCATTTGTCAAAGCGAGCAACTCGTCGTTTTCATCCCAGAAGCTTCAATACCATGCTACTGGGAATAAACAGTAACCATTCTGTCGAGAAGGAAGAAACGTTTTCGCAGTGCAATACGAAGAAACGTTTTGGCAGCCACAATACGTTTAGATAGTTATAAATAACAAGTTTACTGCCACGGAAAACTCATTAGTTGAAATTGACTACAAAGGTAAGTGGTCTGGTACCTGTATGTTAGTGATATTAAAAGCAAGAATCGTCTCAGATGAACAAGTTACTTCTCGTACTTCTGCTGACCATCGGGCTAGTTATGAAGAGCGAACAATACGAGTTATGGGGTCGTCGTCGCCTGTACAGACGTAGACGCTGGATAGCCGTCGATGAACAAGTCAACAGAATGCCAGGTATAATTTTTTAAATCTAACACGACTATTCGGTTTATTGCTAACCACAGCTCTTTGCATACCGACATATTTTTTGCTCTGCTGGGTTAAACTAATTAATGTTTTTACGTTTTTGATCACAACAAAATTGTGCTGTAGAACTTTAAGCACCTTTATATGCACATCAAATCCCTAAATTAAAGTGGCGAATTTTAATTTTATCTTGGCCAAAATTACAGAAAAGGAAGCTGAAGAAGATGTTAGTAAATTGATGGGACACGACGTGTAGATCTTGTGAGTTTAGAAACGTTTGAGTTTCCGCTGTTTTTAACTTAGATCGCGTTAATACCAGTTTTATTTACTTTTTTCTGTTTTTATTTGCAGATCTATCAATGCAGTATCGTTGATTACAAGCTTAATCAAATAAAATATGCATAGACAAATTGTGTTTTAGTAAGTTTCATTGTCAGAACATATACGAGATATTATGCACGAGTCTACAATACTTAATAATAACATCAAACGTACCTTATTAGCAAAACTGTCATAATTTTTATAAAAACAACAAACATACTTATAAAATAACCACAATATATTTCTTTTGCTTTTACAAATGTATATATAGGCGCCACAGAACCAGCTTCAGTTACAGTTTACTACCAAATTTTTGCTGATAATACGAATTCAGTCAAAACTTGCCAATCAGTCCTTTATCGGTTTTATTCATTAATAACCTACTAACAAAACTAAAGCTTACAACTAGAGAGTGTCAACCACCACTGTTTTTAAAACCCCTGTTTTAAAATCAAACGGGCCCTAATAGCTATAAACTTATAAGGCAACATACTTAATATAACTGGAGCGTGTCAACCAAAATAGTTTATATTGGGTATGGGGCATCCGAAATGTTTTGTTCGCATTGAAAGTCACTATTGATTTGTGCTGGTTTTAAGTATTTACACGATTTATATACGTGGTAATAGTGAAATATTTTTGTTGATTTTCTCCGAAGAAAACACATATTGATTCTCGATTTTTTTTGCGTCACGCTTATGACAGGTATGCCATGTCGCCAGATTATTGGCATGAAGGGTTTATCCAATCAGGTTACGACTTACAGGGATTTTAACTGACATGCTCTTATTTTGCAATGACCTTTAATTTACCAAAAAACCCTAGGGAAAATTTCCGCTATCGGAAAAAAATGTGAAATTGAGACCTATTTTGGAGCATTTTTGGCTTTATCGGCGATATTTCCGGATTAGCCAGCAATATTCACTTCCAGTTTCTAAGAAATTGATAGATGTATAACAAAATTCGGAACAACAAAAGCATAATTTAAATTACCTGGTGTAACCCTAGAAAATCCCCTAAAATAGAATATGCCTAACCAATTATAAATACAGTGTTATTGAGCGTATAAATGAGGTGGAAACACAAAACTAGGATAAATATATACAAAATCTAAATACAAACGAAAACGATAAGTTTATCCTACATCTATCTTTAGACCTATTCGAGGAAATTACCATTTATTAAATTCTGCAGAAAGTAGTGATCATTCACATTAACGGTTTATATAATGAGAAAGAAATGTCCAATCAAGTTAAATTTTCGGGTGGGTTTAGCTAATATGGTTCGGATCTACAGTGAACAATTCTGGGAAAATTACGCCCGGGACATTACCAAGAGACCCGAGAATATAAGCATGACTACCGTTTTGCAATTGTTTGGCACCTGTTTTTCTATAACAGTCGATATTTCATAACTGGTAGTGATTATACACTTTAAATTGTAAGAAAGAAATGTAGGTGAATCAAAATAACTGAGAAAGTGACAAACGGACACTAAGTACCGCAATTTTTCCAGGAAACCCCCATAACTTAACTGCACTCAAACCACAGATTAGTCTGCTTTAATTACCCATAATAACAGTTAAGAAAGCAGGCCACCCGTTCGTTTCAATAAGGAAATATAGATATCAAGATTGGATTGGTAACTCGGGAACCCATTAGTTTTTGTTTGAAGAAATAAACGTTATACACTTTTTTTAAGATATACCAAAAGTGATTAGGTGGCCAGGGAACCCGATCGTTTCTGCATGCAGACTGAATTCGTATCAGAAACACTTTAGTGGTAAACTGTAACTGATGCTGGTTCTGTGGCGCCTAAATACAATTGTAAAAGCAGAAGAAATATATTGTGGTTATATTTTTAAATATGTTTTTTTTTAAAACTGATGACAGTTTCGCTATTAACTCTTTCCCTCCCAACTCGCCATATATGGCGAGTTGGTGGGAAAACATGGTATCCCGTCTGTCCATAAATGGATACAAATCTAAAAAACGATTTCTCCGCAATGCGTAATGGTAGAGACCTCAGCTATGGCTCATTCGATCAGGGAAATCCTATATTTTATTCTCTGTGATTATCGTGGAGAAATATTAAAAATGCGAGGAGTGATAGCCTTTCTTTTTCAAGGCTTCGCCTCTTATTTCTATCGACTTTACACGAATTTACACGTGACTAACTCAGCCAATAGGAGTCGTGTTAACTTGCACAGAAGCTCTTTTTGTCAAGCAAGTCTTTCTTTACATTCTCTGTGAATTTCGTGCCGTTGAGATAAAAAGGAGAGCGTTGGTGACGTTTTCGCAGCAGGCGGTTATGCTTCGTGTTCACCAAAGCATGAATCCAGCTTGGCCTGCTGAGCGCACGATAAAGAAAAAGGCGGCGAGACTAGCTAGTTCGGTGTGCCCTGCTTTGAAGAATATTGGATATAGTATTTGCGTTTATTTGGTTTTGTATGCCCTTTTTACACTTCCTTCACAGTTCTTTTTTATACTTTTTACTATTTTAGTTCTACAAAACTAAAAACTTCAATGCGTTTTGGTTCAAGTTTTCATAATATAGTCAGAAAAAAGGGAAATTTCAATTACAAATAGTAAAAAAACTCCTGAAGATAGAAATACAGTTCGAATTTTCCTGAGTACAAAAACTATTAGACAATCTACATTCCAATTTTCATATCATTTGGGCATTCCAATAATAAGTGAGTATTTCGTTTGTCAGTGCACCTCAAAATTTTCAAAGTCGAGCAGAATTTTCTTTGCATAAAAAGTGGTGTTCACTAAAGTTTACATAATATATTCTTTATTAGAGGTAGATTTTAGATGTGCAGCTTGTTTAAAAGAGGGATAAATTATCTTTCCAACCATACTAAATATTAAATCATAGCATAAACTTTAGAAAAACTGTGCTAATTTGAAAATGACTAAAAATTGTAAAAAACACTGCGGGACAGCATGTTTGAATTAATGCATTTGGCCGGGAGTGAAAGAGTTAAGGTACATTAAAAGTTTTTAGTAAGTATTGTAGACTCGTGCATAATATCTCGTATATGTCCCGACAATGAAATTTACTTAAACACAATTTGTTTATGCAGATTTTATTAGATTCAACTTGTAATCAACGATACTGCATTGATAGATCTGTAAATAAAAACAGAAAAAAAAGTAAATAAAACTGGTAATAATGCGATCTAAGTTAAAAACAGCGGAAACTCAAACGTTTCTAAACTCACAAGTTCTACACGTCGTGTCCTATCAATTTACTAACATCTTCTTCAGCTTCCTTTTCTGTAATTTTGACCAAGATATAATACATCGCCACATTAACCTAGGTATTTTATGTGTATATAAAGAAGCTTTAAGTTCTATAGTACAAGTATTAATTTCTAAATTCTTTTGTGATCGAAAACGTAAAATTTACAATAATTAGTTCAACCCAGCAGAGCAGAGAATATATCGGTATGCAAGGTGCTGCGGTTAGCAATAAACCGAATAGTCGTGTTAGATTTAAAATGCTATACCTGGCATCCTGTTGACTTGTTCATTGCTCAAGATCCAGCGTCTACGTCTGTTCACACGACGACGACCCCATGCATCGGTTTGTTCGCTCAGCATAACTAGCCCGATGGCCAGCATCAGAAATATGAGAAGTAACTTGTTCATCTGTGACAAGGCTAACTTTAAATATCGCCAACAATTGGATACCAACCCTCTTACCTTTGTAGTCAGTTTCAGCAAATTTATTTCTCCGTGGCAGTAAACTTGTGTTTTTATAACTAACTAAACGTCTGGTGGCTGCGAAAACGTTTCTTCGTATTGCACTGCGAAAACGTTTCTTCCTTCTCGACAGGATGGTTACTGTTTATTCCCAGTAGCATGATATTGAAGCTTCTGGGATGAAAACAACCAGTTTCTCGATTTAACAAAAGAAGACGTTTTCTGCAAACTTTATAATCATATTGCAATGAAAACATTTCGCCAAACAATAAAAAAACATCTTTATTCGGCGCAGTTTGAACCCGGTGATGGACTCGTCACTAAGGCTGCAAAAAGAACATTAAATAAGTTGGCGGCCTAATGGATAGCACACCATATACAAATCTCTACAATCAAACGACCTTAGTGACGAGTCCACTACGGATTCCAAACTGAACCGAGTAAAAATGTGTTTTTTTATTGTTTGGCGAAATGTTTTCATTGCAAAATGATTATTAAGTTTGCAGAAAACGTCCTCATTTGTCAAAGCGAGCAACTCGTTGTTTCCATCTCAGAAGCTTCAATACCATACTACTGGGAATAAACAGCAGTCATCCTGTCGAGAAGGAAGAAACGTTTTCGCAGTGCAATACGAAGAAACGTTTTCGCAGCCTCTAGAGACGTTAAGTTAGTTATAAATTAAACAAGTTTACTGCCACGGAGAAATAAATTTGCTGAAACTGACTAAAACGGTAAGTGGTCTGGTATCCTAATGTTTGCGATATTTAAAGTCAGCCTTGTCACAGATGAACAAGTTACTTTTCGTACTTCTGATGCTGGCCATCGGGCTAGTTATGCTGAGCGAACAAACCGATGCATGGCGTCGTCGTCGCCTGGACAGACGTAGAGGCGGCCTGCTATTCCTCAATGAACAAGCCAACAAAATGCTAGGTATATTATTTTAAATATAAAAAGCCTATTCGGTTTATTGGTGGCCAAAGCGCCTTTTATACCGATATATTCTCTGCTCTGCTGGGTTAAACTAATTAATGTAAATTTTACGTTTTTGATCACAACAAAATTTATAAGTTAAAACTCGTGCTATAGAACTTAAAGCTCCTATATATACACATCAAATCCCTAAGTTAAAATGGCGAATTTAAATTATATCTTGGCCAAAATTACAGAAACGGGCACTGAAGAAGATGTCAGTAAATTGATGGGACACAACGTGTAGATCTTGTGAGTTTAGAAACTTTCGAGTTTTATCATTGATTAAAAGTCACGTAAATTCTAATAAATTCTGCATAAACAAATTGTGTTTTAGTAATTTCATTGACATAACATATACGAGATATTATGCTCGAGCCTGTGGGAATCCCACACGTTTATAATTGTAATATAATATATTTTAACAACTAGATCGCGCCATGCCATGTGTCCATATTGTATGCATCGGGAAGTCGCGATTAATTTCCTGTTTTGGACATTTCAGTCGATGAATTATTTCCCGCGAGTTTTCTGATTAACAGCGTTTACGCCTCGTGTATACAAACATGTGTTTCCTGTTATGTGTCTATATAAACTGTATAAGATTTCGTAATATCAGAGAGCATTTTAGTAGAGCCTCGTTTGGTTCTGCTGCTCTCTCAAAACCCTTACCTATACCTACCTAAGCTATGCCCTGTGTACAGCGCTCTTCCTTGCTGTACCTTGCGTAAAAACCCAATAAAATACTTAACCTATGTTCACCCTTCTTTTACCCGGTTCAAAACCCGCTAAAACCAGTTGGTTGCAACAAGCCTATACAATACTTTGCTAAAAACATCTAACGTACCTTATTAGCGTAACTGTCATAAGTTTATAAAAAAAAATACTTTAAAAAATAACCACAATATTTTACTTTTGCTTTTACAATTGTATTAGGCGCCACAGAACCAGCATCAGTTACAGTTTACTACCAAAGTGTTGCTGATACGAATTCAGTCAAAACTTGACAATCAGCCCTTTATCGGTTTTATTCATCAAAAACCTACCAACAAAACTAAAGCTTACAACTAGAGAGTGTCAACCACGTTTGAACCACCACTGTTTTTAAAACCCCTTTTGAGTGTACGCTATATTTTTTTGCATGCAGAAACGATCGGGTTTCCTGGCCACCTAATCACTTTTGGTATATCCTAAAATAAAGTGTATAACGTTTGTTTCTTCAAGCAGAAATTAATGGATTCCCGATTTACCAATCCAAGCTTGGTATCTATTTTTTCTCATTGAAACGAACGGGTGGTCTGCTTTCTTAACTGTTATTATGAGAAGTTAAAGCAGACTAATCTGTGGTTTGAGTGTGGTTAAGTAATTGGGGTTTCCCGGAAAATTGTGGTACTTAGTGTGTGTTTGTCACTTTCTCAGTTTATTTAATTCACCTACAATTTTTTCTTACAATTTAAAGTGAATAATCATTACCAGTTCCGAAATATCGGCTGTTATAGAATAACAGCGGGTGCTGAACAATTGCAAAACGGTAGTCATGCTCTTTTAACGAAAATTATTAAAATACAATTTGTCTATGCAGATTTTATTCGACTTGAAATCAACGATACTGCATTGATAGATCTGTAAATTAAAACAGAAAAACATAAATTAGTTTAGTTTAGATTATTTTTTCCACGATTAAAACACGATCCAAGACTTTAAAAAAAAATTTGGTAAATAAACGGCAAAACGACAGTCGTTAAAACACGTTTTAAAACCAATCAATTATCGAGTTTTAGTACAAATAGACGTGGCAGTCACACCCAAGAATAAAACTGGTAATAATGCGATTCAAGTAAAAAAAAACGAAAACTTGAACGTTTCTAAATTCACAAATTTTCACCTCTTGTCCCATCATTTTACTGACATCTTTTTTATAGCGTCCAAATCTGTAATTTTAGTCAAGAAATAAATTAACATGTCAACTTTAACCCAGGGAATTGATATGTATAGGAGGAGCTTTAATTTCTATATGATGAGTTTTAATATCTACATGTTATTGTGATACAAAACATAAAATTTACATTAATTAGTTTAACCTAGCAGAGCAGAGAATTTATCGGTATAAAAGGCGCTTTGGTCAGCAATAAACTGAACAGCCTTTTCACATTTAAAATAATATACCTAGCATTTTGTTGGCTTGTTCATTGAAGTATATCCAGCGTCTGCGGCTGTCCAGGCGACGACGACGCCATGCATCGGTTTGTTCGCTCAGCATAACTAGCCCGATGGCCAGCATCAGAAGTACGAGAAGTAACTTGTTCATCTGTGACAAGGCTAACTTTAAATATCGCTAACATACAGATACCAGACCACTTACCTTTCTAGTCAACAAATGTGTTTATCCGTAGCAGTAAACTTGTTCTTATAACTAACTGAACGTCTAGTGGCTGCGAAAACGTTTCTTCGTATTGCAATGCGAAAACGTTTCTTCCTTCTCGACAGAATGGCTACTGTTTATTCCCAGAAGCATGTTATTGAAGCTTCTGGGATAGAAGCAACAAGTTGCTCGCTTTGACAAAAGAGGACGTTTTCTGCAAACTTTATAATCAATTTGCAATAAAAACATTTCGCCAAACAATAAAAAAACATCTTTATGCGGCTGAGTTTGGAACCCGCGATGGACTCGTTTTTAAGGCCACGAAAAAAACATAAAAAAGTTGGCTGCCGAATGATTAGCACACCATATACAAATCTCTACAATCAAACAGACTTAGTAACGAAACAATCACAAGTTATCACAGATTATCGCGGGTTACAAACTGAGCGGGGTAAAAATGTGTTTTATTGTTTGGCGAAATGTTTTCATTTCAAATTAATTATTAAGTTGCAGAAAACTTCCTCTTTTGTTAAAGCGAGCAACTCGTCGTTTTCATCCCAGAAGCTTCAATAACATGTGTTGCATCCGCAAGTTTATACTTTTATGTATATTAAAATATGTATAGCGCCTGTTCGACGACGGAAAAGACAACGTCAGCTTATACGTGTTTTAATTGTTTTATTGGTTGCTTACCGCGTGTATTATCGTTTTTTTGACATGTTATTCTCCGCATGTAAACATTTAAGAGTAATTTTCACAGAACAATTAAAACGTTCTGTCTGGTGGCTTTGTATTGCCCCAGAGCACTTTTCTATCCACGTAAGAGTTTCCTATATAACCGATTGTGGTTGATAGAAAGATATAACAAAAACGAAACTAACTATCAAACTGAAACTATGACTGTATGACGTGTGTATCTAAGATGAAGAATAAACCTTATGCTGAGACTTTGACTTAGATTCTGAAACCAAGAGTATTAGACGGAGGCAGCGTTATGTGGTTTAAAGCGTCCAGTGAATCGAAGAATAACCTCGATCACAGCGCGGCTCGCTAGAACGTCAGGTAGTGCCTCAACCCAGCAGCTAACGACGACGACTAATAAACTTTAACTATAGCGAGCTCCACATTGTTGAAACCGACGTAATTTGAACGCGCAACTTTCTCAAGAAGAGTGTGTGACCCAATCTTGTTTTAAAGAAGACCAAAACAAGCGGACAATTTTCGACGTGAACTTCAATTCGAAGTTTCAATTTCATACGCAACGACGAGTCGGTCAATTAAGTCTCAAGTCATCTCCATTGTGCACGGACTGTGTATTTTCATCGAGTCGAGACGTCGACAAGAAACCTGAAAGACACAGCTACCAGTTTTAAGAAGCAACGTCAAATTAACTTTAAGAAGCAAGTACGAAACGCCCCGATTTCGCTGGTCGATGTTGGCAGCCATTCAAAAAGACAACGCTATCTATTTCAACTCAAGTTCAAGGCATCGTCGAAGAAATCTGTCGACGAAAGAAGAAATGACGCCGATACTTTTACGAACGTTTAAAAGGATTGTATTGTTATTTATTTTTGTTTTATATAGATATTCTTTTATCCCATTTAGTTTTTTTAATCTTTAACGAATTGCAAATATTAGTGGTTCTGGATTGGTTCGATAATACTATAGGCTATTGCAAGAATGTATAATCTCGGTGTTTCACTCTACAGACTTCTTACAAACACAAAGAGCAAACTCGCTTATTCAGCGGTTCTTGTACCATACGCGTACAATCGAAGATTCTCACATTCTGCATACAATCCGTCTTATACAAGGTCAGTAACGCTTTAACGATTATGCTATCATGACCCTAAGTTAATCATGCCATGCAACGCGCATTTATTCGGTCTAATACGCGCATATATGTCAAACGAGTATTGATTTTGGACTGTCCGTCTATGGGCCTGTTCAGTGATGGAGCCTACTAGGCATCAATCGCTCCGTCTTATTGTTCTTTTGCGCAAACGATGCGTCGTTCTCGCGGTTATACTAGTTCTCACCGCGCCATATTATTGTTTCTTCTCGGGCCAAGTCTATTAATTGCCCCACAACCGTAGTGTTCGCGCTCAGCCTGATGAAATAGGTGGGCGTATAGGCCTACGCCTTACGACGTATATCAAACGTCAATTAGCTTACTGAACCATGCAAGCATACTTCTGTATAGCTATTGTAATCGCGCCGCATTTAATATGCGATGTTTAATTGTCTAATCGCCTCTTAGTCAATGTGTCGGATGTTCCGAATATATTTCGGGTGTAAAACAGGATTTTACAAACACCGCACAGTTTAATGACGTTATACGGCATATGTTTAATTGCCTTTGTCTATTGCTATAGAAATACTCCCGAGCGAGTTTATTTCCGTTATCCAATTCGAGTCGTAAAACCTATATGACAGGTCGCTCGTTCTTTTGTCTCTTCGTTTAATTGTTCGCTTTGTTTTTTTATTCCCCGTTTGACACCAGCCAAAGGACGCTCCGGTTTTAATTTAATTTGCTGGCACATATTTAAAAAGGGCTTATGTTATATGCAAGTCGTGGCGTTGCTACCTTGATATGAGACGACACATATTCACTATAGGCTACGTTTACATTTATATCACGATTCACGCACTTACACACATTGCACCAAACCGTTATGCATAATTGTATAGGAGGCGTTCAACTAATTATTTTCCCTATCTCTCCAATGCAAACTGACCTCACAAAAACGACTGTCACTCAAAATCCTGACATAGGAAGTCTTAGATTTTTTCACAATTTAAAATTGAAGCTTGGATCTGCAACCTAAACTCAAAACCCTACAAAATTTTGTTTAAAAATTTTGAGCCCATACCCCTTCGTACATCGGCAACTTTTTTCCAACAAAACAGCTAGCAGATGCACATTCAACACCTTTATTTTACAAAGCACTGCTCCACGATTACAAAACTTTACAGCTAAACGAGAACACCGGCGCGCCAGCCTAGCACATGCTGCTTTCAACAAAACAAACGTTGGGGAATCACCACCATTGTTACTCAGCAAAACACTCGTTTAAAAACAATGACTCATGGAGGGTACCACTCGTCACATCCTGCCGTTCATAGAGGTCTTAATTGGTTATACGCCATCTTGGAACCGGTGACCGTTCCAGTTTGGTTTAAACTGTTCGAACTTACTAGTAGAGGTCATTCTGTGAGACTCCGGTCCAAATTTTAACCGTTTCTGTTGACTGCTTCGGCTATTACAGGCCTTCGACTGAAGGGTGGTCATTCTGTAGATTTCATTTGGCGACAGTGTCACTGGTGATGACTGAAACTCTTCGTACACATTAAAATTCACTGCTTGATGTTCCACAAGTTTCAGCACATTTTTTCACTGTAATTTGAAAGGTTTAAAGTCCATAACCAGGGTACAAATAGTTGTTTTTGAGTAAAAAAACACACCCAATGTCACCTTTGAGCCTCGTGTGACCACATTTTGTCCGCCTCCACTTCTTTCACCAATGTTTGACAATCAAGGATGGTTAGGATTGGTAAGTTTTTATATCTTCTGTATGCATAAGTGTCCAACAACAAATCTAGGCCTTCACACCTGCCCAAAAATTGAAAAATATGAAAAAAAGGTACACATGTGGATACCAAGAGGAGTACATTTTTCAGTCCTATATCACAAATCGTATTAACAACCTGTATCGAAAGATTGTCTGGTATTTATAAAAGCCATTCGAAGTTAGGTTCTTGAAAAAATATCCGAACGACCCTCTACAGGAGTGAAAATAACCAAAAATGAGGAAATATGACTAATTAATTACTTTGCTAATTAGCATAAGTAATTAAGTGTAAGATTTTAGACAAACAGTTGACTAGTAACATTTATCCACACTCAAATTTCTATAAATTTGGAGATTTTGGCAAAAAATTCAAAATAGCCCGTTTTTCATTTAGGAGGCGTTCAACTAATTATTTTCCCTATCTCTCCAATGCAAACTGACCTCACAAAAACGACTGTCACTCAAAATCCTGACATAGGAAGTCTTAGATTTTTTCACAATTTAAAATTGAAGCTTGGATCTGCAACCTAAACTCAAAACCCTACAAAATTTTGTTTAAAAATTTTGAGCCCATACCCCTTCGTACATCGGCAACTTTTTTCCAACAAAACAGCTAGCAGATGCACATTCAACACCTTTATTTTACAAAGCACTGCTCCACGATTACAAAACTTTACAGCTAAACGAGAACACCGGCGCGCAGCCTAGCACATGCTGCTTTCAACAAAACAAACGTTGGGGAATCACCACCATTGTTACTCAGCAAAACACTCGTTTAAAAACAATGACTCATGGAGGGTACCACTCGTCACATCCTGCCGTTCATAGAGGTCTTAATTGGTTATACGCCATCTATAGCCCTGTATTTATTCGCCCAACCATGTTTCTAGTATTTGCAGAAATTAGCATGTCAAATTTTCAAGACTGCGTGGAATCGTGGACCTATCAATTCAACGATCATTTTGCCTGAACTTCCGGGATGCACAACGTGATCTTGTTTATATTATTCAAAAGTTAAAAAACGTGGAAAAAAGGAAGTGTTGTTGCATCCGCAAGTTTATACTTTTATGTATATTAAAATATGTATAGCGCCTGTTCGACGACGGAAAAGACAACGTCAGCTTATACGTGTTTTAATTGTTTTATTGGTTGCTTACCGCGTGTATTATCGTTTTTTTGACATGTTATTCTCCGCATGTAAACATTTAAGAGTAATTTTCACAGAACAATTAAAACGTTCTGTCTGGTGGCTTTGTATTGCCCCAGAGCACTTTTCTATCCACGTAAGAGTTTCCTATATAACCGATTGTGGTTGATAGAAAGATATAACAAAAACGAAACTAACTATCAAACTGAAACTATGACTGTATGACGTGTGTATCTAAGATGAAGAATAAACCTTATGCTGAGACTTTGACTTAGATTCTGAAACCAAGAGTATTAGACGGAGGCAGCGTTATGTGGTTTAAAGCGTCCAGTGAATCGAAGAATAACCTCGATCACAGCGCGGCTCGCTAGAACGTCAGGTAGTGCCTCAACCCAGCAGCTAACGACGACGACTAATAAACTTTAACTATAGCGAGCTCCACACATGCTACTGGGAATAAACAGTAACCATCCTGTCGAGAAAGAAGAAACGTTTTTTTAATTTTATGTTTTCGATCACAATAACATGTAGGTATTAAAACTCGTCATATAAAAATTAAGGCTCCTATACATATCAATACCCTGGGTTAAAGTTGAGATTTTACTTTATTTCTTGACTAAAATTACAGATTTGGACGCTTTAAAGAAGATGTCAGCAAATGATGGAGCACAAGGTGAATATTTGTACATTTAAAATCGTTCAAGTTTTCGCTGTTTTTCACTTGGATCGCATTATTACTAGTTTAATTCGCGCTTTGACGGCCACGTCTAATTGTACTAAAACTCGATAATTGATTGGTTTTGCCCACGGCTGTCGTTTTGCCATTTTTTCGTTTACTCGTGGAAAAAAATAAACTAAACTAATTTTTTTCTGTTTTAATTTACAGATCTATCAATGCAGTATCGTTGATTTCAAGTCAAATAAAATCTGCATAAACAAATTGTGCTTTAATAATTTTCGTTGTAAGAGATATTATACACAAGCTTATAATACTTATTGCGAATATCGACAGGTATGTCATGCTATAATTTCAGCAGTATTGAATATCTGGTTGTTATAAAGATAATATGGGGTGTGCTCATGTTTTTTTGTATTTAGATTCTCTATTTATTTGAAACTTGAGTTTTTAGATATTTTATAAGGGCTTGGCAAACTAGCCTCGTAATTAACATGGCGAAAAGGGACATGCAAACATAAAGCTATAACCAAATATACACATTTGTAGTAGTTTTTACTTCTTTCGGGACAACCTTCTTTATCCATATGAACTCTCTTTATAAGAGGTCTGTATAAAGATATGTATTTACCCTTACCCAGTCCCGCTCCTGTTAATGACGAAAATACCCATTCTCCACTCTTTTCCCCTTGTGCCGATGATTATTGAATCTAAGTAGACCAACCATTACCCAAACCTCAAAAGTATACCAAAAACAAACTATTGTTTTTGTAATATCAAAGGACTATTTGGCAGATTAAGGTTGTAAAATGCTCAGAGGATGGCGTGTGGAATCAGCTGAACTGCGAACAGCTCATATTAAAACCCACATGCAATTTCATCATAGCATTACCAAAATTAAATAGAGAAAACAAGCTTGATTCTGAAATAATTTTATTGTGCTTTCCATTTATTCGCCCTCTGGTTTGAAGACGTATGTAAGGCCACATTTGCCGCAGTATTGCCGGTCAAAGTGGGAAGCCATAAACACCCCAGCCCCACATTCG
>CH001039.1:0-31354 GCA_000149265.1 Ciona savignyi | reverse complement strand
GGTCCCAAGTTAGTGGGTGGTGTTTATTGCCCAAACTTTGGATTAGTGGTTTATACTAAAGTAAAGAAACGTCTCAAGTCGTCCACAATCACTGCAATAGCTATGTTAACTTGACGGTGGTTGGGACCAGTGTGAGAAGTCTGACAAAATGTGTTTGATAACACCCCCTGTGTTTTCCAATCATGGGGATAAACCTCTTTTGAAACGGTACCTCTAAATACTACAGGATCGCTTACTATACTTCGTAATTACAAAAGCCATGATAATAATGTTAGGGTTGGGGTTAAAGTTAGTTCTGGCGTTGAGATTAGTGTTTGGGACAGGGTTAGAATTAATTTCCATAGCAATTTAAGTGATCCAAGTGGTCCTGTAGTATTTAGAGGTACCCCTTTTAAAATATATGGGAACACACAGTTTGAACTTGAATTGTATTTAGGTGAAATATACCACATGAAAACTATTAAACAAGACAAAATAATAAGGCAGTTGATTACAAGGTATAATTTGTTAAAGAACAAAAATAGAAAAAAACAATAACAAAATGGTACTAAAGAAATAAGCAAGTTGTTCGGTGTTTTAAAGATTCATCGCTTACAACTGAGACAAACGGCCATTTCATTCGGGTAGCTGTAACTAGAAATAAACTTGTTAGGAGAGAACACACATGTTTATCCTACAGTAAGGGCATTTAGCAGGAAAATTGTCACTTTCCATTTTCCACTAAACCGCTGGGTTCAGGCATCTAGAGCTTTTGGGATAACTGGTGACTTGTTTTAGGTTAGGATAGAATATTTATCTTTATCCCCGTGAATGGAAAAACCAAGTGGGTTATCACACGGACAATTGTCAGATCACCTCGCGCCCATCGCCGGGTTACCGGAGCTATCGCAGTGTGTTGTATATGATACACATGTTCCTTTAATTTGGAAGAACCCATTAATCCTCTGGGTTCAGGTCTAAAGTGTCTTGCCCAAGGACACAACCGACTAGCTAGCGACCAGCTTCGCACCTGCAACTTTTAATACTGAAACCTTGTTTTAAAACGACATAATATGATATCATATGGCAGCAAAGAACTAAGTACTTAAACACTGAAATGGTGGGTTTGGTAGTAGCCTCATAAAAAAGATAATTAATTTCTAAGCTGAAGGGTTGCAGGATAGAAACTGGTTGCGAGGTGGACAGTTGTGTCCTCGGGCAAGGCACATAACATGACTAGAACCCAGCGGGATTAATGGGGTTCTACCAAACTTGAAGGAAAGTGTCTATCATATACAACACCCTGCAGTAGCTCCGGTTACCCGACAATGGGTGCGAGGTAATCTGACGATTGCCCGTGTGATAACCCCGTTGGTTTTCCTATCATCCTGGGATAAAGATGAATATCCTATCCTCCTATCCTATCTTATTAATTACATAGATTGATTCGGTGTATTAAACTGAAAAAATGTCCCAATTATATACAACACACTGCAAGAACATCCAGGAAATTATGGGAACTAGTTATTCTGTTAACTCTTCTTTATATATTCGCAATGTATTTTGATGATTGCACTTATGATAACTTTACTGAATTTTCCTATTCAGGGGGTAAAATATCAACATAATATCCACTGAATATGTTTAAATATTACCTGAGAACCGAGCAATAGGAACAGAATGAATGATTGCACATACAACAGTATTGTTCACAGGATGGACAAATTATTTGATCACAAAAGAAGCATTGAGTTGTTGGGGTATCATGCATGCAGTTTGATTTAAAGTGATCTAAAAGTAATATAAATGTATTAACAGTGAAACAGAATGCACAGTATTACAAACCTAGGTTTTGCTTTAATTGTTTGCCCATTTTTTGTTTTGGTCCTTTGCAAAAAAATTCCATTATAGATTTTTGAGGCTTTTCTTCACACAATACTGCCATATGATGATTATTGTTGTGTATATTTTCAAGTTCCTTGCTAAACGGATTTCCGTAAAACTCTTTGGCACCATTCATCATAAGTTGTTTTGTATGATCTGGAATTTTATTATTAAAATTAATACTGCTACAGTAGCATTTTTTTTAAATGGGAAAAAATAGGACAAATGTAAAATATTGATGTTGTTTGTGTTGCTTGCACTGCAAGTACCTTGACCAAGGATGGCAGGTGGTAGATTTTAAACACCCAACCCTCTGGATATTGTTCCAACATGTTAATGTTATTCGGGTGAATAAATGATAAACATACTGGACAGAACAGGATAGGATATTCAGTTTATCCCTGTGAATGGGAAAATCCAGGAGATTAACACACGGGCAATTGTCAGATTACTTCGCGCTCACTGTCGGGTTACCGGAGCTATTGCAGTGCGGTACCTCTAAATACTACAGGACCGCTTAGAGCGCTAAAATCACTTGGAGCGCTTGGATCGCTTACTATACTTTGTAATTACAAAAGCCATGATAATAATGTTAGGTTTGGGGTTAAAGTTAGTTCTGGGGTTGTGATTAGTGTTTGGGACAGGGTTAGAATTACTTTCCATAGCAATCTAAGTGATCCCAAGTGATCCAAGTGCTTCAAGCGGTCCTGTAGTATTTAGAGGCACCCATTGCAGTGTTGTTGTGTATGATACACACGCTCCTTTAATTTGGTAGAACCCCTTTTCTGCTGGTTCAGGCAATGTCCGTTTGAATCAATGCATCCACAAAATATATACTGTCATTGACATTTTTAATATCAGAGAATCAGTAAAAATTAGCACTTCTAGTCAGTAATGCAGCTAATGCTGGGTAAGGGTTATGTTGAAAAAAGTTTTTTTCTGTATGCAGTATGTCAATTTCGAATGCAAATATGCTTGAAACCTTAATACCAGGGAATAATTAAAAACTGTGATTTTTAAATCATTTTTCAAATACCGTGAATATGGGTGTGTAGACTTACCGTGAATGTGTTCTTTGAAAGTTGTACCATCAACACCATTTGCAACTTCCCTAGCACTTATATGACTCTTCAACTGCATTGGAGAATCATCTGACCAAGGGTTTCTTCGTTTTGTCATCCTTTAACTAAAAAAAACACGCACTGACAATTGCAGATTACAGAAAAAAACAAGTAACAGAGAACTTAACGCACACTTATTAGATTCCTGAAACAAATACTAAATTACAGCATAGCAGATCTTATTGGTAGAAAACACAAACTTGATAACATATCGCGCAAATCAGCTATCAACTTAAAAATAGTCTAATGTCTAAAAACGTAACATTATTTTTAACATCCATTTTTAGCCACCACCAAAAACACAGATGTTATCCATAATTGATGTCAGTGTTCGTCATAGGGAGTTCCCCTCGCCTGCTTCTGACAATGATTTGCAAAAAAATAATTTGTTTCGAAACAAAGTCCGCAAGTGGTGTAAAGGTTAACCATTGCCTGCACATAAAATGGTCTGTAAAACAATAGTTGGACTATGTTCTGTGATGAAATAGTTTTTGTACTATTTCCGTTATATTCATACTGGTCAGATATAATGCTATAAAGAAATTGTGTCAGTAATGATTTAGCGCAGGTTGTTTATGTAAACAACATATAACCGGTAACGCCTTCACTACAGCAGCGCGTGCACGATTATTTGTTTATATTTACAATTCTGGTTTTATTTAAGCGATTCATATAATACCGGTACTGTATCACAATTCATTTTAATTTATTATAGATGCGACTATGGACGGAACGGTAGTCTGATTTTTCTCTGCTGGGTGGCGCTATTTATTTTTTTGGAATTATCTGGGGAGTAACTATTTTTGATATTAATGTTAGGGTTGGGGTTAAAGTTAGTTCTGGGGTTGAGATTAGTGTTTGGGGCAGGGTTAGAATTACTTTCTATAGCAATCTAAGTGATCTAAGCTGTCCTGTAGTATTTTTAGAGGCACCCGCGACTGGTCTTATACTAGTTTTCGCACTTACTAATCGTAATCCTGGTTAGTGTAGTGGTAAGCGTCGCCGCCTGTCACGCGGTAGACTGTGGTTCGATTCCCCTACGGGTAACTTTTTTCCGTTTTTATAACTCTTTTGTTTCTTAGTTATAAACAAACTCACCATAACGCCGCATTCAGCTTGTGTGAACATTTTTGGAATTTTTCCAAGCATTGGCTAAAGTAATCGATTTCTTTGCAGTTTTTTGATTGTAAACACTATTTACTTAAAATGCGTAAATGGTGTAATAAACATGGGGCTAGAGTTAGTGTTAGTCTTGCGGTTGAGTTTAGTGTTCAGGAATGGGTTAAAATTAGTGTCCATAATTTTAGTTGGTAGTTTCCCTCCTCCCCGCTTTAGTACAGCTGATAAATAGCGCCATCCAGCAGAGAAAAATCAGACTACCGTTCTGTTCTCGTAGACGCATGTATTTATTATTAACACAACAGATAAATATTACACTTAACATTAGAAAATGCAAAAATATTATATAAGCAACAAGCCATACACAATTAATATCATAAAACTGCAGTGTTATTTCGACAATATTAAACTTATAAGTGTCAATGTGCAGTAATACAGCAAGGTATATTAATTTTAGACAGTTATGTTTTACTAGTGAATTTACACTGTTATATCCTTTAATTATTGATATTTATCAGTCACAAATTTTTTTTCTCATAGGATTTTCAATATGGCAAGCAACTTGACTAAGTTCAGTGGAGCAGTGTCTCTGCTTGTGATTCTGGTTGCTGTTTTGTTTAACAGACGAAATGGAATCCAGGATTTTAACAAGGCGATTCCCGATATTCTTGACTCATTACGTAAAGCAGAAAAACTGGTAATTTTTGCAATTGTTTTTTTTTATCATATACAAAATATTTGTCCGACAAATTAGTCTGGTGGTTAAGTGCCTCACCTTTCAGCCGAAGGGTTGCAGATTCGAAACTGGTCATTAGCTAGTTGGTTGTGTCCTTGGGCAAGGCACTTAAAGGACTTTGCCTGAACCCAGCGGACTATTGGGTTCTACTAAATTGAAGAAATGTGTGAATCATACACAGTAGTCTGGTAACCTGACGGTGGACGCGAGGTAATGAATATTCTATCCTACATAATTTAATAGAATTTATTCAACTAGAACAATGCTAATTTTTAAAAGGAATAAAATTATTTTGTTTTATCCTTGTGATTTGGAAAACACAGTAGTGAGTGCATCAGTATCACACAGAAATTGGTCAGATTACCTACTGTTCAACGTCAGATGAACGAGGCTATTTCATTATATTGTATATGATTAAAACAGCTCTACTGTTTTAGTTTAACCTATTTATCTACTGTGATTGAGGGTTGTTTGCTTTGCAACTTGCCTAAGGACAAAACCGACTAGCTCGAGAATGATTTTGTTTCAACAACCTTTCAGCTTGACTAAATGAATTATGAATCATGATAACTTAATATTTTTAAAGTATTATTGTCTAATCTAAAATTCTGTGCTGTTTTCTATACATGTACCTGCATTATTTAATATGTATATAAACTGTGAAGGACTACTGAGCCTGATTCTTTGACACAATTGTCTCTATAAGGCAGTGTTTTGCAACCGTTTGAATGAAAAGTGCCAGTTTAGGAATAATATCACAATAAAAGCAACATCAACTATTTATTTAACTATTTAAAAGTCTTTGACCAAACATTCAGCAATAACAGTAGGTCTAAATAGCAATGCTATAACTCTTCAATAGTTAATATTGTTACAAACAATATCAAGATAATTAAGACTGTTTTTCTTGCCTAACGCATTTTAAGACTGTTAAATTTGTCCAGCGTAGACGAATTTAAGACTGTTGATTTTGTCCAGTGTTAAAGTTTGCACGTATGTTAAATGTGTAGTTTTTGCATGTGCATGAAATCATGTCGCATGTCATGATAAAAGCGCTAACAAGTGGCACACCTGGTCTAATGAGTCTCATTTGTAGGATAGAGGATAATATTTTACACCTTTCAGGTTGAAGTCAACCAGAATATCAAAATTGCTGTTGGATTTGGGGGTTGCATGGATGTGTTTGTTAATGCTGTAGAGCTCCTGAATGTAGTGGACATTAAAACACCTAAAACCCCAAAACATCAGAGCATACTAACTAAAAAAGAAGATTTAAGTGAAGGGTTCGCTTATTTTTTCCGACATGGTGCCGCAGCTGAGAGATACATGAGCAATGATACACTCTTCCAAGAACTAGTCAGTGCCGCTGAGAAAATCCCGAACTTCAGAAGCGCAATGGGAGGTAATGCACCCGTGATGGCAAACCGCTTTGCAGCTGAAGGGGCAGATGTCTTACTCGCTGCTCAAGCTAGTCAAGATTTTAAGAAACATTTGAATGCCACAATTCAAATTGCTGGCAATGAAACCGACCGAAATGACATCCATTTGATCATGGAGTATAAAACTGGAGAGAAATGGGGTCAATATGAATCTACAAGAGCAAATCGATTTATCGTTCACTCCGATAAGTTCAATCCAACTCTTGGGTCATTGGAGCCACTAATGAACGCCTATGTGAAATTTAATCCAGATTTACTGGTAGGAGTGGGGGGTTTACAAATGATGGATAACTTTCCATTCAGGTATGTCATGCATATTTTTTGCTTTTATTTTAGTGCTCAAGTTTATAAATTTGTTAAAAGTGTTTTAACCGGCCACATTTATCTATTAAAGCAACTCGAACCAGTGTTAGGACCTGTTTTTATTAATTTAATATTGTAAATATTACTTAAAGTTGGTATATTTGTTCGGCCGGTTAGCCTGGCGTTTAAGTGCATCGCCTTTCAATCGAAAGGTTGCAGGTGAGAAACTGGTCGCTAGCTAGACGATTGTGTCCTTGGGCAAGGCACTTTACGGACATTGCCTGAACCCAGCGGAATAATGGGTTCTACTAAATTAAAGGATTGTGTGAATCATACATAGCACACTGCAATAGCTCTGTTAGCCCGATGGTGGGCGCAAGGTAATCTGACGATTGCCTGTATTAACCCCTTGGTTTTCCAATTCACGGAGATAAACATGAATATCCTATCCTATCCTATATCTTAGGGAAGGCGAGCGAAACAAAAGATTAAACATTCTTCAACAACTGTTAGTTGATGCAACGCAGCGTAAAACCTTAACTCATTTTGAGCTTGCCTCTTTCGTTGATGAATCCTTGGTCACTGACCTAATGGACAAAGTGTTACCTTATTCTGACTCAATGGGCATGAATGAGCAAGAATTACCAAACTTATTAAGTTTCTAAAGTACTCGAACATCACTATGATTTCGGACTGCTACCCACGAGTAGCCACTGTTTTGGATCAATTACGTTCATCCTATAAGATTCTACGGAGCAAGTATAACCGCATTTCACGTATACACGTCCACACCATTGCCTTTCAAGCGATTCTTACAAAGAAGTCGTCCCAATGGAAAAACACAATGTCCGCGACAGCACACGCGTCTCTCACAGCCAACAGACACGTCTGTGGCACACCAGTGGTTGATGTTTTGAAGTCAAAGCTACTTTTCGATGATTCCTTCTCAACTACAGTGGACACGATGAAGGCTAATAAAGTTCCGTTGATCCCCGACAAGCCAGTATCATGCTGGGAAGAGGATTACGGAGATGGTGAAGTTGTCCAAATCTGCATCGCTCCAAATCTCGTTTGCACTCAGGTCCACCAAACTGCAGGAGGGGGAGACAATATCTCTTCCGCTGGCCTTTCTTTCCAAATTTAGGTTTATTTTAGTTGGGGTACTTAATGCACTTGCTTGAACTAATCTTTTAAATCATGTAGTATATGCAACGTAATTGCACACGTAATTTTATCCTTTCCATTTTTAACAGAGCATTTGAATTGTTTTATTTCTAGGCGGTGTTGGTTGAGACGGTTGTGGTTTTAATGTTCCTGTAGATATTGCTTATTGTATACCTACTCTATATTTAGTTATTTTATATATACTATTACCAGTACTGTTGGATTTCAAAATTTAAGTTTGCGGTATAAATTTTATTCAGTGTTTTAATTCCAAATTGTTTAATTTCCGTTTCTCTATTAGTCACATTCAGTGCAATTAAAACACCGTTTTATTCTTATTGCAAGAGTGTGTATTTACAAGTGGACAGGTAAAAGTGAACAGGCACGGAAAGTGAACAGGCACGGACGATTCGTATACAAAAGCTATAGATAAAAACGTCGATCCAATAAACGAATTAAACCTAGGTAATAAAATGGCCACTTTTCAACCGTGTTGTTGCGCCGACTTGAATTTAAATGATATCCTGGAAGTGAGGTAGCTCAAAATTCAGATTCTGCAATAACTAGTCATTTTCAACATTACAGAAACGCGGAAATAAATTCGAACTGTCATGTAAAACTTCTTCCAAAAAGTACTTTTTAGCAATCAACACTATATCTTTTCATTCACTGTGCAACCAACTATACAGTTTTTGCCAAGAAATTATTACATCAGATCTTTAGCATTGTACAATTTAATATGTAGAAGTATTCCTGCGAAAAACCCAAGTGGATTTTTGTTTGTCATGGTTTTATGGGCGAATCGCGAGACCCAACTGCATACCCCATGATCAGCAAAGCTTTTGTAGCGCCAACAACCTTTATCAGAATCAGAAGTATTCAATAGTGAACATATTACTTCATAGATTCGACAATTAACAATATTTTTCTCGGAAAGATAGCGTCCGAGCACGCGAAAGACAGTTATGCGTAGATGGTTGGTCATACATTTTAAGGGTTTTATATCAAATATTGCGTTATCAACAGTGCAGATATTAGACAGTTACGCTCGTATTAAGTGTCAAAATCTGTAAAAGGCATGCGTAATTATCGATTTCTTGTGGGAATTTTCGCAGCTTTGATCTGTTTAAAATCAGGTAAGAACAACTATTTATTTGTAGGGTCTACTTAAGATTTGCTGTCGTACTCTGATTAGCTAGTCGGTAATGTCCTGGTGAAACGCACTTAACGGACATGACCTGAACCAAATTAAATGAACGTCTGAAATACACAACACACTGCAATAGCTACGATAACGCGAGGTGATATGACAATTGCCCGTGTGTTAACGCCAATGAGGTTTTCCCATTCACGGGGATAAACATCCTATCCCATTCTTCCCTATACCGGCTAAGTTTGATCCTCAGTTGACATATTGACCATCGAAGTAAACCTTAATTCCACTCCGCGTTGATTTAGTGTTGGCAGTTGTGAAAGGAAGCTACAAAGGTTACCAGGCGAGTGACATCCGAATCCACCACGTCCTGTTTCATCAGTGCTTCGCGACACCGCCTGAATGCCTCAAGGCAAGAGTACTCGGACAAGAGTCAGAGAAGATTGACATCACCGACATTTCTACTACCGGTTTCACAGCCCAAGTTACCGCGTTAGCCAAGAGGAACATAGAAATAGAATGGCAAATTGAAACAGGTAAAACTCGTATACTCTTATCTAAATTATGTCTCCTAATTTGTGCACCCTTCACCATTTGGGGTACAGTTTCTGAAACTACAGTATTAATATTTAATTTAAAACCACACTCTAAAACGGTTATATACTATGGATCTCAAAGATAGATTATGCCTTAGAATTTGTGCATCATTAAACGTGATTCTGTGATTTTCACTTTAACACTTTAATATAAGTTTTAATATCAGAAAACTACCCATTGGACTGCCAGAGCGCTGTAGAGAAAACTAAGAAAAGCCAAGTTTACAAATTAGGCACAAATGAGACGTGTACGCATGTGCTGGTTTATTGCGACTATACTGCAATAAGTGAGGGATGGACGGCAAGTTACTTAAATTTTAGCACTGTATGGGCTTCTTCGACTGATTAGCTTGATTGGTTTGTGCATCGCCTTTCAGCCAAAGGGCTGCGGCTTCGAAACTGGTCGCTAGCTCATCGGTTGTATCATTGGCCAAAGTACCTGATGGACATTGCTCGAACCCAGTCGAATGATGGATCCTTACCAAATTGAAGGAGCGCTTGAACCATACACGCTGCAATAGCTCCGATAACCCAATGGTGGGCGCGAAGTGATCTGATTATTGACCGTGTGATAACCCCCTTGCGTTTTCCCATTCACGAATAAACATGAAAATCATATCCTGTTTTAAATTTATGTTAAATTATTAAATATGGTTAGCACATGGCAGCTGCCAATTCAATTGTACATTTGGAGTTAAGAAGACCTGATTAACCAATCTTTAATCGTAAATCATTATCGATTAAATTCGAAACAATTTAAATGTTGGTGTACATTTATGTACAAGTCACATATTAGTAAAAGTCAAAATAGATCATAATAATTGAGTAAATAAACAGTACAAGAGCAAAAGGTATTTATGCAACGTAGGCTATGCTACGTCACCGTTAACCTGTGTTGTATCAGGTTATTCACAGAAGGTTCGACGGAAGCGTTAATTTTCTTAGAAATTGGCAGGAGTACGTCGATGGGTTCGGGGACAAAAACGGAGAATTTTGGCTTGGTAAGAAAAGTACTGTTGCTGTGTTTTACAGTGGATAGCCGTTAGCGCATTTAGAAACCTACAGTCTTTGCAACCTTACATCGCCCTGACATGTTTTACCAGTCAAATATACAATAACATTAATTTAATATGTTGTTGATATGTTTTATATTTTTATTTTGGAAAATAAAGTAATATATAACTTTTTTTTTTTTTATTTAGGTTGGAGTGGGTTATTAGGTTCTACTAAAACTAAAAGACGCTTTAGTGACAACACACTGCAATAGGGTCGGTAACCTGACGATGGGCTCGAGGTAATCTGTCGTGTGAGAACACCCCTTGCATTTGCCCATTCAAGGGGATAAACACAAATATCCTATTAAAATAGGTTTCTTTACGCAACAATGCAAACTCAATTGAAAATATCTGTTTTGTTTATATGATCAAATACTTTAAAATTTAAAGAAACCACCAGCAAGATAAAAAAACTCGTAACACCTGTCTTTGTGAGAACTTGCAGTGTGCTTAAACGGCGTCTCTTATTTAGAGTTAGAAATAACGCGTCATTGTCCAAAACTTTATAAATTTATTTGAAATTGACCCGTGAATGATGGCGGAAATAAAAAGTCCTGAAAAGACGGTTTTCTAAAGAAAAATATACAATTAAATGATCACAAAATTGAGTACTTGAAAACTTACCATGATTTATATGGCACGCAGGCTTAAGAAATATAAAGCAACTGGCAAGTACTAAAAACATGATGAGAATTCGAGTAGTGGATGTCTGGGGCGAGACTCACGAATCAGATTTCGGGTAAGTTAAACACAAACAATCCGGACCGTTGTAAGCGAAGTGAAGTTTTAGGAATATTTTTAAACCCATCACCTCTAGGTATCAAGTAACCTTATATTTAATTTTGTAAAGACTTAATATTCCTTACTATGCACCATTACAGCCTATACTACTTTTTTATCAAACTAAATTATGATCAACTTTTATGTGTATCTCGTGCCAACATAGATAAGATACCTTCATTGTATTTTCATGAGCAACGTTTTCTAGGTTCTTTCGTTTTTTGCCATCTACCGAGGACGTTGATCGATATCAAATGCAAGTTGTGTACCAATCATCAGCGGGTAAGTTATACCATACAACAACTGTTTTAGTCCTGTCTTTGAAGGGGCAGGTTTTATACTCCTGTGATATAATCTTAACTCCTTTATTTACTTGTAAGCTGTATATGCCGTGTTATCCACGCTGTTTTTTCTTTCCTATTCTTTTTTTTCCAGGCTATGGGATTCGAACCCAGGATGGGCTCGTCACTAAGGCCGTTTTGTTATATTGATTTGGGTATATAAATCGGACGCGTTAACTATTTGGCCACACCTTACCACCACACTGTTTCACATTGGTTTTATCGGGTTTTACTGAAATTTATGGTTTTCCAACAACATACGCTAGTTTATTTCAAGTGTTGTGTATTTTTATTTCTAAATATACTGTTTATTCGCAGGTTCAATGATCAACATAAATTCATTGAGGTTTGTAACAGTCGATTCAGATGTCAATAACTTTGCACAGAATCTCGGGGCTTGGTGGCTAAACTTTAATGCGCCTATTGGTGGGAACCTCAACGCAAATATATTCAGCGAAATGACGTGGGAAGCTGTGGAAGGCCCTCTGAAAGAAGCGACCATAATGATCACGTCTAACCCTGTTGTCCAAATTTGATTGCTAACTTGAACTTTTCTAAATATGGTGAATATAAAGTTTAAATTCGAAGCAGAAAGTGTTCGGATGGCATTAAACAGAGGAATTTCAAAATTATCACTTTGCGTCTATAGTTAGCTGTGTTTAGGCACACTTTATAAATAACCGTGTATTAATATTTTTTTAATATTTATAGATAAGTTGAGTGTAAATTTTAAATTCGAATAAATTGTTTATATTTTGGAGTAGTGACGCATTATTAAATATGCAAAGCGACTTTCTTTAGTTTCAGTATTTCTGTATCCGTATGATGTCGCTAGAGAAAAAAAATTCACCGCAATTTATTTAAATACAAGTTAGTTCAAGAGTCGGTATATGTATCTGTCGCGTTAACCATTTGGCCTCTTATATCGGTCCTAGTGACGAGCCCAAAATATCGGTCCTAGCGCCAGTAACCTTTATCAGAATCATAAGTATTCAATAGTGAACATATTACTTAATAATATCGACAATTAACAATTTTTTTCTTGGAAAGTTAGCGTCTATGCACGCCGAAGACAGTTATACGTAGATGGTCCGTCATACATTTTAAGGGTTTTATATCAAATTTTGCGTTATCAACAGTGCAGATATTAGACAGTTACGCTCGTATTAAGTTTCAAAATCTCTAAAAGGCATGCCTTATTATCGATTTCTTGTGAGAATTTTTGCAGCTTTAATCTGTTTAAAATCAGGTAGGTAAAACTATTTTTTTGGAGAGCCTAATTATGATTTGCTGTCGTACTCTGACTAATTAGCTTAATGGGTTAGTGCGTCACCTCTAAGCCGGGGTTCAGTTTCGAGCCTGATCGCTAGCTAGTGGGTCTTAGGCCAAGGCACTTAAAAGACTGAACGTAAATTAATAAGTTCTACCAAATTAAAGGAACGTCTGAATCATACTTAACACACAGCAATAGCTACGGTAACGCGACGGTGGGCGCGAGGTGATATGAAAATTGCCTGTATGTTAACGCCAATGGGGTTTCCCCATTCACGGGGATAAACATGAACAGCCTATTCCATCCTTACTTATACCATGCTAATTTTAAACACATGATGGGCTCATCACTAGCATTGTATTGTATTCGCAACACAACTGATCATCTTTTGACAAATTGAAAATCGAAAAGACCTTAATTCCACCCCGCGTTGATTTAGTGTTGGCAGTTGTGAAAGGAAGCTACAAAGGTTACCAGGCGAGTGACATCCGAATCCACCATGTACTGTTTCATCAATGCTTCCCGACACCGCCTGAATGCCTCAAGGCAAGAGTACTCGGACAAGAGTCAAAGAAGATTGACATCACCGACATTTCTACTACAGGCTTCACAGCCCAAGTTACCGCGTTAGCCAAGAGGAACATAGAAATAGAATGGCAAATTGAAACAGGTAAAACTCGTATACTCTTATCTAATTTATGTCTTCTTATTTGTGCACCCTTCACCATTTTGGGTACAGTTTCTGAACTATTAATATTTAATTAAAAATCACAATCCAAAACGTTTATTTTCTATGGATCTCTTAGCTAAATTCTGCCTCATATAATTTGTGCATCCTTCGCCATTTAAGGTGGAGCTTCTAAAACTATTAATTTTTAATTTAAGATGTCAGAAATGGATTATGTTCCTATGACCATCGCTCTCCAGTGTATCTATTATTAGTGTTTGTTTTTTTATAATGAAGTATTTGTTTTTTTTTATAATAAAGTATTTTAGCTGATTGTCGTTTTGTTTTTGTTATTTCCGCTATACATTAAAGTCCGATTTGACTTACATATACCAACCATACACGAATATGGTTTAATCAAACGTACGACTAATGTATTCACGCTCACGTTGCGTGTTTTTAATATTTTAGTTTAAAATATTAATTTAATAAAAGTTTTAATATCAGAAAACTACCCTTTGGATTGCAAGAGCGCTCTAGAGGAAACTAAGAAAAGTCAACTTTACAAATTAAGCACAAACCGGACGTCGTGTACGCATGTGCTGGTTTATTGCGACTATACTGCAATAAGTGAAGGATGGACGGCAAGTTACTTATATCTTTAGTTTTAAAGTAATTGGGCTAAGCTTTTTGGCCTTAAATTAATTTTAAGGTTTTTAATATGGTTAGCACATAGCAACTCCCAACTCAAATTGTAGAATTGATTAGCCGCAATAAAGACCAGTGGATCAGAGCGTCGCATTTCAAACGAAAGGTTGTAGATTCGAAACGCTACCTATAGTCGGTTGTGTTATTGGGCATTTAGCAAACATTTGCTAGAACCGAGCGGATTAATGGGTTCTCATAAATTGAAAGAATGTCATTCACAACACACCGGATTAGCTCCGGTTACCCGACGTTGGGCGCGAGGTAATCTGACAATTATCTGTGTGTTAACCCCCATAGTTTTCCCATTCACGTGAAAACAAAATTTTAGAATACAGCATGACTATTGCATCATGCCCTAACTAGAAATTGTTATCGAGTAATTGGAGATGGATTTAAGTGTTGGTGTACATTTATGTACTGTTCACATATGAAAAAATGTCAAAATGATTCTTACGCATTGAGGTAATATAAACAGAACAAACACAAAAGATCTGTAGGGTTTTGATGCAACGTAGGCTATGCCACGTCACAGTTAACCTATGTTTTATCAGGTTATTCACAGAAGGTTCGACGGAAGCGTTAATTTTCTTAGAAATTGGCAGGAGTACGTCGATGGGTTCGGCGACAAAAACGGTGAATTTTGGCTTGGTAAGAAAAGTTCATTTGCTGTTAAATTACAGTGAATAGACATGAGCGCGTACAAACTACGTTCTTTGCGACTTTTGCCCCTTTACCACACACACACGTTTGTATCAGGTCTATATACAGAATCATTAAAATTAACGGTTGTTTATACAAACCAAAAAATGTTGATATAGTATTTTGAAATAAGTCGCTCATAAATCACAACAAATTTATTAAACGAATAACGCTCGTTTTAACTTTATATTGAAGAATAAAGTTAATATGTCTAACTATGTGCATAGCTCCGGTAACCCCACGGTGGGCGCGAGGTAATCTGACGATTGCCCGTGTGTTAACCCCTTTGTTTTCCCATTCACGGGGAAAACATGAATATCCTATTCTATATCCTTTCTTAAGTTTAAACTCGTTTGCATTCTCGACACAAAAGTGTTTGCATGCTCGACATTTAAATTTGTTTGCATACTCGACACAAAAGTGTTTGCATGCTCGACATTTAAATTTGTTTGCATACTCGACACAAAAGTTATGCTTTGATAATATGGCAGACCCACCAATAAGATAAACTCCAATTGCTCATGTTAATGGGGCCAAAAGTGGTTACTTAGTTGTTACCTTTTGTAAAGGTGCCCCACACGATGCTTTATTGACCCAGTATAACATATACGTTTTTAAGCACCCTTACTGGTTATTTGAGTTTTGATTCAAACTCTGTTTTGGCATATTTAAAAACTTGGATTTAAACTGCACACAGGATTACAGAACATAGAGCGACTGACAGCAAGTGGAGGAACGGCGTTGAAAGTTCGAGTCGTGGATGTCTTGGGTGTCACCCATGAAACGAACTTCAAGTAAGTTAAACACACACAATCCGAACCGGTTAAAGTTGTGGGAATATTTTGAAACCCATGACTTATATCGAAAAGGTATAACGTTATATTACGTTTTGTTAAGTCTAAACGTCTTTATACTCTATAAAGAGTGTATACCATTAGCCTGCTACTTTTTATCCGGATAAAAAAACTATATATATGTAATGTATATATAATATAAGTTATATTTAGGATCGACTTTGCATTTTTTCGTGTTAACATCATATAATATTCCTTTACTTTATTTTCATATCGATCTTCTTCTAGGTACTTTCGTTTTTTGCCTTCGACTGCAGACGTCAACCGTTATGAAATGAGAGTTTGGTACCAATACCCATTCGGTAAATTATATCATGAAAATCGTTTAGTCTTGTATTTTAAGGGACTAGGTTATATATACTTCTGTGATCTAATCGAAACTCATTTATATATTATGAAGACATAGGATAGGATATTTATGTTTAATTGGAGAACGCAAGGGGCGTTAACACACAAGGACACAACGACTAGCTGGTGACCAGTTTCGAACCTGAAACCCTTCGACTGAAGGGCGGCCCACTAACCAACCAAGCTAACCAGGCGGACATCAGTATGCTGTATATTGAATTTCCGTGCTTATCACGCTGATACACACTTTAATCGGGTTTTGTTGTATTTTATGCAGCAGCAACACACGACCTTCCAATGCAACTAGTGCAGTTATTTTATTTCTATGTCGAATTATACTTTATTTATCTTCAGGTTCGACAATCCAAATAATTTCATCGAGGTTTGTAACAGTCGATACAGACATCGACAACTTGGCACAGAATTACGGGGCTTGGTGGCTGCACTTTGATGCTCCTTTGGCGGGAAACCTCAACACCAATATATTCAGCGAAATGACGTGGAAATCAGTTGAAGGCCCCCTGAAAGAAGCAACGATGATGATCAAAAACGTTCCCTAGATTAATACTATTACGTCTACATACCCCTGTTGATCACACTAGATTGCTAACTTTTAAACTTTTGTAAATATGATAAAATGTAAAGTTTAAGTTTGAAATGTAAAAAATATTTGGTGTGGCATTAAACAGAGAAATTTCCAAATTTTTCATTTAAGAACTTTTTGGTTGTAAGTAAGTATGTTTGAGCTACACTTTATAAATGATCGTGTATTGGTATCTCATTTAATAGGTATTACAAATAGGTTGATTGTACATTTAAAGTCAAATAAACTGTATATTTTGGAGTAGTGATGCATTACTAATTATTCAAGACGACTTTCTTTAATTTCAGATTATCTGTACTCGTATGATGTCGCTAGAGATCAAATTTACCAGCGCATTTTATTTTAACACACGTTAGTTTCAATTACCTTTATTCAAAAATTCCCGGACGATTTCAAAATGTTCGACTATCTCGCACAGAAGTAATGACTCAGATACAAAGACCACACGTAACAATCGCCTTTATGGCGTTGGAATTACGTCATTCGAGTTAGATTTTAGGAGATCACAATAGACGCTTAATTGACCCAGACCTGGTGGTCTTGGAGCGCTCAAAACTAGGAGATTTTATTCAGTTGCTTTGAAAATAGAGTAAAAAAGCACAAACCCAAATTTAATTTTGATAAGGTGTCCTTCTCGACCGGGAAATTTTGAAGATAAATAGAACTAACGTGTGTTCAAATATATGTAGCTTAATTCCAATGGTATCAAATGACATTTTCTAGAAGATATATGCCGATACAACTAAATGTAGATATTTACCGAAACAAGTTAATTGTTAAGTTGGTCACTTTCAAAATCTGTCTTACTCATTGTGTAGATATTGTAATAATTACGTCGGTTTACGGGAAGCTGAACTATAATCCTTTTGAATTTCCCACTAATGGCACAAGACAGAAAGCTTAAGCTACACTGAATGTTTGGCTTAGATATCAATGGTGCCAGGGTTATACGCATCCCGCTGCGTTAAAACCACTTTATTTCCGTTATCAATTCAAAGTTGTTTAAAACTAACCGAGTTTGGAAAAAGAAAGAAAGTAAATAGTCTATCGGGCACTAGTACTATTCAGAGCTTAATCTCGTCGGTCCAAATTTGAACGAATACGTTAGTTTGAGGCTAAATTAAAGCACTGCATTATTATCTAGTAATCCTGGCTATATGGCACGGAGTTATGTTGAATACCGGACCCCTGCGGCTCATTTACATACGCGAGAGAGCTTCTTTTGACACCATGGCGCCTCGAGCACGCTAGGCATGTCGGGACGTCCATGTCATAAGCCCACCGTATACTACAACGTTTAATAGGGGTATGTCCCATTCATAAAACCAAAAAAACAGTATGAATTTTCAGTAGGGTTTGCTCTGCTAAAAACAGTATGATTTTTCTGCTGTCAATCAGTTGTCCGACGAACCTGCAATCATTTTTAAAATCTATTTTAAACTATAAAATTTTTAATCTTGTCAACAAACAGGATAATCGAAACATACGACTTAAAGTTACATTTTAATTGAGTATGTTGAGGGTATTTTGGAACGCAATTTCTCATGTGCGATACAATGTATAGCCGCCTATAACTTTATATTGTTCGTTATAATGCATGAAACCAATATATTTACTTAAAAAAATAAATGAACAAATCAAAAGGCATCAATCAATGCAAAAGATTTCTTTCATGTTAGTACGTTTTAGAACTCGATGTTTTTAGAAGGTAATTAAACATCTTTTTTACTGAACATCATACCATTTTTTATTTGCATTCTTAATAATATACAAAAAAATTCAATACAACTATATAACTGCATGTTATAAATTTATCTTTTCTACGGAAACCCTTATCTAACATTCTTTAATTTGAATTTTAATGACAATCAAAATATTAAAAGATTATTTTAATCGTTTCTTAATTTCAGAAATATTTCAGATATGTTTGTAGACAAATAGTTTATTTTCCAAGGAATACCTTTAAGTACGTTTAATAACATACAGAAAAAAGGTAAAACTTTTTAGATATTTTTACCAAGCTTGGATTTGTAGTCTTGATATGAACTTCACCAAAATCGTTTTTATGTAGATTTGGTATATGTATCGGTCGCGTTAACCATTCGCCATACAACCTAACGAGTGCCGGGTGTACACTTTATTAGAATAAGCGCATATACGTTAATTTACTTCTCTACTGTTCTTAATGCGAGAATTATTTTCGGCTAACCTTAATCTTAGGTGCGCTAACGAAACCCGAACAATTCGTCACACCCAGCATAATCGCCGACCAACAATGCCCATTGTTTCGTAGACAAAGGTGTAGGGTCACGTTGGTTTACATGTCCAATTGTCGCAATTTTAAAAATGACTGCTCCTGGGACACAATAATACAAATCAATAATACACAGACGCCTAAAAACGAATCCAGGTAAAAATCAATTGTTTTAGAGCAAAAAAACAAAAATACCCCAACTAATTTTGTTGCGCGATCTTGCTTAAAAGCGAATTATCTTTTTAGAAAAAAATTATAGAGCATACATGCAAAAAATCTGAGCCTAAAATTTTACTTTTGATATTACGGCTATTCGGATAGGAATTCGATCCGATTGTTAAGCATCTTATCAAGAACAGTAGTTTACATTTATTGGATATTCGGTTTGCGGAGTAAAAGTCCTTTTCATTCGTCCAGACGTTCGATTCAAATTTGTTTTGTTTTATTGGTTCGGATTCGTTTGTGACGAAATAATAGGCATTGATTCTGGGAGCGCCCTTATTGGCTGTCGTGTCAGAGTCATTCTGTCCTCTGAAAGTGACACAAAACAAATCGACTAAATAATGGAACACCATTAGGTTTTAACTATTTTTCGAGGTCCCAATATACACCGCAGTGCACACGTAAACACACCATGCCGTTAAACGTCAAAGCATCGCATACGACTGTTCAGACAAGCGTAAGATAATACGGATTCAGTCATACGAAAATGCTCAAATGAAAATAACGCATGATCTAGTCCTAGTGCAACAATCTGTAACACACATTTCAAAGTCAAATTTAGCAGATTTTTCACTAATTCGACATGATAGGGATATTGTCAATCTTAAGGCCAAAGGACCAAGCTTAGTAAATAAGCATTTTTTAATATTACGACGGTATATATTTCGCTATCTTTAATTCTTACTATTAAAAATAGTTCATTTAAAATTCTTATTTCTTGCGCGATATTTTAGCTGGGTTATGTGTAGAATTATCTGGTGATACAGTTTCCGCTGGAAAAAAAAACGACAATGGTTTAAAAACAAGGCATGCGGCTCGGAAACATATGGCCCGCTTAGGATAGAGTCCGATTTCGGGTATTATGCGATTTTCAGTACTGCGACGTAAGAGCTACGGTGACTTTAGCTAACTCGATAGAGCGCTAAACATGTTACACAGCTGAATATATTATTTTTATAATAAACCGGCGAAATCGAATAAAAGAATATAGTGGTTCCGGAATGCCAGGTTACATTTCAAACGTTTTAATTTTCTCGTTTAATATCTTAATGTCCGGGTAGAGTCTTTGAAAGAACACAGTGCTAAATGATATAACAATGGTTACATTTCCTCAGCGATTCCGCTGGGAAACGTACTTTACGCAGCAACCACGTTTTCGCCGAAGGTATATTAACTACTTGCCGAAATCAGCTCAGAACGGTGGTAATGGGCCCAGTGGATAGGGCCGCTCTGTTTAAGTAGATTACCGATTTCAAGGCTTCCACAGTAAATGCAATTGCGACGGCGAACTGCGCAGCAAAGGGCCACCGTAATTCGGTTTGGGCGACCGGTTTAGGAGCACGGAGCAGCGAGTTTCTGCAATTAGCTGAAAGAAGCAATATCATTCGAGTGACACTACACAATGGCCCATTATCGAATTTTCGCGCACGGGAGCGGCCGCCATTTTGTACAGTCGCCAAGCTGTACGCTGGGCGATTAGACTCTGATTGATTAAAAGGCAATGCAGAGTCGCATTCCAAAGACCGTTGTTACATTATCCCCAACTAGAGTGGATTGATTCAGACGTATTGGGTGTCGAAGGACTTCGATAAACCAATATTGTTTTATTTCATAATCCCAATCCCGCTTTTATGGCGCTGATGACTTAAGCGATGAGAAAACAAAAATAACAAAGAACAAGGAAACGTAAAATTATCAAAAGCGAAAATGTTTAAAGCGGCAAAGATTAGTAAATAATTTAGTACAGCTGGGATTTGCACTTTCATCTAGTAGCTAATAACTTATTAAAAGTCTCAAATTCTTCCTTTTAAAATTACAAAAATATTTAAGAAACCGAAAATTATTACCAAAGGAAAATCCGTCTCGGCTTCGCCTTTGAAAACGTATTTTTACACGAATATAGGGTTTGTTCAAAATAATTTAGTTTTACAAGTATTTATTTATATTAAGTTGCAATAATTTTTGCTTATATTGTATTGCATTTCGAGTTAAACAATTTTAAGACAACGTTATTACACGTAGCACAGTAATGATATCAATATGTATATTATAAAACTTATTTATAAAATATAATTTAAAATATTAGATTTTTAAGATATTAATAACAATATGTAACAGGTAGTCCTTTACTATTTCAATGTGGTATATTTAATCAGCATAATATACTGTTCGATTTATGACGTCACAATCGCTATTTAAGTACTCTGCTTGAGCATTCGTTCACACGTTTACAGGTATGTAGGGTAAATATAATCGGATTTCGGTTTAAAAATCATTTTCAACGTTGATTCGGTCAGGTAACACATATGCCCCAGAACCTTCGTCATAGGGAGCATTGTTACGTCGTAATGTAAGCTTGTTAACGCGAGGGCTTACGCAGTTAGACTAAGCACGGCGCGGATACCTACTGCGCCAGCACAAAGGCCAAGTAAAGACATGTCAAGTTAGCAGAAGATTAGCAGATGAAAGCTAATCGAGATCTCAGTGGCCGTGCGCAATAATCCACGCATAATCAACTTGTACCACGAGGTTAATGTGACTTAAACAAACACTAGAGACCCGCGCACGTATGCGGGTGGTCGGGACAAAACTGTGATGAAACGAGAGGTCCTTTGAAATGTCACTTTCTTAATTCCATATGTCTATAATTTTTTTAAAAAATTGACAAATCAATTTTAAAATCGGCTAGATTATTAATTGCAAGTTTTATATCTTTGTTATTGCACCTTCTTCTGTTAAAATATGCTACCAGTATACATGATTTTTATTCAGCTAATAAATACTTTTTTAGCTTTATAAACAGTAGAAATAATAGTGTTTTGAAATCTTACTGTAATATTCAAACATTTATAATTAGCGAATATCTTATTTTTCTTTTAAAAAGTATTTAAAATTAAAATACAATGTTATTTATGGCAAGGTTCATGTGGCAAGGGTTTAAGCGAATAGCTGTGGATAAAAACATCGACCAGTTGTCATATAACAGTGATTCGCAAAGCCAGGAGTTAATCTGAGCAAATCACATGATCCCCAGGCTAAGACCGCGACGTGCGACTAATGTTTCGACGACAATTCGGGTTTACTAATTGTCTTGTTTGATCTTCGCCTCGGAACGTAATCACAGAAGAGAAGCTTGGAAGAGTCGCGGATTAATGGAAGAGAGGATAGGAAAAAAGGATACGGGAAAGACATGGGCACCGCGATCTCACTTACTCAGCATTCGGTTCATATTTTACTGATGATCGTTTCTTCTTGTGAATATAGAAAGTAAAACTATGCTGCTTGGTAGTAGTGAGGTCGCAGAAGCAGCGCCGCGGACTCCCCCTATAACGGCGTCGCAAAGTTCTTTTTCTCCGAGTTCCAGTTTAGCCAAGCTTTTCGGGGCATCAGCGGATTCACTAGGGAGCCTGGGTTCGAACCCCAGACCTGACATAATGGCGGCAGCGGCGGCACTAAGGCACATGATAAATCACAATCTACTACAGCAACCAGTTGCAGCGCCCGCATCAAGTCCGCTGGTACCGTTTCCAGCATTGACGTTCAGTCCAACTCAAATCGCTACAGTGTGTGAAAGTTTGCAAGAAAGTGGCGACATCGAACGACTGGCTCGGTTTCTGTGGTCACTTCCGGCGGTTCCAGGTGTTCTGGAAGTACTGAACACGAACGAAGGTGTCCTGCGCGCACGCGCCATCGTTGCCTTTCACCAGGGACACTATAGAGATCTGTACGCCATTTTGGAGACACATCGGTTCACGGAGAAGGATTCGCACGGAAAGCTACAGGTAAACATTTACTAATATTATTTTATGAATTTTAATAGAAAGATAATTAGTATATTTATTCGTTTAATTTAGTTTGTACATATTTATAATAAAAAAACTAGAAAAAGCGACAGGAATCGAATGTAATTTTGCCTTTTAGATAAAAAAAAAAATTTTTCAGCAGCTGTTTATTTTAAGTTGCTATATTGCTTGTGCTTAATCTTTTTTTGTTTTGTGTACAGGCAATGTGGCTTGAAGCTCACTACCAAGAAGCAGAAAAGTTAAGAGGAAGACCATTGGGGCCAGTTGATAAGTACAGAATTCGTAAAAAGTTTCCTCTTCCAAGAACTATTTGGGATGGAGAACAAAAAACTCATTGCTTTAAGGTAAGAGAACATAACTAAGATACCATATTGTACAGCAGGTGACAATCAAAACGTAACAATGGGAATTATTTTTACCATGTTTTGTTTTCAACTTTCAATACACGGATCTGATTTTTGTCTTGGATCTGTCAAAAATTCATGATTTGTTTTCGCATTTAATGAGCATCTCTTTTCAACTAGGAACGAACGAGAAGCTTGTTAAGAGAATGGTATTTACAAGACCCTTATCCGAACCCGGGCAAAAAGAAGGAATTAGCGCACGCGACCGGCCTCACGCCCACCCAAGTTGGAAATTGGTTCAAAAACAGACGACAAAGAGACAGGGCAGCTGCAGCCAAAAACAAGTAAGAAGATTATTTATTGTTTTTCTCGGTTAGCATATTTACTGTTTCACGAAGTCCCCACCTTAAGCCTATTAAAATAAAATATTTCTTTGCTAAAATAAAAAAAATCCGAAATCAAATGTGAGTGGTATGGGGTTACTTGAGTATTTTCAAACTTACTTTTGTATCTTCGACAGTCCGTATTTATTTTACCATTTTTTTTTCTTCTTCAGTCGCCAACAAGGGGAACTTAGCCCACAACCTAGAAGCAAGCCGACCTCTCCCGCTTCATACCAGAACGATTTGTTTCGACACTTTTCCTCACCCTCAGACAACCCTGCTATGATGTGGGCCATGGGGAAATTCCCCAACTTTCACGTCTCCCTGCCCCACTTCCAACCCCCCACGTATATCGATAAAGGGAATTCCCCCACCGGGAGCGCGTTCTCGTCGTCCTCCTTCCTCTCAACCCCTCCGATGACGTCACTGCACCGGCTTGCTACGTCATCAAAGGAAACAAACGCGGAGAGCGATTCTTGTTCCTCAGTCGCGTCGCCCTCCCCATCAAACCATTGTGACAAAAGAATGGAGAGTGATGACATCACAAATGAAGAAAACTATCAGACGAACACAAAAGAGCCAACAGACTGAAGTACGACAAACCCAAATTCGTTAATGATTCTTTTTATTTGAATTTTCTTGCACTCGTTATTTTTGTGTTTGTGTCCCGTCCGGTTACCGACATTACATTTTATTAAAACCCAGTTTCATTGCGAAAAAACATTCACGAAATAGGCAACGTACACGAAATAGGCAACATACCAAAGATGATTAAGGGGCGTACAGATTGCATATTAAAAAAATTAAAATAGGTATATAAAGGATTAAAATGGATATAAATTGGCCAGGCGTCAGTTTTTAACTAGTCAATTTGCAGTTCAGAAGAAAAACATCAGCAATTTTTAAAGTTTTGTACATTTGTACATATGTTACTGCAAAAGCATATACACCGTGTACGGCGGCTCGGTCAATTTGCAAATTAAACGTCTCGACGGGTTGGAATAACACAATGCAAGCCGGATAACATGCTGTATTGTAGTCGGCATTAATCGATCATATCCATACTCCCACTGCAAGTCAACGAGACTGTTAATTTACATTAAGCCGGATGAATCTAGAATGATACTCTATCAATGGCGCACTCGACTGATTAAATTCGCCGCGCCATTAAAACCATTCGGAAATGGAAAGCCGGTATTGGTAACAAAAAGCGTAAAGGATTGCAAAGTGATTTGATGAGGTTTAAATTATCCCCAAAACCAGCTTTGCAGTAGTGCTTAACATAAACGAAGCACTAAAACTTAAAAGTTATGGCAATACCGCGAATCCCAGAGCTACAAGGCAACATTATGCAACGCCATTTTATATTGGAAAAAATAATCTTACCTATAGATTTAAATAATATTAAGGTTCCATACTTACATTTCTGCGTAAGATGGTTGAATATAACTTCTACGGTTAGTTTTGATGGACAAAGCTTAGTTATATTTTTACACCCAAACCCACATTTGCAGTGTATATTGGATAGGTTTATTTTGCCATAAATGTTGTACAGCAGAAAGAACATATATTCTGTTGAAATTTTACTGCGCGAGACTTCTGCGTACGTAAGATCAAGGTTTATATTTAAATTTTGGTCACAAGAAGGTTTATAAGAGATCTAAACCACGTGTTATGTTATACGTTTCTATGAAAAAAGGTTGTAATAAATTGTGTATATATGCATAAACGCGAGGCGAAAATATGTCACTGTAAACGTGAAAAAACAGGCAGAAAAGGACTAAAAAGAATTTGCACATCGTAGTTCAATGGTACATTAAACTTGTGATCAAAGAAGCATAAAATCAGAATGGTCCTTGAATATGGGCTGTTTCCTTCGCCCAGCGTCAAAAAAAGAAAAAAACAACTATCAGTTGAATCCTAACATACAGACAATGCAAAATTGTTGGTATGTTAACAAAAACAGCCTTGCTTGCGTTATGATCACAGTTTATTGCCCTTTTTACCTCAATCGTTATAATTTAAAGAAACGTTTAAAATCAATTGGTTAGTAGTTATCCAGTACATTAAGCGAGTACAAACATATACAATTGATTTGTTAAATGTATTCGTTTCTCATGGGAGCGAACGGTACATCTAATCGTTGAAACAGCGAAACGATATTGATGTAAATAATACAATATTACCACAAGAACAGTCTCAATTGAAATCCTATTAAACATATTAGGACGAAGGCGGTACGTACACTTAGGGTAATAAGTTATTCCCTTTAGGTAACGAATGCTCAATATAACGAATTACGTTGGTGTGAGGTGCAAATAACACGGCAAAATAACGCCTGTAATTTTCTCTAATATAGAAATATGGGTTTGGGACAACGGTAGCCTAACAAACGGGAATATATAATGATTAACTTTTGTTCATTTTTTAAAATTTTAAACCCGAAGTCCAATTTTCGTCGCGTTATATTAAATATTACTTCGGATTAAAACGCACTTTAAAAACCGTGAAAGATTAATATAATACTGTTACAGAATCACGTCGATGTTACAACCGGAATTCGCAAGTCTGCTACAACGAACAGCACATATGCTTTCATAATCCATGATCAGTGATCTCTCTCGGATGAGTGCCCTTGGTACATGATATTATCCGTCGCCGCCGAATCGATACGTTAGAGATATTTGTTTTAAGATGAAAGTGATGTTAAGACGCTTTCGCGACCACCACTCAGCGATTCTCGTCTCTACATGACGCTATCGGATATACCTACCTATATAGATCGTTCCCACTGTGGCTTATGCCATTGATCGATGAAGCGACCGCATATGGTGTGCTTTAATCGGGTGTTTGTTTAAGCTGCGACCTGTGCTGTATGCTTGCAGTGCATTAAGCCGTAGTGATCAATATTTTCATGAAAATAACGCGTTTCGGCGCCGATTTTTTTTATTAAAAGCTTTGATACTCAAAAAGGTTAGGGTCAAAATTTTTCTCATCGTTACCTCCTTTTTAAGGTTTTTTAAACCGAGCTAAATTTTGAGCCCATGATGGGCTCGTCACCAGGACCGTTTATTGTATAAGAGTCGGTATATGTATCGCTCGCGTTAACCATTTGGCCATACGACGGTACATTGTAATCTTCTGATGCCTTAAAGTTGAGCTCTTTCTCCAGTGCGCCATCTAGAGATCAAATAGTAATAATAAAACTAATGTAAAGGAGATCGGATTATTGAGAGAGTCGCAATATGTAGACTTTGACAAAAACCGCCTAAAGTTTAAATTAGTACACAATAGAACAGAATAGGATAGGTTATTCATGTTTATCCCCGTGGATGAAAAAACCAAGGGGGTTAATACACGGGCAATCGTCAGATCGCCTCGCACCTGTTACGTGTTTAAGTTTCTATTGTGACAAAGAACCTTACCATCATCTGTTCTTGTGACTGTGTGCTTTCGCCACGTTTGACGTGTGTTTCGAGTTGAACATCGTAGCGCAATGAGTGGCACGAATACAAAACCACACAGCAAACATGGTGCAAACATGGTGTCAGAAGTGGGATTCGAACCCACGCCTCCATTCGGAGGCGTGGGTTACGAAGTAATTTACAGAGAAAGAGAAGGAAGGCAAAGGCGTTTTATGACAGAGGTAGCAGACAACTCAGCGAGTTGTCACCTGGGCAGACTGTATGGGTGCAACCATTTGGAAGAAGAAGGATTTGGGAACTCGCAAAGTGCATGCGGCGTGTAGGTCCGCGATCATATCTAGTGGACCTCGATGGATTATTGCTCCGTCGTAACCGCCGCTTTCTTAGAACGAGTAACGAAAAAATGATAACTTCAGCTTGGGATCCATTGCCAATAACACATCAAAGTGGGCAAACTTCAACACCTGCGTTGTCATCAACTCTTACACGCGTTGTAAATAATAACAACTCGCCTCCCCCACTCTTACCGCCGGTGCGACGCACCAGAACGCACATTATCCACATGCCGCAAAGGTATAACGATTACGTCGTTGGATAACGTATTTTATACTGCTTCTTTCTTGTATATCGCAAACCTATCTTGTTTATTTTAGTTACTCAATCATGTTTTGTTTACCTGTTGTGTTTACATTTCTTAAAGAAAGGAAGATGTTACGTGTTTAAGTTTCTATTGTGACAAAGAACCTTACCATTATCTGTTCTTGTGACTGTGGGCTTTCGCCACGTTTGACGTGTGTTTCGAGTTGAACATCGTAGCGCAATGAGTGGCACGAATACAAAACCACACAGCAAACATGGTGCAAACAGCACCCACCGTCGGTTCAACGGAGCTATTGCAGTGTGTTGTGTATGATAGACACGTTCCTTCAATTTGGTAGAATCCATTAATCCACTGGGTTCAGGCAATGTATGTTACGTGCCTTGCCCAAAGGCACAGACGACTAGCCATAACGACCAGTTTCGTATCTGCAACCTTTCGGTTGAAAGGCGTTGCAATAAACCGCCTAAAGTTAAAATTTATACAAAATAGATTTAGAACACATGCGAAATCATTGGGTGGCCGAATTGTTTACGAGATCCATTCATATATCGATTGCTTTTATAAGAAAAAGGTTTAAATAAGGAACCCATCATGGGTTCAAAATTTTGCCTAATAAACATCTTAAGCAGCAGGTTTAGTGCCGAAGCTCAGACTTCAGGAATAATTTCACAAGTGGAAATTTATTCTTCTGGTATGGGATGTGTTTCTTTTGCGTAATTCCGGTTGAGGTTTCAGTTGAAATTCGCAGTAGGCCTATATTAAATTGTAAATAGCGAATAAAAACAATTATATGAAGTTGTAAATAGCGAATAAAAGCAATTATTTATTGTCGTTGCATAGGGTATGTGCATATTTGTCTAAAAATTGTGAATTGTTTATTAATTGTAAATTTTGGATATTTTTTGCGATGTCGCTATACTAGCTAGCTTCATTCTGGCTCCAGACTCCAATAATTTTAAAATATAAAATTTAAAGTTCAAGGAACCAACCAGCCGTGGTAAGCAACAAAGCAGTAAATTTACTCCGGTTGCTAATTTAGCAGGACGCTATGTCTTTAGCCAGAACATGGTATTGCCCTTTCGGTATATGGCATTTTTTTGCAAGCGACCGCACTAAGTGCTCGTAAGATTGCTTTATTAATTTTTTTCTTTTTTGTTACCGGGCGCAGTTTCGATCCCAAGATGGGCTCATCACTAAGTTCGTTTTTTCATATATCGAATTGGTATATGAATCGGTCTCCATACACGATTTTCACTTTTACTTAATATTCCTACAATTCACTTTACAAAAAGCCCTTGTTACAAAGTTCTATTTAAAACAATAAGGTATTTCTTTCTCTTTCATTCGGGATGTCTGCTAAGTTTCTTGTTTAAGGACAAAACCATCTAACCAGATGAGGTTGGGATAGGATATTCATGTTTATCCCCGTGGATGGGAAAACCAAGGAGGTTAACACATATATGCAATCGTCACATCACCTCGCGGCCACTGTCGGGTTACCGGAGCTATTGCAGTGTGTTGCGTATGGTTCACACGTTTCTTCAATTACATAGAACCCTTTAATCCGCTGGTTTCAGGCAATGTCTGTTAAGTGCCTTGCCCAAAAACACAGCCAACTAGCTAGCGACCAGTTTCGAATCTTCAACCCTTCGGTTGTAAGGCGTCACACTAAACCACCAGTCTAACCGGCGGACTAACCAGTGACCCGTTTTGAACTTCCAGCCGTGTTTGTTGAAAGACGACGCATTAAACCACCAAGCTGTTCTTATGGTTCTGGCATTGCATATTAAGCCTACATTTGGATTGAACTTTAAAACGAAAAATAATAACACACGACAAGTGAAACTCGACGAGGAAATGGGTTAATCTGACGATTGTTCGTGTTTCTATTCACGTAGATAAAACAGTACTATCTCATACGAATGATTTTAGCATCATTCGGCCATTTAGCAAAAAGGTAAACATAAACAGTTTTTTTTCCAGATTTTGCGCTTAATTAAGAAAATTTCAATCAGGGAATTGACTTTTTTTATTACGACAAAATATACTGCCACGAAAAATTGCACCAAATCTAGGATAGACGACAATAAACTTCTACAAAAAAAGCACTCGAAACTAAGGATTAGAAATCTCTAATGCTAAATATCAGCAAGCAATAACTGTTATCAATTCGACGTATGCTGCCGCGATATTTAGGGCTGTATGGTGGGAACTAAAAAGTGGTAGTTAAAGTCGGTGACAATGTTTTCGTTGGTGGGTGCTTGCATACTGAAATGACGCCCTGAATAACTATTAGCACCTGTAAGTATGTTACAGCTGTATGTTACAGTTTGGAGAGATTTTGAAGCAAATTAGGAGACAGAAAAGTGCCATATGTGGATTGTGCAGAATTATTAAAGAAAGAAATGGCGAAAGCTTTAAGTTGAAACTTGAGGTAGTTTTTATCAGGTTTCAAACTTTATGACTTTTAATAGGAAATTTTAAACTATCACTTCGAATAGGTACCGGTGTCTAAAAGGATTAGGGTAGGTACGATGGATATGTTGGCGCGTATACCCAGGTGGCAATTTCCACGCGCTGATTGATCAAAAATCTTTGATTTCGCTTCGCGGATGAATTTATGACAGGGTCGCGGTAAGAGAAGACTCATCGTGGAAATAAGCTCAGGTCATAATGGCTGATTGTGACGCTTGGTTCGTCAGCGTCATTGTTATCATTATTGACGTCATTAACCACGTGATTAGCTTCAGTGTTATCATTATTGACGTCATTAACCACGTCATTAATGACGTTTTCAGTGACGTTGTTGTAACTCGTTTCGTTGCTTTTTAAATGTTCCACGAACTTTGGTGTGACGTTATTGCCTATGACGTCATCATGTACTGAATTGACATCATCAACTTTTTTAGTGACGTCATCACCGTCTGCAGTGACATTCCTCGTAACGTTTACATCATCACTTGATGCAATTACGTCATCCATTTTTGTGCTGACATCAGCACGATCTACAATGACATCATCACGGCAGTTTTCCGTTTGGTTCGATTCAGATGACAGAATGTTTAGAATGTCTGAGACTAAATTCTCGACAGCCATCGTTTCCGAGTTCCCTGATTGGTCAGCATCGATGGGTGTGGCTGGAATACTAACAGTTGATTGGCTAGTTCCTTTTACTAATGTTGTGTCTGATTCTGTCGTATTAGCTGCGGCTTTAACATGTTCATCAGGGATTTTAACATGTTCATCAGGGATTTTAACATGTTCATCAGGGATTTTTACATGTTCATCAGGGATTTTTACATGTTCATCAGGGATTTTTACATGTTCATCAGGGATTTCTAAAAGATGCTCGACAGACGCGTCAGGGGCAACTGGATTATCCGATGTGGGGTTGGGGGTGAAAACCTCATCTGTGGCGGAACTGGGGGGAACCGGGGGGTTTTTCGCTTGAGCTGCTCGCTTCTCCATTTCACTGCTGCTGAACATTACGGGTGAAACC
>CH001043.1:18783-33647 GCA_000149265.1 Ciona savignyi | reverse complement strand
GCAGGAAACAGCTATGCCCATCTCGAGCAGTTGAAGCTCCGACCCCTATAAGAGTAAATGAATATAGCGCCACCACGTAACGGGGATTCCCCAGCTACGACTAAAACGTGCTAAAGAAGCACAAGGTCATTCCATAATTACGATTGACTATTACGAATACGATTACGAGTACTACTACGATTATAACTACGACTACGACTACAATTACGATTACGCTGTTTACTTATTACGTTTTATTTATATGTTGTGTATTAATAAATACGAAGAACACAACAGATTGGCGACGAGGATAAAAATTCGAAATGTCAAAAGAAATAATACAACTACTGAAGGAACAAATGGAAACACAGACTCAACAAATGGAGTTGCAAAGAATACAGATGGACAATCAAGCAAAAACGTTCATGGAAACAATTCAACTAATGGTGCAACAAGCAGAAAAGCGAGAAATACAAACAACAAGCAATTCAATTCCAAAATTTCAACCATTCGATTCAACAGCAGAGTTATGGACAGATTATGTCTCCAGATTCAACACTTTTATTACAGCACACTCAGTAAGTTATCATAAAATTCCTCAAATTTTTTTAACAAATCAAACAACAACAATTTATAAACTGGTGCAAAATATGGCAATACAGCAGAAACCACCGATAGAAATCAACGATCTTTCATTCGACAAAATTTGTGAATTTTTAAAAGATCATTTCCACCCAAAAAAGTTTATAATACGGGAACGATTCACATTTTGGAGCAACATGGAAAGAAAACCAGGAGAAACAATACAACAACTATCCGCAAGAATAAGGCAAGCAGCAATAACATGTGACTTTTCATCAATAAAAGACCCACTAGACGAAGCTCTTCGAACAAAAATTATATGCTCAGTAAAAAATGAAGCTATACTAAAATCACTTTTCACAATTGATGACGACAAACGAACTTTTGCAAAAGCAATCAACATAGCACAAGAAGTGGAAGAAGCAGCAAAAGTAGCAAAAGAAACTGCACAAACTAATCAACCAGAATTTTCATCATACCGGTACCCGGTTCAAAAAGTAGCAACAGAAACGACACAAAGAACAAGACAACCGGAAACTTCAAACAGACATCACCAACGAAAACCATGGGTAAAACCACAATTATACCAGGGACAGTGTATTCGATGTGGCACAACAGGACACAAACCAGCTGACTGCAGACATTTAAATACAACATGCAGACATTGTAACATCAAAGGTCATATTGAATCAGCATGCCTAAAAAAGAAGTATGGACGATTAGTGAAAACAATAACTACATCAAGAACATTAAGTACTGTTAAAGCAGTAAATTCATCACCTTGACTACAGCAAGTTATCACACTCGAGGGAAATTCATACAATTTTGAAGTAGACACCGGAGCAGGAGAAAATTTTCTATCGAAAGACCGATGGGAATTTCTGGGTAAACCAAGACTACATCCGTGTACAGATAGATACGAATCTGCATCACATCACAGACTTCCAGTGCTTGGACTTTATACTTCGAAATCGACCAAAATCAATACATCGGGCAAAAACAACTTCAATACAGCTACAGGTATGAAATTTGTCGTGACAGAAATACCTGATTTAAACTTACTTGGCCGCGATGGCATTTCAAAGCTACAACTATCAATAGATAACCTCATGAATTTAAACAATATCTCTCCATGTAATACATTACATACGGTACACTCATATTCATCTTTACAACAATCTTGTGATCAATTATGTAAAGAATTTGGTAGTTTGTTCAAAGAGGAACTAGGATGTTTAAAAGACTTTCAAAAAGACACCATAGAATACAGAAGAACCTCAGAACATGGCAATGCTGACGCGTTAAGTCGACTCCCAACTGGCTCAGACCCATTCTTCGATAGAGAGGAGGAGGAAGACGATGTACATGTGGTAAATACCATTAATACGCTAAGCTTGCAATTACAGGCAACCAATCCAGGAGTGTTGGCAAAAGAGTCAACAAAAGATCCAGTAATCTCAGAGGTAATGAGATATACTCGAGAAGGTTGGCCACGACCGGGCAGCAAATCAAGTGCCCGGGTAAGTGATTATGAAAAAATCACCGATTATCTATCTACCACAAGCGGAGTTTTACTGTATGGGACGAGAGTGGTAATCCCTACAAGTTTACGTAAACAAGTAATGCAGTTACTTCATCTGGGTCATTTCGGAATGCAACGAATGAAACAATTGGCTCGAACAGCAGTGTACTGGCCAAGGATTGACACAGATATTGTGGACGCTGTTCGCTCATGCACCGCCTGTGGCGAACATCAGAATAAACCACAAGTGGCTATCCCTCACCCATGGATGCTTCCTGAAAAAGCCTGGAGCAGAATACACATTGATCATGCTATCAATTTCATGGGCAGTGATTGGTTGGTTATAGTTGATGCATATTCGAAGTATCCTATAGTACATCCAACTACATCTGTATCTTCGAAAGCCACCACAACATTACTAGAACAAGACTTCGCTCACTTCGGATACCCTCACACTATTGTTACAGACAATGCTACGTCTTTTAAATCAGACGAATTCCAGCAATGGTGTCGAGAGAGGGGTATCATTAATCTTTCTGGGGCACCTTATCATCCGGCTACGAATGGGGCAGCCGAACGCCTAGTACAATCTTTCAAACAGGCATTAAAGAAATCTCAATTACCACCGAGGGAGGCATTACAACAGTTTCTAATGCAATACCGGCGAACACCATTACCCAGTGGCCTTTCACCTTGTGAACTGCTTATGGGGCGTCAAATTCGTACGAAAATTGACATTCTGTTACCTTCGCCGGCGCACCTGTCCCTAGGAAAGCCAATACAAACTACCCAGAGAGCCTTACAAAATTCAACACCATTTCAACCAGGTACCAAGTGCTACGCACTGCACTACGGACAGCACTCAGCACACCGACCAAAGTGGGTTCCAGGAGTCGTAGTTAAAGTCCTGGGCCCAAGAAGTGTGAACGTAAAAATAAGAAGTGGAGTTGTATGGAGACGACACATAGATCAGCTGTGCCTAAGGTTTTCGGAGAACGGTGATGATCAACAGGAGGCAACTTTAATTGACCAGGGCAAACCTACAGATGTCCCTGAGAAGTCAACCCAGTGTGAAACTGAGATGGTTAATACACCAAATACACAACCGCGACATTCTACCCGCACGCGAAAACCGAAAATACCATACAATTGTTAATTACATTGCATTACAAACCAATACACCAATACATCATTGTGTTTACAACACTTGTTTATTATTTCACTGTGTAGTTCAACATTACCAATTACAGGAATTACTGCCGTTTTAATTGTTGCTTATTTACTTACATACCTTTTGATTTCTAATGCATTTAAGTTTCATTGTTTATTTATATTTATTATCATACTGTTAAAACTGTGTTGCATTTTGTGTATTTTCAATTTAAGTGGGGAGGTGTTACATCCTTTGAGTACCCCTATAAGAGTAAATGAATATAGCGCCACCACGTAACGGGGATTCCCCAGCTACGACTAAAACGTGCTAAAGAAGCACAAGGTCATTCCATAATTACGATTGACTATTACGAATACGATTACGAGTACTACTACGATTATAACTACGACTACAATTACGATTACGCTGTTTACTTATTACGTTTTATTTATATGTTGTGTATTAATAAATACGAAGAACACAACAACAACATAGTTGTAAAACAATGGGAAAACCTTGGTAAATAATTCAGTTTCCCGGTAATGTATCACTAAATAGGATAAAACAACTAATATTGCTGAGCTAAAGGTGCCGCCTTACAGCAATAATTCAACTTTGGCAATTTCTTGCCTATAAATGTTTTTTGAAATTATAAAATATCGTACTTCCGAAGTCTTCCTGGTCAAATTGTAATGACAGAATTATGTTAAGCATTTATTCAGAAAATATAAAATCAAAATTTCTGGTTCGGTTCAATAAACGAAACATTTTGAGGGTTTTATTTGTCGACTCCGTGGCGCAACGGTAGCGCGTCCGACTCCAGATCGGAAGGTTGCGTGTTCAAATCACGTCGGGGTCATATTCTTTACATTCACACTTTTACGTTCCTTTACATTTATTCCTTATTTAAAAAGGAAACCTTTGCCCAGCTACGTATTCATAGTAAATTAACTCTTAATTTTAGTTTTTACAGGTCATGAAGTAACTTGTATTTTCTGGATTATACTGACAACAAAACTGCTGATTGTAAAGAGTTACCGCCGATACAGTTCATTACGCAATTGCTCTGAAAGAAGCAAGAAAGGAAGTTTATACATTATCAAGGTAAATTTATTCTCAAACCTGACCCCAACGTGATTCAACCACGCGACGTTCCAGTCTGGAATCGGACGAAACTAAGAGGTTAGGCATTGGGAACACATTAACATACCTTAAAGAGGGTTTAACAAGCATGTAATTGTGTTTCGGTGTTATTTTGGTGGGATCCCATCAAATGCATAAAACCGTTATAGCTCTTTGTTGAACTTACTAAATAACGTAGGCCTACTTTCGAAGACCTTCTGACCAAAGTGTACTGGCAAAACTACGTTTAGGATATAATCAGAAAAAATGAAGTCGAAATTTTATTGTTCAGTTCAACAACCACACAATTTGGAAAGATGTTAATATCGACTCCGTGGCGCAACGGTAGCGCGTCCGACTCCAGATCGGAAGGTTGCGTGTTCAAATCACGTCGGGGTCATATTTTCGTTAACTACCTTCTTTTAAGTTTGTTATTACATTTAAACCTCATTTAAAAGGAAACCTTTAGCTAGCTACGTACATATTAAACTAACTCATATTTTTTTGCTTTGATAGGTCATGAAGTAATTTGTATTTTCTGGGACTAACTAAAAACAAGAAATCAGATTTGTAAAGACAAAGGCAAAATTCACACCGTTTAAGGATAAGGATGTCAAATGCAAATGCCCATGTATTACCATTTCGATGCGAAATCCGTGCAAAGAATGTATAACGGTAAATGTATGCTCAAAACTGACGCCGACATGTTTGAACACGCACCTTCCGATCTGGAGTCGGACGCGCTACCGTTGCGCCACGGAGTCTTCAAGATCACACAATAGTGACAAAATTATATGAAGCACTAATCAGAAAAAATAAAGTCGAAACATTTTTTAAATTACTGCTTGCTGTGGTGAAGATCTAATGAAAAGCTCCTTGTTGAAACACATTTCTAATTGAATTCCAGCTAACAAGTTCATAGCTTTAAAATAAAATCGTTTACAATACGAAAAGTGTTCAGCTTGTTGTTGCAGACATTTAGAAAATAGAGCCAAGGACGAAACTTAGAGGTTAGGCATTAGAAGCAAGAAAGGGCCTTGCTAAGTTATCCTGAATATTTTGCAGGTATTGTATCTTCATAACAACGTTAAGAAAAGGAACATTTCTTATATTCTCGCATCCTTTGCTTTAATAATTAATGCACGTTTAATTTAAGAGAAGCATTTTTCCTATCGTTCATCAATTAGGTTCATCAATTAGATATTTCATAGTTGAAATTACTAAATAACGTAATTAGACAAAAGACAACACCCCGGGTGGGACTCGAACCCACAATCCTTGGCTTAGGAGGCCAATGCCTTATCCATTAGGCCACCGGGGCAGTTATCGATCAACACTAAATGTTTTATTTATTAAACAAAAATCAAATTGACACCGGGAGTGTAATTGGAGTGTTAAGGTAAAACACTCATTGATTTATATCATCTTTCAAATCCAAGAAAAAAAATGTATTTCACGGAATTGAATTCCTGCTTTTGTTAAAATTGTTATTTGCTTCTATCGAATTATATTGAAATGTATTTAACTGTTGAAAGTAAACAACAATTTAGCTTGTTAAAAAATACAACAACATAGTTGTAAAACAATGGGAAAACCTTGGTAAATGATTCAGTTTCCCGGTAATGTATCACTAAATAGGATAAAACAACTAATATTGCTGAGCTAAAGGTGCCGCCTTACAGCAATAATTCAACTTTGGCAATTTCTTGCCTATAAATGTTTGTTGAAATTATAAAATATCGTACTTCCGAAGTCTTCCTGGTCAAATTGTAATGACAGAATTATGTTAAGCATTTATTCAGAAAATGTAAAATCAAAATTTCTGGTTCAGTTCAATAACCGAAACATTTTGATGGTTTTATTTGTCGACTCCGTGGCGCAACGGTAGCGCGTCCGACTCCAGACCGGAAGGTTACGTGTTCAAATCCCTTCGGGTCATATTCTTTACATTCACACTTTTACGTTCCTTTACATTTATTCCTTATTTAAAAAGGAAACCATTGGCCAGCTACGTATTCATAGTAAATTAACTCTTAATTTTAGTTTTTACAGGTCATGAAGTAACTTGTATTTTCTGGATTATACTGACAACAAAACTGCTGATTGTAAAGAGTTACCGCCGATACAGTTCATTACGCAATTGCTCTGAAAGAAGCAAGAAAGGAAGTTTATACATTATCAAGGTAAATTTATTCTCAAACCTGACCCCAACGTGATTCAACCACGCGACGTTCCAGTCTGGAATCGGACGAAACTAAGAGGTTAGGCATTGGAAACGCATTAAAATACCTTAAAGAGGGTTTAACAAGCATGTAATTGTGTTTCGGTGTTATTTTGGTGGGATCCCATCAAATGCATAAAACCGTTATAGCTCTTTGTTGACATTACTAAATAACGCAGGCCTACTTTCGAAGACCTTCTGACCAAAGTGTATTGGCAAAACTACGTTTAGGATATAATCAGAAAAAATGAAGTCGAAATTTTATTGTTCAGTTCAACAACCACACAATTTGGAACGATGTTAATATCGACTCCGTGGCGCAACGGTAACGCGTCCGACACCAGATCGGAAGGTTGCGTGTTCAAATCTCGTCGGGGTCATATTTTCGTTAACTACCTTCCTTTAAGTTTGTTATTACATTTAAACCTCATTTAAAAGGAAACCTTTACCTAGCTACGTACATATTAAACTAACTCATATTTTTTTTGCTTTTATAGGTCATGAAGTAATTTGTATTTTCTGGGACTAACTAAAAACAAGAAATCAGATTTGTAAAGACAAAGGCAAAATTCACACCGTTTAAGGATAAGGATGTCAAATGCAAATGCCCATGTATTACCATTTCGATGCGAAATCCGTGCAAAGAATGTAAAACGGTAAATTTATGCTCAAAACTGACGCCGACATGTTTGAACACTCACCTTCCGATCTGGAGTCGGACGCGCTACCGTTGCGCCACGGAGTCTTCAAGATCACACAATAATGACAAAATTATATGAAGCATTAATCAGAAAAAATAAAGTCGAAACATTTTTTAAATTACTGCTTGCTGTGGTGAAGGTCTAATGAAAAGCTCCTTGTTGAAACACATTTCTAATTGAATTCCAGCTAACAAGTTCATAGCTTTAAAACAAAATCGTTTACAATACGAAAAGTGTTCAGCTTGTTGTTGCAGACATTTAGAAAATAGAGCCAAGGACGAAACTTAGAGGTTAGGCATTAAAAGCAAGAAAGGGCCTTGCTAAGTTATCCTGAATATTTTGCAGGTATTGTATCTTCATAACAACGTTAAGAAAAGGAACATTTCTTATATTCTCGTATCCTTTGCTTTAATAATTAATGCACGTTTAATTTAAGAGACGCATTTTTCCTATCGTTCATCAATTAGACAAAAGACAGCACCCCGGGTGGGACTCGAACCCACAATCCTTGGCTTAGGAGGCCAATGCCTTATCCATTACGCCACCGGGGCAGTTATCGTTAACAACACTAAATGTTTTATTTATTAAACAAAAATCAAATTGACACCGGGGGAGTGTAATTGGAGTGTTAAGTCAAAACACTCCATTGATTTATATCATCTTTCAAATCCAAGAAAAAAAAATGTTTTTCACGGAATTGAATTCCTGCTTTTGTTAAAATTGTTATTTGCTTCTATCGAATTATATTGAAATGTATTTAACTGTTGAAAGTAAACAACAATTTAGCTTGTTAAAAAATACAACAACATAGTTGTAAAACAATGGGAAAACCTTGGTAAATTATTCAGTTTCCCGGTAATCTATCACTAAATAGGATAAAACAACTAATATTGCTGAGCTAAAGGTGCCGCCTTACAGCAATAATTCAACTTTGGCAATTTCTTGCCTATAAATGTTTTTTTGAAATTATAAAATATCGTACTTCCGAAGTCTTCCTGGTCAAATTGTAATGACAGAATTATGTTAAGCATTTATTCAGAAAATGTAAAATAAAAATGTCTGGTTCGGTTCAATAACCGAAACATTTTGAGGGTTTTATTTGTCGACTCCGTGGCGCAACGGTAGCGCGTCCGACTCCAGATCGGAAGGTTGCGTGTTTAAATCACGTCAGGGTCATATTCTTTACATTCACACTTTTACGTTCCTTCACGTTTATTCCTTATTTAAAAAGGAAACCATTGGCCAGCTACGTATTCATAGTAAATTAACTCTTAATTTTACTTTTTACCGGTCATGAAGTAACTTGTATTTTCTGGATTATACTGACAACAAAACTGCTGATTGTAAAGAGTTACCGCCGATACAGTTCATTACGCAATTGCTCTGAAAGAAGCAAGAAAGGAAGTTTATACATTATCAAGGTAAATTTATTCTCAAACCTGACCCCAACGTGATTCAACCACGCGACGTTCCAGTCTGGAATCGAACGAAACTAAGAGGTTAGGCATTGGGAACGCATTAAAATACCTTAAAGAGGGTTTAACAAACATGTAATTGCTGTTTCGGTGTTGATTTTGGTGGGATCCCATCATATGCATAAAACCGTTATAGCTCTTTGTTGAAATTACTAAATAACGTAGGCCTACTTTCGAAGACCTTCTGACCAAAGTGTACTGGCAAAACTACGTTTAGGATATAATCAGAAAAAATGAAGTCGAAATTTTATTGTTCAGGTCAACAACCACACAATTTGGAAAGATGTTAATATCGACTCCGTGGCGCAACGGTAACGCGTCCGACTCCAGATCGGAAGGTTGCGTGTTCAAATCTCGTCGGGGTCATATTTTCGTTAACTACCTTCCTTTAAGTTTGTTATTACATTTAAACCTCATTTAAAAGGAAACCTTTACCTAGCTACGTACATATTAAACTAACTCAAATTTTTTTTGCTTTTATAGGTCATGAAGTAATTTGTATTTTCTGGGACTAACTAAAAACAAGAAATCAGATTTGTAAAGACAAAGGCAAAATTCACACCGTTTAAGGATAAGGATGTCAAATGCAAATGCCCATGTATTACCATTTCGATGCGAAATCCGTGCAAAGAATGATTATAATCGGTAAATTTATGCTCAAAACTGACGCCGACATGTTTGAACACGCACCTTCCGATCTGGAGTCGGACGCGCTACCGTTGCGCCACGGAGAGTCTTCAAGATCACACAATAATGACAAAATTATATGAAGCATTAATCAGAAAAAATAAAGTCGAAACATTTTTTAAATTACTGCTTGCTGTGGTGAAGGTCTAATGAAAAGCTCCTTGTTGAAACACATTTCTAATTGAATTCCAGCTAACAAGTTCATAGCTTTAAAACAAAATCGTTTACAATACGAAAAGTGTTCAGCTTGTTGTTGCAGACATTTAGAAAATAGAGCCAAGGACGAAACTTAGAGGTTAGGCATTAGAAGCAAGAAAGGGCCTTGCTAAGTTATCCTGAATATTTTGCAGGTATTGTATCTTCATAACAACGTTAAGAAAAGGAACATTTCTTATATTCTCGTATCCTTTGCTTTAATAATTAATGCACGTTTAATTTAAGAGACGCATTTTTCCTATCGTTCATCAATTAGACAAAAGACAGCACCCCGGGTGGGACTCGAACCCACAATCCTTGGCTTAGGAGGCCAATGCCTTATCCATTAGGCCACCGGGGCAGTTATCGTTAACAACACTAAATGTTTTATTTATTAAACAAAAATCAAATTGACAGCGGGAGTGTAATTGGAGTGTTAAGGTAAAACACTCATTGATTTATATCATCTTTCAAATCCAAGAAAAAAATGTTTTTCACGGAATTGAATTCCTGCTTTTGTTAAAATTGTTATTTGCTTCTATCGAATTATATTGAAATGTATTAAACTGTTGAAAGTAAACAACAATTTAGCTTGTTAAAAAATACAACAACATAGTTGTAAAACAATGGGAAAACCTTGGTAAATGATTCAGTTTCCCGGTAATCTATCACTAAATAGGATAAAACAACTAATATTGCTGAGCTAAAGGTGCCGCCTTACAGCAATAATTCAACTTTGGCAATTTCTTGCCTATAAATGTTTTTTGAAATTATAAAATATCGTACTTCCGAAGTCTTCCTGGTTAAATTGTAATGACAGAATTATGTTAAGCATTTATTCAGAAAATGTAAAATCAAAATTTCTGGTTCGGTTCAATAACCGAAACATTTTGAGGGTTTTATTTGTCGACTCCGTGGCGCAACGGTAGCGCGTCCGACTCCAGATCGGAAGGTTGCGTGTTCAAATCACGTCGGGGTCATATTCTTTACGTTCCTTCACATTTATTCCTTATTTAAAAAGGAAACCATTGGCCAGCTACGTATTCATAGTAAATTAACTCTTAATTTTACTTTTTACAGGTCATGAAGTAACTTGTATTTTCTGGATTATACTGACAACAAAACTGCTGATTGTAAAGAGTTACCGCCGATACAGTTCATTACGCAATTGCTCTGAAAGAAGCAAGAAAGGAAGTTTATACATTATCAAGGTAAATTTATTCTCAAACCTGACCCCAACGTGATTCAACCACGCGACGTTCCAGTCTGGAATCGGACGAAACTAAGAGGTTAGGCATTGGGAACGCATTAAAATACCTTAAAGAGGGTTTAACAAGCATGTAATTGTGTTTCGGTGTTATTTTGGTGGGATCCCATCAAATGCATAAAACCGTTATAGCTCTTTGTTGAAATTACTAAATAACGCAGGCCTACTTTCGAAGACCTTCTGACCAAAGTGTACTGGCAAAACTACGTTTAGGATATAATCAGAAAAAATGAAGTCGAAATTTTATTGTTCAGTTCAACAACCACACAATTTGGAACGATGTTAATATCGACTCCGTGGCGCAACGGTAACGCGTCCGACACCAGATCGGAAGGTTGCGTGTTCAAATCTCGTCGGGGTCATATTTTCGTTAACTACCTTCCTTTAAGTTTGTTATTACATTTAAACCTCATTTAAAAGGAAACCTTTACCTAGCTACGTACATATTTAACTAACTCATATTTTTTTTGCTTTTATAGGTCATGAAGTAATTTGTATTTTCTGGGACTAACTAAAAACAAGAAATCAGATTTGTAAAGACAAAGGCAAAATTCACACCGTTTAAGGATAAGGATGTCAAATGCAAATGCCCATGTATTACCATTTCGATGCGAAATCCGTGCAAAGAATGTATAACGGTAAATTTATGCTCAAAACTGACGCCGACATGTTTGAACACGCACCTTCCGATCTGGAGTCGGACGCGCTACCGTTGCGCCCACGGAAAGTAGTCTTCAAGATCACAAAATAATGACAAAATTATATGAAGCATTAATCAGAAAAAATAAAGTCGAAACATTTTTTAAATTACTGCTTGCTGTGGTGAAGGTCTAATGAAAAGCTCCTTGTTGAAACACATTTCTAATTGAATTCCAGCTAACAAGTTCATAGCTTTAAAACAAAATCGTTTACAATACGAAAAGTGTTCAGCTTGTTGTTGCAGACATTTAGAAAATAGAGCCAAGGACGAAACTTAGAGGTTAGGCATTAGAAGCAAGAAAGGGCCTTGCTAAGTTATCCTGAATATTTTGCAGGTATTGTATCTTCATAACAACGTTAAGAAAAGGAACATTTCTTATATTCTCGTATCCTTTGCTTTAATAATTAATGCACGTTTAATTTAAGAGACGCATTTTTCCTATCGTTCATCAATTAGACAAATGACAGCCCCCCGGGTGGGACTCGAACCCACAATCCTTGGCTTAGGAGGCCAATGCCTTATCCATTAGGCCACCGGGGCAGTTATCGTTAACAACACTAAATGTTTTATTTATTAAACAAAAATCAAATTGACACCGGGAGTGTAATTGGAGTGTTAAGGTAAAACACTCATTGATTTATATCATCTTTCAAATCCAAGAAAAAAAATGTTTTTCACGGAATTGAATTCCTGCTTTTGTTAAAATTGTTATTTTCTTCTATCGAATTATATTGAAATGTATTTAACTGTTGAAAGTAAACAACAATTTAGCTTGTTAAAATATACAACAACATAGTTGTAAAACAATGGGAAAACCTTGGTAAATGATTCAGTTTCCCGGTAATCTATCACTAAATAGGATAAAACAACTAATATTGCTGAGCTAAAGGTGCCGCCTTACAGCAATAATTCAACTTTAGCAATTTCTTGCCTATTAATGTTTTTTTGAAATTATAAAATATCGTACTTCCGAAGTCTTCCTGGTTAAATTGTAATGACAGAATTATGTTAAGCATTTATTCAGAAAATGTAAAATCAAAATCTCTGGTTCGGTTCAATAACCGAAACATTTTGAGGGTTTTATTTGTCGACTCCGTGGCGCAACGGTAGCGCGTCCGACTCCAGATCGGAAGGTTGCGTGTTCAAATCACGTCGTGGTCATATTCTTTACATTCACACTTTTACGTTCCTTCACATTTATTCCTTATTTAAAAAGGAAACCATTGGCCAGCTACGTATTCATAGTAAATTAACTCTTAATTTTACTTTTTACAGGTCATGAAGTAACTTGTATTTTCTGGATTATACTGACAACAAAACTGCTGATTGTCAAGATTTACCGCCGATACAGTTCATTACGCAATTGCTCTGAAAGAAGCAAGAAAGGAAGTTTATACATTATCAAGGTAAATTTATTCTCAAACCTGACCCCAACGTGATTCAACCACGCGACGTTCCAGTCTGGAATCGGACGAAACTAAGAGGTTAGGCATTGGGAACGCATTAAAATACCTTAAAGAGGGTTTAACAAGCATGTAATTGTGTTTCGGTGTTATTTTGGTGGGATCCCATCATATGCATAAAACCGTTATAGCTCTTTGTTGAAATTATTAAATAACGTAGGCCTACTTTCGAAGACCTTCTGACCAACGTGTACTGGCAAAACTACGTTTAGGATATAATCAGAAAAAATGAAGTCGAAATTTTATTGTTCAGTTCAACAACCACACAATTTGGAAAGATGTTAATATCGACTCCGTGGCGCAACGGTAGCGCGTCCGACTCCAGATCGGAAGGTTGCGTGTTCAAATCTCGTCGGGGTCATATTTTCGTTAACTACCTTCTTTTAAGTTTGTTATTACATTTAAACCTCATTTAAAAGGAAACCTTTAGCTAGCTACGTACATATTAAACTAACTCATATTTTTTTGCTTTTATAGGTCATGAAGTAATTTGTATTTTCTGGGACCAACTAAAAACAAGAAATCAGATTTGTAAAGACAAAGGCAAAATTCACACCGTTTAAGGATAAGGATGTCAAATGCAAATGCCCATGTATTACCATTTCGATGCGAAATCCGTGCAAAGAATGTATAACGGTAAATTTATGCTCAAAACTGACGCCGACATGTTTGAACACGCACCTTCCGATCTGGAGTCGGAGTCTTCAAGATCACACCACGTAATCGACAAAATTATATGAAGAATTAATCAAAAAAAATAAAGTCGAAACATTTTTTAAATTACTGCTTAGCTGTGGTGAAGGTCTAATGAAAAGCTCCTTGTTGAAACACATTTCTAATTGAATTCCAGCTAACAAGTTCATAGCTTTAAAACAAAATCGTTTACAATACGAAAAGTGTTCAGCTTGTTGTTGCAGACATTTAGAAAATAGAGCCAAGGACGAAACTTAGAGGTTAGGCATTAGAAGCAAGAAAGGGCCTTGCTAAGTTATCCTGAATATTTTGCAGGTATTGTATCTTCATAACAACGTTAAGAAAAGGAACATTTCTTATATTCTCGTATCCTTTGCTTTAATAATTAATGCACGTTTAATTTAAGAGACGCATTTTTCCTATCGTTCATCAATTAGACAAAAGACAGCACCCCGGGTGGGACTCGAACCCACAATCCTTGGCTTAGGAGGCCAATGCCTTATCCATTACGCCACCGGGGCAGTTATCGTTAACAACACTAAATGTTTTATTTATTAAACAAAAATCAAATTGACACCGGGAGTGTAATTGGAGTGTTAAGTCAAAACACTCATTGATTTATATCATCTTTCAAATCCAAGAAAAAAAATGTTTTTCACGGAATTGAATTCCTGCTTTTGTTAAAATTGTTATTTGCTTCTATCGAATTATATTGAAATGTATTTAACTGTTGAAAGTAAACAACAATTTAGCTTGTTAAAAAATACAACAACATAGTTGTAAAACAATGGGAAAACCTTGGTAAATTATTCAGTTTCCCGGTAATCTATCACTAAATAGGATAAAACAACTAATATTGCTGAGCTAAAGGTGCCGCCTTACAGCAATAATTCAACTTTGGCAATTTCTTGCCTATAAATGTTTTTTTGAAATTATAAAATATCGTACTTCCGAAGTCTTCCTGGTCAAATTGTAATGACAGAATTATGTTAAGCATTTATTCAGAAAATGTAAAATCAAAATGTCTGGTTCGGTTCAATAACCGAAACATTTTGAGGGTTTTATTTGTCGACTCCGTGGCGCAACGGTAGCGCGTCCGACTCC
>CH001043.1:3347-18683 GCA_000149265.1 Ciona savignyi | reverse complement strand
ATTCGTCGGGGTCATATTTTCGTTAACTACCTTCTTTTAAGTTTGTTATTACATTTAAACCTCATTTAAAAGGAAACCTTTAGCTAGCAACGTACATAGTAAACTAACTCATATTTTTTTTGCTTTTATAGGTCATGAAGTAATCTGTATTTTCTGGGACTAACTAAAAACAAGAAATCATATTTGTAAAGACAAAGGCAAAATTCACACCGTTTAAGGATAAGGATGTCAAATGCAAATGCCCATGTATTACCATTTCGATGCGAAATCCGTGCAAAGAATGTATAACGGTAAATTTATGCTCAAAACTGACGCCGACATGTTTGAACACGCACCTTCCGATCTGGAGTCGGAGTCTTCAAGATCACACAGTAATGACAAAATTATATGAAGCATTAATCAAAAAAAATAAAGTCGAAACATTTTTTAAATTACTGCTTGCTGTGGTGAAGGTCTAATGAAAAGCTCCTTGTTGAAACACATTTCTAATTGAATTCCAGCTAAGAAGTTCATAGCTTTAAAACAAAATCGTTTACAATACGAAAGGTGTTCAGCTTGTTGTTGCAGACATTTACAAAATAGAGCCAAGGACGAAACTTAGAGGTTAGGCATTAGCAGCAAGAAAGGGCCTTGCTAAGTTATCCTGAATATTTTGCAGGTATTGTATCTTCATAACAACGTTAAGAAAAGGAACATTTCTTATATTCTCGCATCCTTTGCTTTAATAATTAATGCACGTTTAATTTAAGAGACGCATTTTTCCTATCGTTCATCAATTAGACAAAAGACAACACCCCGGGTGGGACTCGAACCCACAATCCTTGGCTTAGGAGGCCAATGCCTTATCCATTAGGCCACCGGGGCAGTTATCGTTAACAACACTAAATGTTTTATTTATTAAACAAAAATCAATTTGACACCGGGAGTGTAATTGGAGTGTTAAGGTAAAACACTCATTGATTTATATCATCTTTCAAATCCAAGAAAAAAAAATGTTTTTCACGGAATTGAATTCCTGCTTTTGTTAAAATTGTTATTTGCTTCTATCGAATTATATTGAAATGTATTTAACTGTTGAAAGTAAACAACAATTTAGCTTGTTAAAAAATACAACAACATAGTTGTAAAACAATGGGAAAACCTTGGTAAATGATTCAGTTTCCCGGTAATGTATCACTAAATAGGATAAAACAACTAATATTGCTGAGCTAAAGGTGCCGCCTTACAACAATAATTCAACTTTGGCAATTTCTTGCCTATAAATGTTTTTTGAAATTATAAAATATCGTACTTCCCAAGTCTTCCTGGTCAAATTGTAATGACAGAATTATGTTAAGCATTTATTCAGAAAATGTAAAATCAAAATTTCTGGTTCGGTTCAATAACCGAAACATTCTTGTGAGGGTTTTATTTGTCGACTCCGTGGCGCAACGGTAGCGCGTCCGACACCAGATCGGAAGGTTGCGTGTTCAAATCACGTCGGGGTCATTTTCTTTACATTCACACTTTTACGTTCCTTCACGTTTATTCTTTATTTAAAAAGGAAACCATTGGCCAGCTACGTATTCATAGTAAATTAACTCTTAATTTTAGTTTTTACCGGTCATGAAGTAACTTGTATTTTCTGGATTATACTAACAACAAAACTGCTGATTGTAAAGAGTTACCGCCGATACAGTTCATTACGCAATTGCTCTGAAAGAAGCAAGAAAGGAAGTTTATACATTATCAAGGTAAATTTTTTCTCAAACCTGACCCCAACGTGATTCAACCACGCGACGTTCCAGTCTGGAATCGGACGAAACTAAGAGGTTAGGCATTGGAAAAGCATTAAAATACCTTAAAGAGGGTTTAACAAGCATGTAATTGTGTTTCGGTGTTATTTTGGTGGGATCCCATCAAATGCATAAAACCGTTATAGCTCTTTGTTGAAATTACTAAATAACGTAGGCCTACTTTCGAAGACCTTCTGACCAAAGTGTACTGGCAAAACTACGTTTAGGATATAATCAGAAAAAATGAAGTCGAAATTTTATTGTTCAGTTCAACAACCACACAATTTGGAAAGATGTTAATATCGACTCCGTGGCGCAACGGTAGCGCGTCCGTCTCCAGATCGCAAGGTTGCGCGTTCAAATCACGTCGGGGTCATATTTTCGTTAACTACCTTCTTTTAAGTTTGTTATTACATTTAAACCTCATTTAAAAGGAAACCTTTAGCTAGCAACGTACATAGTAAACTAACTCATATTTTTTTTGCTTTTATAGGTCATGAAGTAATCTGTATTTTCTGGGACTAACTAAAAACAAGAAATCAGATTTGTAAAGACAAAGGCAAAATTCACACCGTTTAAGGATAAGGATGTCAAATGCAAATGCCCATGTATTACCATTTCGATGCGAAATCCGTGCAAAGAATGTATAACGGTAAATTTATGCTCAAAACTGACGCCGAGCATGTTTGAACACGCACCTTTCCGATCTGGATGTCGGAGTCTTCAAGATCACACAGTAATGACAAAATTATATGAAGCATTAATCAAAAAAAATAAAGTCGAAACATTTTTTAAATTACTGCTTGCTGTGGGTGAAGGTCTAATGAAAAGCTCCTTGTTGAAACACATTTCTAATTGAATTCCAGCTAAGAAGTTCATAGCTTTAAAACAAAATCGTTTACAATACGAAAGGTGTTCAGCTTGTTGTTGCAGACATTTAGAAAATAGAGCCAAGGACGAAACTTAGAGGTTAGGCATTAGCAGCAAGAAAGGGCCTTGCTAAGTTATCCTGAATATTTTGCAGGTATTGTATCTTCATAACAACGTTAAGTAAAGGAACATTTCTTATATTCTCGCATCCTTTGCTTTAATAATTAATGCACGTTTAATTTAAGAGACGCATTTTTCCTATCGTTCATTAATTAGACAAAAGACAACACCCCGGGTGGGACTCGAACCCACAATCCTTGGCTTAGGAGGCCAATGCCTTATCTATTAGGCCACCGGGGCAGTTATCGAACACTAAATGTTTTATTTATTAAACAAAAATCAAATTCGACACCGGGAGTGTAATATGAGTGTTAAGGTAAAACACTCATTGATTTATATCATCTTTCAAATCCAAGAAAAAAAATGTATTTCACGGAATTGAATTCCTGCTTTTGTTAAAATTGTTATTTGCTTCTATCGAATTATATTGAAATGTATTTAACTGTTGAAAGTAAACAACAATTTAGCTTGTTAAAAAATACAACAACATAGTTGTAAAACAATGGGAAAACCTTGGTAAATGATTCAGTTTCCCGGTAATGTATCACTAAATAGGATAAAACAACTAATATTGCTGAGCTAAAGGTGCCGCCTTACAGCAATAATTCAACTTTGGCAATTTCTTGCGTATAAATGTTTGTTGAAATTATAAAACATCGTACTTCCCAAGTCTTCCTGGTCAAATTGTAATGACAGAATTATGTTAAGCATTTATTCAGAAAATGTAAAATCAAAAATTTCTGGTTCAGTTCAATAACCGAAACATTTTGATGGTTTTATTTGTCGACTCCGTGGCGCAACGGTAGCGCGTCCGACTCCAAGACCGGGAAGGTTGCGTGTTCAAATCACGTCGGGGTCATATTCTTTACATTCACACTTTTACGTTCCTTTACATTTATTCCTTATTTAAAAAGGAAACCATTGGCCAGCTACGTATTCATAGTAAATTAACTCTTAATTTTAGTTTTTACAGGTCATGAAGTAACTTGTATTTTCTGGATTATACTGACAACAAAACTGCTGATTGTAAAGAGTTACCGCCGATACAGTTCATTACGCAATTGCTCTGAAAGAAGCAAGAAAGGAAGTTTATACATTATCAAGGTAAATTTATTCTCAAACCTGACCCCAACGTGATTCAACCACGCGACGTTCCAGTCTGGAATCGGACGAAACTAAGAGGTTAGGCATTGGGAACGCATTAAAATACTTTAAAGAGGGTTTAACAAGCATGTAATTGGTGTTTCGGTGTTATTTTGGTGGGGATCCCATCAAATGCATAAAACCGTTGATAGCTCTTTGTTGAAACTATTAAATAACGTAGGCCTAATTTCGAAGACCTTCTGACCAACGTGTACTGGCAAAACTACGTTTAGGATATAATCAGAAAAAATGAAGTCGAAATTTTATTGTTCAGTTCAACAACCACACAATTTGGAAAGATGTTAATATCGACTCCGTGGCGCAACGGTAGCGCGTCCGTCTCCAGATCGCAAGGTTGCTGCGTTCAGAATCACGTCGGGGTCATATTTTCGTTAACTACCTTCTTTTAAGTTTGTTATTACATTTAAACCTCATTTAAAAGGAAACCTTTAGCTAGCAACGTACATAGTAAACTAACTCATATTTTTTTTGCTTTTATAGGTCATGAAGTAATCTGTATTTTCTGGGACTAACTAAAAACAAGAAATCAGATTTGTAAAGACAAAGGCAAAATTCACACCGTTTAAGGATAAGGATGTCAAATGCAAATGCCCATGTATTACCATTTCGATGCGAAATCCGTGCAAAGAATGTATAACGGTAAATTTATGCTCAAAACTGACGCCGACATGTTTGAACACGCACCTTCCGATCTGGAGTCGGAGTCTTCAAGATCACACAGTAATGACAAAATTATATGAAGCATTAATCAAAAAAAATAAAGTCGAAACATTTTTTAAATTACTGCTTGCTGTGGTGAAGGTCTAATGAAAAGCTCCTTGTTGAAACACATTTCTAATTGAATTCCAGCTAAGAAGTTCATAGCTTTAAAACAAAATCGTTTACAATACGAAAGGTGTTCAGCTTGTTGTTGCAGACATTTAGAAAATAGAGCCAAGGGACGAAACTTAGAGGTTAGGCATTAGCAGCAAGAAAGGGCCTTGCTAAGTTATCCTGAATATTTTGCAGGTATTGTATCTTCATAACAACGTTAAGAAAAGGAACATTTCTTATATTCTCGCATCCTTTGCTTTAATAATTAATGCACGTTTAATTTAAGAGACGCATTTTTCCTATCGTTCATCAATTAGACAAAAGACAACACCCCGGGTGGGACTCGAACCCACAATCCTTGGCTTAGGAGGCCAATGCCTTATCCATTAGGCCACCGGGGCAGTTATCGTTAACAACACTAAATGTTTTATTTATTAAACAAAAATCAAATTGACACCGGGAGTGTAATTGGAGTGTTAAGGTAAAACACTCATTGATTTATATCATCTTTCAAATCCAAGAAAAAAAATGTTTTTCACGGAATTGAATTCCTGCTTTTGTTAAAATTGTTATTTGCTTCTATCGAATTATATTGAAATGTATTTAACTGTTGAAAGTAAACAACAATTTAGCTTGTTAAAAAATACAACAACATAGTTGTAAAACAATGGGAAAACCTTGGTAAATGATTCAGTTTCCCGGTAATGTATCACTAAATAGGATAAAACAACTAATATTGCTGAGCTAAAGGTGCCGCCTTACAGCAATAATTCAACTTTGGCAATTTCTTGCGTATAAATGTTTGTTGAAATTATAAAACATCGTACTTCCCAAGTCTTCCTGGTCAAATTGTAATGACAGAATTATGTTAAGCATTTATTCAGAAAATGTAAAATCAAAATTTCTGGTTCAGTTCAATAACCGAAACATTTTGATGGTTTTATTTGTCGACTCCGTGGCGCAACGGTAGCGCGTCCGACTCCAGACCGGAAGGTTGCGTGTTCAAATCACGTCGGGGTCATATTCTTTACATTCACACTTTTACGTTCCTTTACATTTATTCCTTATTTAAAAAGGAAACCATTGGCCAGCTACGTATTCATAGTAAATTAACTCTTAATTTTAGTTTTTACAGGTCATGAAGTAACTTGTATTTTCTGGATTATACTGACAACAAAACTGCTGATTGTAAAGAGTTACCGCCGATACAGTTCATTACGCAATTGCTCTGAAAGAAGCAAGAAAGGAAGTTTATACATTATCAAGGTAAATTTATTCTCAAACCTGACCCCAACGTGATTCAACCACGCGACGTTCCAGTCTGGAATCGGACGAAACTAAGAGGTTAGGCATTGGGAACGCATTAAAATACTTTAAAGAGGGTTTAACAAGCATGTAATTGTGTTTCGGTGTTATTTTGGTGGGATCCCATCAAATGCATAAAACCGTTATAGCTCTTTGTTGAAACTATTAAATAACGTAGGCCTAATTTCGAAGACCTTCTGACCAACGTGTACTGGCAAAACTACGTTTAGGATATAATCAGAAAAAATGAAGTCGAAATTTTATTGTTCAGTTCAACAACCACACAATTTGGAAAGATGTTAATATCGACTCCGTGGCGCAACGGTAGCGCGTCCGTCTCCAGATCGCAAGGTTGCGCGTTCAAATCACGTCGGGGTCATATTTTCGTTAACTACCTTCTTTTAAGTTTGTTATTACATTTAAACCTCATTTAAAAGGAAACCTTTAGCTAGCAACGTACATAGTAAACTAACTCATATTTTTTTTGCTTTTATAGGTCATGAAGTAATCTGTATTTTCTGGGACTAACTAAAAACAAGAAATCAGATTTGTAAAGACAAAGGCAAAATTCACACCGTTTAAGGAGTAAGGATGTCAAATGCAAATGCCCATGTATTACCATTTCGATGCGAAATCCGTGCAAAGAATGTATAACGGTAAATTTATGCTCAAAACTGACGCCCGACATGTTTGAACACGCACCTTCCCGTTTGGGGGAGTGGAGTCTTCAAGATCACACAGTAATGACAAAATTATATGAAGCATTAATAAAAAAAAATAAAGTCGAAACATTTTTTAAATTACTGCTTGCTGTGGTGAAGGTCTAATGAAAAGCTCCTTGTTGAAACACATTTCTAATTGAATTCCAGCTAACAAGTTCATAGCTTTAAAACAAAATCGTTTACAATACGAAAAGTGTTCAGCTTGTTGTTGCAGACATTTAGAAAATAGAGCCAAGAACGAAACTTAGAGGTTAGGCATTAGAAGCAAGAAAGGGCCTTGCTAAGTTATCCTGAATATTTTGCAGGTATTGTATCTTCATAACCACGTTAAGAAAAGGAACATTTCTTATATTCTCGCATCCTTTGCTTTAATAATTAATGCACGTTTAATTTAAGAGACGCATTTTTCCTATCGTTCATTAATTAGACAAAAGACAACACCCCGGGTGGGACTCGAACCCACAATCCTTGGCTTAGGAGGCCAATGCCTTATCCATTAGGCCACCGGGGCAGTTATCGTTAACAACACTAAATGTTTTATTTATTAAACAAAAATCAAATTGACACCGGGAGTGTAATTGGAGTGTTAAGGTAAAACACTCATTGATTTATATCATCTTTTAAATCCAAGAAAAAAAAATGTTTTTCACGGAATTGAATTCCTGCTTTTGTTAAAATTGTTATTTGCTTCTATCGAATTATATTGAAATGTATTTAACTGTTGAAAGTAAACAACAATTTAGCTTGTTAAAAAATACAACAACATAGTTGTAAAACAATGGGAAAACCTTGGTAAATGATTCAGTTTCCCGGTAATGTATCACTAAATAGGATAAAACAACTAATATTGCTGAGCTAAAGGTGCCGCCTTACAGCAATAATTCAACTTTGGCAATTTCTTGCGTATAAATGTTTGTTGAAATTATAAAACATGGTACTTCCCAAGTCTTCGTGGTCAAATTGTAATGACAGAATTATGTTAAGCATTTATTCAGAAAATGTAAAATCAAAAGTTCTGGTTCAGTTCAATAACCGAAACATTTTGATGGTTTTATTTGTCGACTCCGTGGAGCAACGGTAGCGCGTCCGACTCCAGATCGGAAGGTTGCGTGTTCAAATCACGTCAGGGTCATATTCTTTACATTCACACTTTTACGTTCCTTCACATTTATTCCTTATTTAAAAAGGAAACCATTGGCCAGCTACGTATTCATAGTAAATTAACTCTTAATTTTACTTTTTACAGGTCATGAAGTAACTTGTATTTTCTGGATTATACTGACAACAAAACTGCTGATTGTAAAGAGTTACCGCCGATACAGTTCATTACGCAATTGCTCTGAAAGAAGCAAGAAAGGAAGTTTATACATTATCAAGGTAAATTTATTCTCAAACCTGACCCCCACGTGATTCAACCACGCGACGTTCCAGTCTGGAATCGGACGAAACTAAGAGGTTAGGCATTGGGAACGCATTAAAATACCTTAAAGAGGGTTTAACAAACATGTAATTGTGTTTCGGTGTTATTTTGGTGGGATCCCATTATATGCATAAAACCGTTATAGCTCTTTGTTGAAATTACTAAATAACGTAGGCCTACTTTCGAAGACCTTCTGACCAAAGTGTGCTGGCAAAACTACGTTTAGGATATAATCAGAAAAAATGAAGTCGAAATTTTATTGTTCAGTTCAACAACCACACAATTTGGAAAGATGTTAAAATCGACTCCGTGGCGCAACGGTAGCGCGTCCGACTCCAGTTCGGAAGGTTGCGTGTTCAAATCACGTCGGGGTCATATTTTCGTTAACTACCTTCTTTTAAGTTTGTTATTACATTTAAACCTCATTTAAAAGGAAACCTTTAGCTTAGCTACGTACATATTAAACTAACTCATATTTTTTTGGCTTTGATAGGTCATGAAGTAATTTGTATTTTTTGGGACTAACTAAAAACAAGAAATCAGATTTGTAAAGACAAAGGCAAAATTCACACCGTTTAAGGATAAGGATGTCAAATGCAAATGCCCATGTATTGCCATTTCGATGCGAAATCCGTGCAAAGAATGTATAACGGTAAATTTATGCTCAAAACTGACGCCGACATGTTTGAACACGCACCTTCCGATCTGGAGTCGGACGCGCTACCGTTGCGCCACGGAGTCTTCAAGATCACAAAATAATGACAAAATTATATGAAGCATTAATCAGAAAAAATAAAGTCGAAACATTTTTTAAATTACTGCTTGCTGTGGTGAAGGTCTAATGAAAAGCTCCTTGTTGAAACACATTTCTAATTGAATTCCAGCTAACAAGTTCATAGCTTTAAAACAAAATCGTTTACAATACGAAAAGTGTTCAGCTTGTTGTTGCAGACATTTAGAAAATAGAGCCAAGGACGAAACTTAGAGGTTAGGCATTAGAAGCAAGAAAGGGCCTTGCTAAGTTATCCTGAATATTTTGCAGGTATTGTATCTTCATAACAACGTTAAGAAAAGGAACATTTCTTATATTCTCGTATCCTTTGCTTTAATAATTAATGCACGTTTAATTTAAGAGACGCATTTTTCCTATCGTTCATCAATTAGACAAAAGACAGCACCCCCGGGTGGGACTCGAACCCACAATCCTTGGCTTAGGAGGCCAATGCCTTATCCATTAGGCCACCGGGGGCAGTTATCGTTAACAACACTAAATGTTTTATTTATTAAACAAAAATCAAATTGACAGCGGGAGTGTAATTGGAGTGTTAAGGTAAAACACTCATTGATTTATATCATCTTTCAAATCCAAGAAAAAAATGTTTTTCACGGAATTGAATTCCTGCTTTTGTTAAAATTGTTATTTGCTTCTATCGAATTATATTGAAATGTATTAAACTGTTGAAAGTAAACAACAATTTAGCTTGTTAAAAAATACAACAACATAGTTGTAAAACAATGGGAAAACCTTGGTAAATGATTCAGTTTCCCGGTAATCTATCACTAAATAGGATAAAACAACTAATATTGCTGAGCTAAAGGTGCCGCCTTACAGCAATAATTCAACTTTGGCAATTTCTTGCCTATAAATGTTTTTTTGAAATTATAAAATATCGTACTTCCGAAGTCTTCCTGGTCAAATTGTAATGACAGAATTATGTTAAGCATTTATTCAGAAAATGTAAAATCAAAATGTCTGGTTCGGTTCAATAACCGAAACATTTTGAGGGTTTTATTTGTCGACTCCGTGGCGCAACGGTAGCGCGTCCGACTCCAGATCGGAAGGGTTGCGTGTTCAAATCACGTCAGGGGTCATATTCTTTACATTCACACTTTTACGTTCCTTCACATTTATTCCTTATTTAAAAAGGAAACCATTGGCCAGCTACGTATTCATAGTAAATTAACTCTTAATTTTACTTTTTACAGGTCATGAAGTAACTTGTATTTTCTGGATTATACTGACAACAAAACTGCTGATTGTAAAGAGTTACCGCCGATACAGTTCATCACGCAATTGCTCTGAAAGAAGCAAGAAAGGAAGTTTATACATTATCAAGCGTAAATTTATTCTCAAACCTGACCCCAACGTGATTCAACCACGCGACGTTCCAGTCTGGAATCGGACGAAACTAAGAGGTTAGGCATTGGGAACGCATTAAAATACCTTAAAGAGGGTTTAACAAGCATGTAATTGTGTTTCGGTGTTATTTTGGTGGGATCCCATCAAATGCATAAAACCGTTAAAGCTCTTTGTTGAAATTATTAAATAACGTAGGCCTACTTTCGAAGACCTTCTGACCAAAGTGTACTGGCAAAACTACGTTTAGGATATAATCAGAAAAAATGAAGTCGAAATTTTATTGTTCAGTTCAACAACCACACAATTTGGAAAGATGTTAATATCGACTCCGTGGCGCAACGGTAACGCGTCCGAATCCAGATCGGAAGGTTGCGTGTTCAAATCTCGTCGGGCTCATATTTTCGTTAACTACCTTCCTTTAAGTTTGTTATTACATTTAAACCTTATTTAAAAGGAAACCTTTACCTAGCTACGTACATATTAAACTAACTCATATTTTTTTGCATTTATAGGTCATGAAGTAATTTGTATTTTCTGGGACTAACTAAAAACAAGAAATCAGATTTGTAAAGACAAAGGCAAAATTCACACCGTTTAAGGATAAGGATGTCAAATGCAAATGCCCATGTATTACCCATTTCGATGCGAAATCCGTGCAAAGAATGTATAACGGTAAATTTATGCTCAAAACTGACGCCGACATGTTTGAACACGCACCTTCCGATCTGGAGTCGGACGCGCTACCGTTGCGCCACGGAGTCTTCAAGATCACACAATAATGACAAAATTATATGAAGCATTAATCAGAAAAAATAAAGTCGAAACATTTTTTAAATTACTGCTTGCTGTGGTGAAGGTCTAATGAAAAGCTCCTTGTTGAAACACATTTCTAATTGAATTCCAGCTAACAAGTTCATAGCTTTAAAACAAAATCGTTTACAATACGAAAAGTGTTCAGCTTGTTGTTGCAGACATTTAGAAAATAGAGCCAAGGACGAAACTTAGAGGTTAGGCATTAGAAGCAAGAAAGGGCCTTGCTAAGTTATCCTGAATATTTTGCAGGTATTGTATCTTCATAACAACGTTAAGAAAAGGAACATTTCTTATATTCTCGTATCCTTTGCTTTAATAATTAATGCACGTTTAATTTAAGAGACGCATTTTTCCTATCGTTCATCAATTAGACAAAAGACAGCACCCCGGGTGGGACTCGAACCCACAATCCTTGGCTTAGGAGGCCAATGCCTTATCCATTACGCCACCGGGGCAGTTATCGTTAACAACACTAAATGTTTTATTTATTAAACAAAAATCAAATTGACACCGGGAGTGTAATTGGAGTGTTAAGTCAAAACACTCATTGATTTATATCATCTTTCAAATCCAAGAAAAAAAATATTTTTCACGGAATTGAATTCCTGCTTTTGTTAAAATTGTTATTTGCTTCTATCGAATTATATTGATATGTATTTAACTGTTGAAAGTAAACAACAATTTAGCTTGTTAAAAAATACAACAACATAGTTGTAAAACAATGGGAAAACCTTGGTAAATTATTCAGTTTCCCGGTAATCTATCACTAAATAGGATAAAACAACTAATATTGCTGAGCTAAAGGTGCCGCCTTACAGCAATAATTCAACTTTGGCAATTTCTTGCCTATAAATGTTTTTTTGAAATTATAAAATATCGTACTTCCGAGAGTCTTCCTGGTCAAATTGTAATGACAGAATTATGTTAAGCATTTATTCAGAAAATGTAAAATCAAAATGTCTGGTTCGGTTCAATAACCGAAACATTTTGAGGGTTTTATTTGTCGACTCCGTGGCGCAACGGTAGCGCGTCCGACTCCAGATCGGAAGGTTGCGTGTTCAAATCACGTCAGGGTCATATTCTTTACATTCACACTTTTACGTTCCTTCACATTTATTCCTTATTTAAAAAGGAAACCATTGGCCAGCTACGTATTCATAGTAAATTAACTCTTAATTTTACTTTTTACAGGTCATGAAGTAACTTGTATTTTCTGGATTATACTGACAACAAAACTGCTGATTGTAAAGAGTTACCGCCGATACAGTTCATTACGCAATTGCTCTGAAAGAAGCAAGAAAGGAAGTTTATACATTATCAAGGTAAATTTATTCTCCAAACCTGACCCCCACGTGATTCAACCACGCGACGTTCCAGTCTGGAATCGGACGAAACTAAGAGGTTAGGCATTGGGAACGCATTAAAATACCTTAAAGAGGGTTTAACAAACATGTAATTGTGTTTCGGTGTTATTTTGGTGGGATCCCATTATATGCATAAAACCGTTATAGCTCTTTGTTGAAATTACTAAATAACGTAGGCCTACTTTCGAAGACCTTCTGACCAAAGTGTGCTGGCAAAACTACGTTTAGGATATAATCAGAAAAAATGAAGTCGAAATTTTATTGTTCAGTTCAACAACCACACAATTTGGAAAGATGTTAAAATCGACTCCGTGGCGCAACGGTAGCGCGTCCGACTCAAATTCGGAAGGTTGCGTGTTCAAATCACGTCGGGGTCATATTTTCGTTAACTACCTTCTTTTAAGTTTGTTATTGCATTTAAACCTCATTTAAAAGGAAACCTTTAGCTAGCAACGTACATAGTAAACTAACTCATATTTTTTGCTTTTATAGGTCATGAAGTAATTTGTATTTTCTGGGACAAACTAAAAACAAGAAATCAGATTTGTAAAGACAAAGGCAAAATTCACACCGTTTAAGTATAAGGATGTCAAATGCAAATGCCCATGTATTACCATTTCGATGCGAAATCCGTGCAAAGAATGTATAACGGTAAATTTATGCTCAAAACTGACGCCGACATGTTTGAACACGCACCTTCCGATCTGGAGTCGGAGTCTTCAAGATCACACAGTAATGACAAAATTATATGAAGAATTAATCAAAAAAAATAAAGTCGAAACATTTTTTAAATTACTGCTTGCTGTGGTGAAGGTCTAATGAAAAGCTCCTTGTTGAAACACATTTCTAATTGAATTCCAGCTAACAAGTTCATAGCTTTAAAACAAAATCGTTTACAATACGAAAAGTGTTCAGCTTGTTGTTGCAGACATTTAGAAAATAGAGCCAAGGACGAAACTTAGAGGTTAGGCATTAGAAGCAAGAAAGGGCCTTGCTAAGTTATCCTGAATATTTTGCAGGTATTGTATCTTCATAACAACGTTAAGAAAAAGAACATTTCTTATATTCTCGCATCCTTTGCTTTAATAATTAATGCACGTTTAATTCAAGAGACGCATTTTTCCTATCGTTCATCAATTAGACAAAAGACAACACCCCGGCTGGGACTCGAACCCACAATCCTTGGCTTAGGAGGCCAATGCCTTATCCATTAGGCCACCGGGGCAGTTATCGATAACAACACTAAATGTTTTATTTATTAAACAAAAATCAAATTGACACCGGGAGTGTAATTGGATTGTTAAGGTAAAACACTCATTGATTTATATCATCTTTCAAATCCAAGAAAAAAAATATTTTTCACGGAATTGAATTCCTGCTTTTGTTAAAATTGTTATTTGCTTCTATCGAATTATATTGATATGTATTTAACTGTTGAAAGTAAACAACAATTTAGCTTGTTAAAAAATACAACAACATAGTTGTAAAACAATGGGAAAACCTTGGTAAATTATTCAGTTTCCCGGTAATCTATCACTAAATAGGATAAAACAACTAATATTGCTGAGCTAAAGGTGCCGCCTTACAGCAATAATTCAACTTTGGCAATTTCTTGCCTATAAATGTTTTTTTGAAATTATAAAATATCGTACTTCCGAAGTCTTCCTGGTCAAATTGTAATGACAGAATTATGTTAAGCATTTATTCAGAAAATGTAAAATCAAAATGTCTGGTTCGGTTCAATAACCGAAACATTTTGAGGGTTTTATTTGTCGACTCCGTGGCGCAACGGTAGCGCGTCCGACTCCAGATCGGAAGGTTGCGTGTTCAAATCACGTCAGGGTCATATTCTTTACATTCACACTTTTACGTTCCTTCACATTTATTCCTTATTTAAAAAGGAAACCATTGGCCAGCTACGTATTCATAGTAAATTAACTCTTAATTTTACTTTTTACAGGTCATGAAGTAACTTGTATTTTCTGGATTATACTGACAACAAAACTGCTGATTGTAAAGAGTTACCGCCGATACAGTTCATCACGCAATTGCTCTGAAAGAAGCAAGAAAGGAAGTTTATACATTATCAAGGTAAATTTATTCTCAAACCTGACCCCAACGTGATTCAACCACGCGACGTTCCAGTCTGGAATCGGACGAAACTAAGAGGTTAGGCATTGGGAACGCATTAAAATACCTTAAAGAGGGTTTAACAAGCATGTAATTGTGTTTCGGTGTTATTTTGGTGGGATCCCATCAAATGCATAAAACCGTTATAGCTCTTTGTTGAAATTATTAAATAACGTAGGCCTACTTTCGAAGACCTTCTGACCAAAGTGTACTGGCAAAACTACGTTTAGGATATAATCAGAAAAAATGAAGTCGAAATTTTATTGTTCAGTTCAACAACCACACAATTTGGAAAGATGTTAATATCGACTCCGTGGCGCAACGGTAACGCGTCCGAATCCAGATCGGAAGGTTGCGTGTTCAAATCTCGTCGGGCTTATATTTTCGTTAACTACCTTCCTTTAAGTTTGTTATTACATTTAAACCTTATTTAAAAGGAAACCTTTAGCTAGCTACGTACATATTAAACTAACTCATATTTTTTTGCTTTTATAGGTCATGAAGTAATTTGTATTTTCTGGGACTAACTAATAACAAGAAATCAGATTTGTAAAGACAAAGGCAAAATTCACACCGTTTAAGGATAAGGATGTCAAATGCAAATGCCCATGTATTACCATTTCGATGCGAAATCCGTGCAAAGAATGTATAACGGTAAATTTATGCTCAAAACTGACGCCGACATGTTTGAACACGCACT
>CH001064.1:4212-25968 GCA_000149265.1 Ciona savignyi | reverse complement strand
TGTTTTTCCGAAGTGTAATTTAAGTTTAGGTTCTGAAATAGTGTCATGACAAATAAAAGATCGTGAATGCCATGATTATTCTGGAACAAGCCGTATCACAACGCCCACAAATTAAAGGCTGATTGGCAGGTTAAATACCATTTTACTTTAGTTTGCTCGCCAGCTTTGCGCAGTGGCAGTAACATAGCTGATGAGGTTCATCCGAGGCGTGTTTATTGCTAGTTGAAAACTATACCCAATACCCCGCCCTGTGGACGTGTAAACCGTTCGCTGTGGCAATTTCTGATGGGTTCCCCGGAACTCCTTCTTCGTATTTTTTAAGTTCGCCCACCTCATTTTACTCAGATTACCGTAAAATTTTATATGGGCGATTGCCTCAGTATGATTATATATTTGGTTATGGTGAGGTACGTATACGCTTATTATTTATCACAAACGATTAAGCATGTAATTATTGGTGCTGATTCTCACTTTCAAATAACATAACTTAGGTTATCATGTATAAAATGAATTGCGATTCCAGTTATCCTGTCGGTCCCGTGTTGTAACGGTTATCACTCTGGACTCTGAATCCAGCAATCCGAGTACAAATCTCGGCGGGACCTGTACGATTTTACGCATTAAATTATTTTTGGCTCGACGAAGACGGAGCACCAAGTTAATATACAGATATATACAGATCAAATACAGATGTCTTTTTGGCGTTGTTTCTCCCTATCGACTAACATACCTCATGTTGTCGGTCCCGTGGTGTAACGGTTATCACTCTGGACTCTGAATCCAGCAATCCGAGTTCAAATCTCGGCGGGACCTGTACGATTTTACGCATTAAATTATTTTTGGCTCGACGAAGACGGAGCACCAAGTTAAATATACAGATCAAATACAGATGTATTTTTGGCGTTGTTTCTCCCTTTCGACTAACATAACTCAGGTTATCACGTATAAAACGAAATGCGATAGATGTTATCTTGTCGGTCCCGTGGTGTAACGGTTATCACTCTGGACTTTGAATCCAGCTATTCGAGTTCAAATCTCGGCGGGACCTAGTTTTGTCCTGCTAGGAATTCGCACATGAATAATATGCCAAATGCTTTATTTTCTTCATGCGTATAATTCACGGAACAATCTCCTAATTTTAGAAGAGATCGTCCATTTAAAAACAATTCTCATTTAAATATCTGTTTGATATGGCTTCCGCGGAAGCAGCGTGAGTTCGATACCAAATTATAATTTGCTCTCAATTTGTTTGTGTCATTAATTTCTTCTTAAATATGCGAGATAATGCGGATGAAAAATTAGAAAGTTATCTATAAATTTTGACCGGGTTAGAGCTAATTATTCGGCTCTCTTTACCAACATGGTTTGCATATCCCTATCAATCCTGTTTTTCCGAAGTGTAATTTAAGTTTAGGTTCTGAAATAGTGTCATGACAAATAAAAGATCGTGAATGCCATGATTATTCTGGTACAAGCCATATCACAACGCCCACAAATTAAAGGCTGATTGGCAGGTTGAATACCATTTTACTTTAGTTTGCTCGCCAGCTTTGCGCAGTGGCAGTAACATAGCTGATGAGGTTCATCCGAGGCGTGTTTATTGCTAGTTGAAAACTATACCCAATACCCCGCCCTGTGGACGTGTAAACCGTTCGCTGTGGCAATTTCTGATGGGTTCCCTGGAACTCCTTCGTATTTTTTAAGTTCGCCCACCTCATTTTACTCAGATTACCGTAAAATCTTATATGGGCGATTGCCTCAGTATGATTATATTGTTGGTTATTGTGAGGTACGTATACGCTTATTATTCATCACAAACGATTAAGCATGTAATTATTGGTGCTGATTCTCACTTTCAAATAACATAACTTAGGTTATCATGTATAAAATGAATTGCGATTCAAGTTATCTTGTCGGTCCCGTGGTGTAACGGTTATCACTCTGGACTCTGAATCCAGCAATCCGAGTTCAAATCTCGGCTAAACCTGTACGATTTTACGCATTAAATTATTTTTGGCTCGACGAAGTCGGAGCACCAAGTTAATATACAGATATATACAGATCAAATACAGATGTATTTTTGGCGTTGTTTCTCCCTTTCGACTAACATACCTCATGTTGTCGGTCCCGTGGTGTAACGGTTATCACTCTGGACTTTGAATCCAGCAATCCGAGTTCAAATCTCGGCGGGACCTAGTTTTGTCCTGCTAGGAATTCGCACATGAATAATATGCCAAATGCTTTATTTTCTTCATGCGTATAATTCACGGACCAATCTCCAAATTTTAGAAGAGATCGTCCATTTAAAAACAATTCTCATTTAAATATCTGTTTGATATGGCTTCCGCGGAAGCAGCGTGAGTTCGATACCAAATTATAATTTGCTCTCAATTTGTTTGTGTCATTAATTTCTTCTTAAATATGCGAGATAATGCGGATGAAAAATTAGAAAGTTATCTATAAATTTTGACCTGGTTAGCGCTAATTATTCGGCTTTCTTTACCAACATGCTTTGCATATCCCTATCAATCCTGTTTTTCCGAAGTGTAATTTAAGTTTAGGTTCTGAAATAGTGTCATGACAAATAAAAGATCGTGAATGCCATGATTATTCTGGTACACGCCAAATCACAGCGCCCACAAATTAAAGCCTGATTGGCAGGTTGAATACCATTTTACTTTAGTTTGCTCGCCAGCTTTGCGCAGTGGCAGTAACATAGCTGATGAGGTTCATCCGAGGCGTGTTTATTGCTAGTTGAAAACTATACCCATTACCCCGCCCTGTGGACGTGTAAACCGTTCGCTGTGGCAATTTCTGATGGGTTCCCCAGAACTCCTTCTTCGTATTTTTTAAGTTCGCCCACCTCATTTTACTCAGATTACCGTAAAATTTTATATGGGCGATTGCCTCAGTATGATTATATTGTTGGTTATTGTGAGGTACGTATACGCTTATTATTCATCACAAACGATTAAGCATGTAATTATTGGTGCTGATTCTCACTTTCAAATAACATAACTTAGGTTATCATGTATAAAATGAATTGCGATTCAAGTTATCTTGTCGGTCCCGTGGTGTAACGGTTATCACTCTGGACTCTGAATCCAGCAATCCGAGTTCAAATCTCGGCGGGACCTGTACGATTTTACGCATTAAATTATTTTTGGCTCGACGAAGTCGGAGCACCAAGTTAATATACAGATATATACAGATCAAATACAGATGTATTTTTGGCGTTGTTTCTCCCTTTCGACTAACATACCTCATGTTGTCGGTCCCGTGGTGTAACGGTTATTACTCTGGACTCTGAATCCAGCAATCCGAGTTCAAATCTCGGCGGGACCTGTACGATTTTACGCATCAAATTATTTTTGGCTCGACGAAGACGGAGCACCAAGTTAAATATACAGATCAAATACAGATGTATTTTTGGCGTTGTTTCTCCCTTTCGACTAACATAACTCAGGTTATCACGTATAAAACGAAATGCGATAGATGTTATCTTGTCGGTCCCGTGGTGTAACGGTTATCACTCTGGACTGTGAATCCAGCAATCCGAGTTCAAATCTCGGGGGGACCTGTACGATTTTACGCATTAAATTATTTTTGGCTCGACGAAGTCGGAGCACCAAGTTAATATACAGATATATACAGATTAAATACAGATGTATTTTTGGCGTTGTTTCTCCCTTTCGACTAACATACCTCATGTTGTCGGTCCCGTGGTGTAACGGTTATCACTCTGGACTCTGAATCCAGCAATCCGAGTTCAAATCTCGGCGGGACCTGTACGATTTTACGCATTAAATTATTTTTGGCTCGACGAAGACGGAGCACCAAGTTAAATATACAGATCAAATACAGATGTATTTTTGGCGTTGTTTCTCCCTTTCGACTAACATAACTCAGGTTATCACGTATAAAACGAAATGATATAGATGTTATCTTGTCGGTCCCGTGGTGTAACGGTTATCACTCTGGACTTTGAATCCAGCAATCCGAGTTCAAATCTCGGCGGGACCTAGTTTTGTCCTGCTAGGAAGTCGCACATGAATAATATGCCAAATGCTTTATTTTCTTCATGCGTATAATTCACGGACCAATCTCCAAATTTTAGAAGAGATCGTCCATTTAAAAACAATTCTCATTTAAATATCTGTTTGATATGGCTTCCGCGGAAGCAGCGTGAGTTCGATACCAAATTATAATTTGCTCTCAATTTGTTTGTGTCATTAATTTCTTCTTAATATGCGAGATAATGCGGATGAAAAATTAGAAAGTTATCTATAAATTTTGACCGGGTTAGCGCTAATTATTCGGCTCTCTTTACAACTGGTTTGCATATCCCTATCAATCCTGTTTTTCCGAAGAGTAATTTAAGTTTAGGTTCTGAAATAGTGTCATGACAAATAAAAGATCGTGAATGCCATGATTATTCTGGTACAAGCCATATCACAACGCCCACAAATTAAAGGCTGATTGGCAGGTTGAATACCATTTTACTTTAGTTTGCTCGCCAGCTTTGCGCAGTGGCAGTAACATAGCTGATGAGGTTCATCCGAGTCGTGTTTATTGCTAGTAGAAAACTATACCCAATACCCCGCCCTGTGGACGTGTAAACCGTTCGCTGTGGCAATTTCTGATGGGTTCCCAGGAACTCCTTCTTCGTATTTTTTAAGTTCGCCCACCTCATTTTACTCAGATTACCGTAAAATTGTATATGGGCGATTGCCTCAGTATGATTATATTGTTGGTTATGGTGAGGTACGTATACGCTTATTATTCATCACAAACGATTAAGCATGTAATTATTGGTGCTGATTCTCACTTTCAAATAACATAACTTAGGTTATCATGTATAAAATGAATTGCGATTCAAGTTATCTTGTCGGTCCCGTGGTGTAACGTTTATCACTCTGGACTCTGAATCCAGCAATCCGAGTTCAAATCTCGGCGGGACCTGTACGATTTTACGCATTAAATTATTTTTGGCTCGACGAAGACGGAGCACCAAGTTAAATATACAGATTAAATACAGATGTATTTTTGGCGTTGTTTCTCACTTTCAAATAACATAACTTAGGTTATCATGTATAAAATGAATTGCGATTCAAGTTATCTTGTCGGTCCCGTGGTGTAACGGTTATCACTCTGGACTCTAAATCCAGCAATCCGAGTTCAAATCTCGGCGGGACCTGTACGATTTTACGCATTAAATTATTTTTGGCTCGACGAAGTCGGAGCACCAAGTTAATATACAGATATATACAGATCAAATACAGATGTCTTTTTGGCGTTGTTTCTCCCTTTCGACTAACATACCTCATGTTGTCGGTCCCGTGGTGTAACGGTTATTACTCTGGACTCTGAATCCAGCAATCCGAGTTCAAATCTCGGCGGGACCTGTACGATTTTACGCATCAAATTATTTTTGGCTCGACGAAGACGGAGCACCAAGTTAAATATACAGATCAAATACAGATGTATTTTTGGCGTTGTTTCTCCCTTTCGACTAACATAACTCAGGTTATCACGTATAAAACGAAATGCGATAGATGTTATCTTGTCGGTCCCGTGGTGTAACGGTTATCACTCTGGACTTTGAATCCAGCAATCCAAGTTCAAATCTCGGCGGGACCTAGTTTTGTCCTGCTAGGAATTCGCACATGAATAATATGCCAAATGCTTTATTTTCTTCATGCGTATAATTCACGGAGCAATCTCCAAATTTTAGAAGAGATCGTCCATTTAAAAACAATTCTCATTTAAATATCTGTTTGATATGGCTTCCGCGGAAGCAGCGTGAGTTCGATACCAAATTATAATTTGCTCTCAATTTGTTTGTGTCATTAATTTCTTCTTAAATATGCGAGATAATGCGGATGAAAAATTAGAAAGTTATCTATAAATTTTGACCTGGTTAGCGCTAATTATTCGGCTCTTTTTACCAACATGGTTTGCATATCCCTATCAATCCTGTTTTTCCGAACTGTAATTTAAGTTTAGGTTCTGAAATAGTGTCATGACAAATAAAAGATCGTGAATGCCATGATTGTTCTGGTACAAGCCATATCACAACGCCCACAAATTAAAGGCTGATTGGCAGGTTGAATACCATTTTACTTTAGTTTGCTCGCCAGCTTTGCGCAGTGGCAGTAACATAGCTGATGAGGTTCATCCGAGGCGTGTTTATTGCTAGTTGAAAACTATACCCAATACCCCGCCCTGTAGACGTGTAAACCGTTCGCTGTGGCAATTTCTGATGGGTTCCCTGGAACTCCTTCTTCGTATTTTTTAAGTTCGCCCACCTCATTTTACTCAGATTACCGTAAAATTTTATATGGGCGATTGCCTCAGTATGATTATATTGTTGGTTATTGTGAGGTACGTATACGCTTATTATTCATCACAAACGATTAAGCATGTAATTATTGGTGCTGATTCTCACTTTCAAATAACATAACTTAGGTTATCATGTATAAAATGAATTGCGATTCAAGTTATCTTGTCGGTCCCGTGGTGTAACGGTTATCACTCTGGACTCTGAATCCAGCAATCCGAGTTCAAATCTCGGCGGGACCTGTACGATTTTACGCATTAAATTATTTTTGGCTCGACGAAGTCGGAGCACCAAGTTAATATACAGATATATACAGATCAAATACAGATGTATTTTTGGCGTTGTTTCTCCCTTTCGACTAACATACCTCATGTTGTCGGTCCCGTGGTGTAACGGTTATCACTCTGGACTTTGAATCCAGCAATCCGAGTTCAAATCTCGGCGGGACCTAGTTTTGTCCTGCTAGGAATTCACACATGAATAATATGCCAAATGCTTTATTCTCTTCATGCGTATAATTCACGAACCAATCTCCGAATTTTAGAAGAGATCGTCTATTTAAAAACAATTCTCATTTAAATATCTGTTTGATATGGCTTCCGCGGAAGCAGCGTGAGTTCGATACCAAATTATAATTTGCTCTCAATTTGTTTGTGTCATTAATTTCTTCTTAAATATGCGAGATAATGCGGATAAAAAATTAAAAAGTTATCTATAAATTTTGACCGGGTTAGCGCTAATTATTCGGCTCTCTTTACCAACATGGTTTGCATATCCCTATCAATCCTGTTTTTCCGAAGAGTAATTTAAGTTTAGGTTCTGAAATAGTGTCATGACAAATAAAAGATCGTGAATGCCATGATTATTCTGGTACAAGCCATATCACAACGCCCACAAATTAAAGGCTGATTGGCAGGTTGAATACCATTTTACTTTAGTTTGCTCGCCAGCTTTGCGCAGTGGCAGTAACATAGCTGATGAGGTTCATCCGAGTCGTGTTTATTGCTAGTTGAAAACTATACCCAATACCCCGCCCTGTGGACGTGTAAACCGTTCGCTGTGGCAATTTCTGATGGGTTCCCAGGAACTCCTTCTTCGTATTTTTTAAGTTCGCCCACCTAATTTTACTCAGATTACCGTAAAATTGTATATGGGCGATTGCCTCAGTATGATTATATTGTTGGTTATGGTGAGGTACGTATACGCTTATTATTCATCACAAACGATTAAGCATGTAATTATTGGTGCTGATTCTCACTTTCAAATAACATAACTTAGGTTATCATGTATAAAATGAATTGCGATTCAAGTTATCTTGTCGGTCCCGTGGTGTAACGTTTATCACTCTGGACTCTGAATCCAGCAATCCGAGTTCAAATCTCGGCGGGACCTGTACGATTTTACGCATTAAATTATTTTTGGCTCGACGAAGACGGAGCACCAAGTTAAATATACAGATTAAATACAGATGTATTTTTGGCGTTGTTTCTCACTTTCGACTAACATAACTCAGGTTATCACGTATAAAACGAAATGCGATAGATGTTATCTTGTCGGTCCCGTGATGTAACGGTTATCACTCTGGACTTTGAATCCAGCAATCCGAGTTCAAATCTCGGCGGGACCTAGTTTTGTCCTGCTAGTAATTCGCACATGAATAATATGCCAAATGCTTTATTTTCTTCATGCGTATAATTCACGGACCAATCTCCGCCGAATTTTAGAAGAGATCGTCTATTTAAAAACAATTCTCATTTAAATATCTGTTTGATATGGCTTCCGCGGAACCAGCGTGAGTTCGATACCAAATTATAATTTGCTCTTAATTTGTTTGTGTTATTAATTTCTTCTTAAATGTGCGAGATAATGCGGATGAAAAATTAGAAAGTTATCTATAAATTTTGACCTGGTTAGCGCTAATTATTCAGCTTTCTTTACCAACATGGTTTGCATATCCCTATCAATCCTGTTTTTCCGAAGTGTAATTTAAGTTTAGGTTCTGAAATAGTGTCATGACAAATAAAAGATCGTGAATACCATGATTATTCTGGTACAAGCCATATCACAACGCCCACAAATTAAAGGCTGATTGGCAGGTTGAATACCATTTTACTTTAGTTTTCTCGCCAGCTTTGCGCAGTGGCAGTAACATAGCTGATGAGGTTCATCCGAGGCGTGTTTATTGCTAGTTGAAAACTATACCCAATACCCCGCCCTGTGGACGTATAAAACGTTCGCTGTGGCAATTTCTGATGGGTTCCCCGGAACTCCTTCTTCGTATTTTTTAAGTTCGCCCACCTTATTTTACTCAGATTACCGTAAAATTGTATATGGGCGATTGCCTCAGTATGATTATATATTTGGTTATGGTGAGGTACGTATACGCTTATTATTTATCACAAACGATTAAGCATGTAATTATTGGTGCTGATTCTCAATTTCAAATAACATAACTTAGGTTATCATGTATAAAATGAATTGCGATTCAAGTTATCTTGTCGGTCCCGTGGTGTAACGGTTATCACTCTGGACTCTGAATCCAGCAATCCGAGTTCAAATCTCGGCGGGACCTGTACGATTTTACGCATTAAATTATTTTTGGCTCGACGAAGTCGGAGCACCAAGTTAATATACAGATATATACAGATCAAATACAGATGTATTTTTGGCGTTGTTTCTCCCTTTCGACTAACATACCTCATGTTGTCGGTCCCGTGGTGTAACGGTTATCACTCTGGACTTTGAATCCAGCAATCCGAGTTCAAATCTCGGCGGGACCTAGTTTTGTCCTGCTAGGAATTCGCACATGAATAATATGCCAAATGCTTTATTCTCTTCATGCGTATAATTCACGGACCAATCTCCGAATTTTAGAAGAGATCGTCTATTTAAAAACAATTCTCATTTAAATATCTGTTTGATATGACTTCCGCGGAAGCAGCGTGAGTACGATACCAAATTATAATTTGCTCTCAATTTGTTTGTGTCATTAATTTCTTCTTAAATATGCGAGATAATGCGGATGAAAAATTAGAAAGTTATCTATAAATTTTGACCTGGTTAGCGCTAATTATTCGGCTTTCTTTACCAACATGCTTTGCATATCCCTATCAATCCTGTTTTTCCGAAGTGTAATTTAAGTTTAGGTTCTGAAATAGTGTCATGACAAATAAAAGATCGTGAATGCCATGATTATTCTGGTACACGCCATATCACAGCGCCCACAAATTAAAGCCTGATTGGCAGGTTGAATACCATTTTACTTTAGTTTGCTCGCCAGCTTTGCGCAGTGGCAGTAACATAGCTGATGAGGTTCATCCGAGGCGTGTTTATTGCTAGTTGAAAACTATACCCAAAACCCCGCCCTGTGGACGTGTAAACCGTTCGCTGTGGCAATTTCTGATGGGTTCCCCGGAACTCCTTCTTCGTATTTTTTAAGTTCGGCCACCTCATTTTACTCAGATTACCGTAAAATTTTATATGGGCGATTGCCTCAGTATGATTATATTGTTGGTTATGGTGAGGTACGTATACGCTTATTATTCATCACAAACGATTAAGCATGTAATTATTGGTGCTGATTCTCACTTTCAAATAACATAACTTAGGTTATCATGTATAAAATGAATTGCGATTCAAGTTATCTTGTCGGTCCCGTGGTGTAACGGTTATCACTCTGGACTCTGAATCCAGCAATCCGAGTTCAAATCTCGGCGGGACCTGTACGATTTTACGCATTAAATTATTTTTGGCTCGACGAAGACGAAGCACCAAGTTAATATACAGATATATACAGATCAAATACAGATGTATTTTTGGCGTTGTTTCTCCCTTTCGACTAACATAACTCAGGTTGTCGGACCCGTGGTGTAACGGTTATCACTCTGGATTCTGAATCCAGCAATCCGAGTTCAAATCTCGGCGGGACCTGTACGATTTTACGCATTAAATTATTTTTGGCTCGACGAAGACGGAGCACCAAGTTAAATATACAGATCAAATACAGATGTATTTTTGGCGTTGTTTCTCACTTTCGACTAACATAACTCAGGTTATCACGTATAAAACGAAATGCGATAGATGTTATCTTGTCGGTCCCGTGGTGTAACGGTTATCACTCTGGACTTTGAATCCAGCAATCCGAGTTCAAATCTCGGCGGGACCTAGTTTTGTCCTGCTAGGAATTCGCACATGAATAATATGCCAAATGCTTTATTTTCTTCATGCGTATAATTCACGGACCAATCTCCGAATTTTAGAAGAGCTCGTCCATTTAAAAACAATTCTCATTTAAATATCTGTTTGATATGGCTTCCGCGGAAGCAGCGTGAGTTCGATACCAAATTATAATTTGCTCTCAATTTGTTTGTGTCATTAATTTCTTCTTAAATATGCGAGATAATGCGGATGAAAAATTAGAAAGTTATCTATAAATTTTGACCAGGTTAGCGCTAATTATTCGGCTCTTTTTACCAACATGGTTTGCATATCCCTATCAATCCTGTTTTTCCGAACTGTAATTTAAGTTTAGGTTCTGAAATAGTGTCATGACAAATAAAAGATCGTGAATGCCATGATTATTCTGGTACAAGCCATATCACAACGCCCACAAATTAAAGGCTGATTGGCAGGTTGAATACCATTATACTTTAGTTTGCTCGCCAGCTTTGCGCAGTGGCAGTAACATAGCTGATGAGGTTCATCCGAGGCGTGTTTATTGCTAGTTGAAAACTATACCCAATACCCCGCCCTGTGGACGTATAAACCGTTCGCTGTGGCAATTTCTGATGGGTTCCCCGGAACTCCTTCTTCGTATTTTTTAAGTTCGCCCACCTCATTTTACTCAGATTACCGTAAAATTTTATATGGGCGATTGCCTCAGTATGATTATATATTTGGTTATGGTGAGGTACGTATACGCTTATTATTTATCACAAACGATTAAGCATGTAATTATTGGTGCTGATTCTCCCTTTCGACTAACATAACTCAGGTTATCACGTATAAAACGAAATGCGATAGATGTTATCTTGTCGGTCCCGTGTTGTAACGGTTATCACTCTGGACTCTGAATCCTGCAATCCGAGTTCAAATCTCGGCGGGACCTGTACGATTTCACGCATTAAATTATTTTTGGCTCGACGAAGACGGAGCACCAAGTTAAATATACAGATTAAATACAGATGTATTGTTGGCGTTGTTTCTCACTTTCGACTAACATAACTCAGGTTATCACCTATAAAACGAAATGCGATAGATGTTATCTTGTCGGTCCCGTGGTGTAACGGTTATCACTCTGGACTTTGAATCCAGCAATCCGAGTTCAAATCTCGGCGGGACCTAGTTTTGTCCTGCTAGGAATTCGCACATGAATAATATGCCAAATGCTTTATTCTCTTCATGCGTATAATTCACGGACCAATCTCCGAATTTTAGAAGAGATCGTCTATTTAAAAACAATTCTTATTTAAATATCTGTTTGATATGGCTTCCGCGTAAGCAGCGTGAGTTCGATACCAAATTATAATTTGCTCTCAATTTGTTTGTGTCATTAATTTCTTCTTAAATATGCGAGATAATGCGGATGAAAAATTAGAAAGTTATCTATAAATTTTGACCTGGTTAGCGCTAATTATTCGGCTTTCTTTACCAACATGCTTTGCATATCCCTATCAATCCTGTTTTTCCGAAGTGTAATTTAAGTTTAGGTTCTGAAATAGTGTCATGACAAATAAAAGATCGTGAATGCCATGATTATTCTGGTACACGCCATATCACAGCGCCCACAAATTAAAGCCTGATTGGCAGGTTGAATACCATTTTACTTTAGTTTGCTCGCCAGCTTTGCGCAGTGGCAGTAACATAGCTGATGAGGTTCATCCGAGGCGTGTTTATTGCTAGTTGAAAACTATACCCCAATACCCCGCCCTGTGGACGTGTAAACCGTTCGCTGTGGCAATATCTGATGGGTTGCCCCGGAACTCCTTCTTCGTATTTTTTAAGTTCGCCCACCTCATTTTACTCAGATTACCGTAAAATTTTATATGGGCGATTGCCTCAGTTTGATTATATATTTGGTTATGGTGAGGTACGTATACGCTTATTATTTATCACAAACGATTAAGCATGTAATTATTGGTGCTGATTCTCACTTTCAAATAACATAACTTAGGTTATCATGTATAAAATGAATTGCGATGCAAGTTATCCTGTCGGTCCCGTGGTGTAACGGTTATCACTCTGGACTCTGAATCCAGCAATCCTAGTTCAAATCTCGGCGGGACCTGTACGATTTCACGCATTAAATTATTTTTGGCTCGACGAAGACGGAGCACCAAGTTAAATATACAGATTAAATACAGATGTATTTTTGGCTTTGTTTCTCCCTTTCGACTAACATAACTCAGGTTATCACGTATAAAACGAAATGCGATAGATGTTATCTTGTCGGTCCCGTGGTGTAACGGTTATCACTCTGGACTTTGAATCCAGCAATCCGAGTTCAAATCTCGGCGGGACCTAGTTTTGTCCTGCTAGGAATTCGCACATGAATAATATGCCAAATGCTTTATTTTCTTCATGCGTATAATTCACGAACCAATCTCCGAATTTTAGAAGAGATCGTCCATTTAAAAACAATTCTCATTTAAATATCTGTTTGATATGGCTTCCGCGGAAGCAGCGTGAGTTCGATACCAAATTATAATTTGCTCTCAATTTGTTTGTGTCATTAATTTCTTCTTAAATATGCGAGATAATGCGGATGAAAAATTAGAAAGTTATCTATAAATTTTGACCTGGTTAGCGCTAATTATTCGGCTTTCTTTACCAACATGCTTTGCATATCCCTATCAATCCTGTTTTTCCGAAGTGTAATTTAAGTTTAGGTTCTGAAATAGTGTCATGACAAATAAAAGATCGTGAATGCCATGATTATTCTGGTACACGCCATATCACAGCGCCCACAAATTAAAGCCTGATTGGCAGGTTGAATACCATTTTACTTTAGTTTGCTCGCCAGCTTTGCGCAGTGGCAGTAACATATCTGATGAGGTTCATCCGAGGCGTGTTTATTGCTAGTTGAAAACTATACCCAATACCCCGCCCTGTGGACGTGTAAACCGTTCGCTGTGGCAATTTCTGATGGGTTCCCCGGAACTCCTTCTTCGTATTTTTTAAGTTCGCCCACCTTATTTTACTCAGATTACCGTAAAATTTTATATGGGCGATTGCCTCAGTATGATTATATATTTGGTTATGGTGAGGTACGTATACGCTTATTATTTATCACAAACGATTAAGCATGTAATTATTGGTGCTGATTCTCAATTTCAAATAACATAACTTAGGTTATCATGTATAAAATGAATTGCGATTCAAGTTATCTTGTCGGTCCCGTGGTGTAACGGTTATCACTCTGGACTCTGAATCCAGCAATCCGAGTTCAAATCTCGGCGGGACCTGTACGATTTTACGCATTAAATTATTTTTGGCTCGACGAAGTCGGAGCACCAAGTTAATATACAGATATATACAGATCAAATACAGATGTATTTTTGGCGTTGTTTCTCCCTTTCGACTAACATACCTCATGTTGTCGGTCCCGTGGTGTAACGGTTATCACTCTGGACTTTGAATCCAGCAATCCGAGTTCAAATCTCGGCGGGACCTAGTTTTGTCCTGCTAGGAATTCGCACATGAATAATATGCCAAATGCTTTATTCTCTTCATGCGTATAATTCACGGACCAATCTCCGAATTTTAGAAGAGATCGTCTATTTAAAAACAATTCTCATTTAAATATCTGTTTGATATGGCTTCCGCGTAAGCAGCGTGAGTTCGATACCAAATTATAATTTGCTCTCAATTTGTTTGTGTCATTAATTTCTTCTTAAATATGCGAGATAATGCGGATGAAAAATTAGAAAGTTATCTATAAATTTTGACCTGGTTAGCGCTAATTATTCGGCTTTCTTTACCAACATGCTTTGCATATCCCTATCAATCCTGTTTTTCCGAAGTGTAATTTAAGTTTAGGTTCTGAAATAGTGTCATGACAAATAAAAGATCGTGAATGCCATGATTATTCTGGTACACGCCATATCACAGCGCCCACAAATTAAAGCCTGATTGGCAGGTTGAATACCATTTTACTTTAGTTTGCTCGCCAGCTTTGCGCAGTGGCAGTAACATAGCTGATGAGGTTCATCCGAGGCGTGTTTATTGCTAGTTGAAAACTATACCCAATACCCCGCCCTGTGGACGTGTAAACCGTTCGCTGTGGCAATTATCTGATGGGTTCCCCGGAACTCCTTCTTCGTATTTTTTAAGTTCGCCCACCTCATTTTACTCAGATTACCGTAAAATTTTATATGGGCGATTGCCTCAGTTTGATTATATATTTGGTTATGGTGAGGTACGTATACGCTTATTATTTATCACAAACGATTAAGCATGTAATTATTGGTGCTGATTCTCACTTTCAAATAACATAACTTAGGTTATCATGTATAAAATGAATTGCGATGCAAGTTATCCTGTCGGTCCCGTGGTGTAACGGTTATCACTCTGGACTCTGAATCCAGCAATCCTAGTTCAAATCTCGGCGGGACCTGTACGATTTCACGCATTAAATTTTTGGCTCGACGAAGACGGAGCACCAAGTTAAATATACAGATTAAATACAGATGTATTTTTGGCTTTGTTTCTCCCTTTCGACTAACATAACTCAGGTTATCACGTATAAAACGAAATGCGATAGATGTTATCTTGTCGGTCCCGTGGTGTAACGGTTATCACTCTGGACTCTGAATCCAGCAATCCGAGTTCAAATCTCGGCGGGACCTAGTTTTGTCCTGCTAGGAATTCGCACATGAATAAAATGCCAAATGCTTTATTCTCTTCATGCGTATAATTCACGGACCAATCTCCGAATTTTAGAAGAGATCGTCTATTTAAAAACAATTCTCATTTAAATATCTGTTTGATATGGCTTCCGCGGAAGCAGCGTGAGTTCGATACCAAATTATAATTTGCTCTCAATTTGTTTGTGTCATTAATTTCTTCTTAAATATGCGAGATAATGCGGATGAAAAATTAGAAAGTTATCTATAAATTTTGACCTGGTTAGCGCTAATTATTCGGCTTTCTTTACCAACATGCTTTGCATATCCCTATCAATCCTGTTTTTCCGAAGTGTAATTTAAGTTTAGGTTCTGAAATAGTGTCATGACAAATAAAAGATCGTGAATGCCATGATTATTCTGGTACAAGCCATATCACAACGCCCACAAATTAAAGGCTGATTGGCAGGTTGAATACCATTTTACTTTAGTTTGCTCGCCAGCTTTGCGCAGTGGCAGTAACATAGCTGATGAGGTTCATCCGAGGCGTGTTTATTGCTAGTTGAAAACTATACCCAATACCCCGCCCTGTGGACGTGTAAACCGTTCGCTGTGGCAATTTTTGATGGATTCCCTGGAACTCCTTCGTATTTTTTAAGTTCGCCCACCTCATTTTACTCAGATTACCGTAAAATTTTATATGGGCGATTGCCTCAGTATGATTATATTGTTGGTTATTGTGAGGTACGTATACGCTTATTATTCATCACAAACGATTAAGCATGTAATTATTGGTGCTGATTCTCACTTTCAAATAACATAACTTAGGTTATCATGTATAAAATGAATTGCGATTCAAGTTATCTTGTCGGTCCCGTGGTGTAACGGTTATCACTCTGGACTCTGAATCCAGCAATCCGAGTTCAAATCTCGGCGGGACCTGTACGATTTCACGCATTAAAATATTTTTGGCTCGACGAAGACGGAGCACCAAGTTAAATATACAGATTAAATACAGATGTATTGTTGGCGTTGTTTCTCACTTTCGACTAACATAACTCAGGTTATCACCTATAAAACGAAATGCGATAGATGTTATCTTGTCGGTCCCGTGGTGTAACGGTTATCACTCTGGACTTTGAATCCAGCAATCGGAGTTCAAATCTCGGCGGGACCTAGTTTTGTCCTGCTAGGAATTCGCACATGAATAATATGCCAAATGCTTTATTCTCTTCATGCGTATAATTCACGGACCAATCTCCGAATTTTAGAAGAGATCGTCTATTTAAAAACAATTCTCATTTAAATATCTGTTTGATATGGCTTCCGCGGAAGCAGCGTGAGTTCGATACCAAATTATAATTTGCTCTCAATTTGTTTGTGTCATTAATTTCTTCTTAAATATGCGAGATAATGCGGATGAAAAATTAGAAAGTTATCTATAAATTTTGACCTGGTTAGCACTAATTATTCGACTTTCTTTACCAACATGCTTTGCATATCCCTATCAATCCTGTTTTTCCGAAGTGTAATTTAAGTTTAGGTTCTGAAATAGTGTCATGACAAATAAAAGATCGTGAATGCCATGATTATTCTGGTACACGCCATATCAACAGCGCCCACAAATTAAAGCCTGATTGGCAGGTTGAATACCATTTTACTTTAGTTTGCTCGCCAGCTTTGCGCAGTGGCAGTAACATAGCTGATGAGGTTCATCCGAGGCGCGTTTATTGCTAGTTGAAAACTATACCCAATACCCCGCCCTGTGGACGTGTAAACCGTTCGCTGTGGCAATTTCTGATGGGTTCCCCGGAACTCCTTCTTCGTATTTTTTAAGTTCGCCCACCTCATTTTACTCAGATTACCGTAAAATTTTATATGGGCGATTGCCTCAGTATGATTATATTGTTGGTTATTGTGAGGTACGTATACGCATATTATTCATCACAAACGATTAAGCATGTAATTATTGGTGCTGATTCTCACTTTCAAATAACATAACTTAGGTTATCATGTATAAAATGAATTGCGATTCAAGTTATCTTGTCGGTCCCGTGGTGTAACGGTTATCACTCTGGACTCTGAATCCAGCAATCCGAGTTCAAATCTCGGCGGGACCTGTACGATTTTACGCATTAAATTATTTTTGGCTCGTCGAAGACGAAGCACCGAGTTAATATGCAGATATATTCAGATCAAATACACATGTATTTTTGGCGTAGTTTCTCCCTTTCGACTAACATAACTCATGTTGTCGGACCCGTGGTGTAACGGTTATCACTCTGGATTCTGAATCCAGCAATCCGAGTTCAAATCTCGGCGGGACCTGTACGATTTTACGCATTAAATTATTTTTGGCTCGACGAAGACGGAGCACCAAGTTAAATATACAGATCAAATACAGATGTATTTTTGGCGTTGTTTCTCACTTTCGACTAACATAACTCAGGTTATCACGTATAAAACGAAATGCGATAGATGTTATCTTGTCGGTCCCGTGGTGTAACGGTTATCACTCTGGACTTTGAATCCAGCAATCCGAGTTCAAATCTCGGCGGGACCTAGTTTTGTCCTGCTAGGAATTCGCACATGAATAATATGCCAAATGCTTTATTTTCTTCATGCGTATAATTCACGGACCAATCTCCGAATTTTAGAAGAGCTCGTCCATTTAAAAACAATTCTCATTTAAATATCTGTTTGATATGGCTTCCGCGGAAGCAGCGTGAGTTCGATACCAAATTATAATTTGCTCTCAATTTGTTTGTGTCATAAATTTCTTCTTAAATATGCGAGATAATGCGGATGAAAAATTAGAAAGTTATCTATAAATTTTGACCTGGTTAGCGCTAATTATTCGGCTCTTTTTACCAACATGGTTTGCATATCCCTATCAATCCTGTTTTTCCGAAGTGTAATTTAAGTTTAGGTTCTGAAATAGTGTCATGACAAATAAAAGATCGTGAATGCCATGATTATTCTGGTACAAGCCATATCACAACGCCCACAAATTAAAGGCTGATTGGCAGGTTGAATACCATTTTACTTTAGTTTGCTCGCCAGCTTTGCGCAGTGGCAGTAACATAGCTGATGAGGTTCATCCGAGGCGTGTTTATTGCTAGTTGAAAACTATACCCAATACCCCGCCCTGTGGACGTATAAACCGTTCGCTGTGGCAATTTCTGATGGGTTCCCCGGAACTCCTTCTTCGTATTTTTTAAGTTCGCCCACCTCATTTTACTCAGATTACCGTAAAATTTTATATGGGCGATTGCCTCAGTATGATTATATATTTGGTTATGGTGAGGTACGTATACGCTTATTATTTATCACAAACGATTAAGCATGTAATTATTGGTGCTGATTCTCACTTTCAAATAACATAACTTAGGTTATCATGTATAAAATGAATTGCGATTCAAGTTATCCTGTCGGTCCCGTGTTGTAACGGTTATCACTCTGGACTCTGAATCCAGCAATCCGAGTTCAAATCTCGGCGGGACCTGTACGATTTCACGCATTAAATTATTTTTGGCTCGACGAAGACGGAGCATCAAGTTAAATATACAGATTAAATACAGATCAAATACAGATGTATTTTTGGCGTTGTTTCTCCCTTTCGACTAACTTACCTCATGTTGTCGGTCCCGTGGTGTAACGGTTATCACTCTGGACTCTGAATCCAGCAATCCGAGTTCAAATCTCGGCGGGACCTGTACGATTTTACGCATTAAATTATTTTTGGCTCGACGAAGACGGAGCACCAAGTTAAATATACAAATCAAATACAGATGTATTTTTGGCGTTGTTTCTCCCTTTCGACTAACATAACTCAGGTTATCACGTATAAAACGAAATGCGATAGATGTTATTTTGTCGGTCCCGTGGTGTAACGGTTATCACTCTGGACTTTGAATCCAGCAATCCGAGTTCAAATCTCGGCGGGACCTAGTTTTGTCCTGCTAGGAATTCGCACATGAACAATATGCCAAATGCTTTATTCTCTTCATGCGTATAATTCACGGACCAATCTCCGAATTTTAGAAGAGATCGTCTATTTAAAAACAATTCTTCATTTAAATATCTGTTTGATATGGCTTCCGCGGAAGCAGCGTGAGTTCGATACCAAAATTATAATTTGCTCTCAATTTGTTTGTGTCATTAATTTCTTCTTAAATATGCGAGATAATGCGGATGAAAAATTAGAAAGTTATCTATAAATTTTGACCTGGTTAGCGCTAATTATTCGGCTTTCTTTACCAACATGCTTTGCATATCCCTATCAATCCTGTTTTTCCGAAGTGTAATTTAAGTTTAGGTTCTGAAATAGTGTCATGACAAATAAAAGATCGTGAATGCCATGATTATTCTGGTACACGCCATATCAACAGCGCCCACAAATTAAAGCCTGATTGGCAGGTTGAATACCATTTTACTTTAGTTTGCTCGCCAGCTTTGCGCAGTGGCAGTAACATAGCTGATGAGGTTCATCCGAGGCGCGTTTATTGCTAGTTGAAAACTATACCCAATACCCCGCCCTGTGGACGTGTAAACCGTTCGCTGTGGCAATTTCTGATGGGTTCCCCAGAACTCCTTCTTCGTATTTTTTAAGTTCGCCCACCTCATTTTACTCAGATTACCGTAAAATTTTATATGGGCGATTGCCTCAGTATGATTATATTGTTGGTTATTGTGAGGTACGTATACGCTTATTATTCATCACAAACGATTAAGCATGTAATTATTGGTGCTGATTCTCACTTTCAAATAACATAACTTAGGTTATCATGTATAAAATGAATTGCGATTCAAGTTATCTTGTCGATCCCGTGGTGTAACGGTTATCACTCTGGACTCTGAATCCAGCAATCCGAGTTCAAATCTCGGCGGGACCTGTACGATTTTACGCATTAAATTATTTTTGGCTCGACGAAGACGGAGCACCAAGTTAAATATACAGATCAAATACAGATGTATTTTTGGCGTTGTTTCTCCCTTTCGACTAACATAACTCAAGTTATCACGTATAAAACGAAATGCGATAGATGTTATCTTGTCGGTCCCGTGGTGTAACGGTTATCACTCTGGACTTTGAATCCAGCAATCCGAGTTCAAATCTCGGCAGGACCTAGTGTTGTCCTGCTAGGAATTCGCACATGAATAATATGCCAAATGCTTTATTCTCTTCATGCGTATAATTCACGGACCAATCTCCGAATTTTAGAAGAGATCGTCTATTCAAAAACAATTCTCATTTAAATATCTGTTTGATATGGCTTCCGCGGAAGCAGCGTGAGTTCGATACCAAATTATAATTTGCTCTCAATTTGTTTGTGTCATTAATTTCTTCTTAAATATGCGAGATAATGCGGATGAAAAATTTGAAAGTTATCTATAAATTTTGACCTGGTTAGCGCTAATTATTCGGCTTTCTTTACCAACATGCTTTGCATATCCCTATCAATCCTGTTTTTCCGAAGTGTAATTTAAGTTTAGGTTCTGAAATAGTGTCATGACAAATAAAAGATCGTGAATGCCATGATTATTCTGGTACACGCCATATCACAGCGCCCACAAATTAAAGCCTGATTGGCAGGTTGAATACCATTTTACTTTAGTTTGCTCGCCAGCTTTGCGCAGTGGCAGTAACATAGCTGATGAGGTTCATCCGAGGCGTGTTTATTGCTAGTTGAAAACTATACCCAAAACCCCGCCCTGTGGACGTGTAAACCGTTCGCTGTGGCAATTTCTGATGGGTTCCCCGGAACTCCTTCTTCGTATTTTTTAAGTTCGGCCACCTCATTTTACTCAGATTACCGTAAAATTTTATATGGGCGATTGCCTCAGTATGATTATATTGTTGGTTATGGTGAGGTACGTATACGCTTATTATTCATCACAAACGATTAAGCATGTAATTATTGGTGCTGATTCTCACTTTCAAATAACATAACTTAGGTTATCATGTATAAAATGAATTGCGATTCAAGTTATCTTGTCGGTCCCGTGGTGTAACGATTATCACTCTGGACTCTGAATCCAGCAATCCGAGTTCAAATCTCGGCGGGACCTGTACGATTTTACGCATTAAATTATTTTTGGCTCGACGAAGACGAAGCACCAAGTTAATATACAGATATATACAGATCAAATACAGATGTATTTTTGGCGTTGTTTCTCCCTTTCGACTAACATAACTCAGGTTGTCGGACCCGTGGTGTAACGGTTATCACTCTGGATTCTGAATCCAGCAATCCGAGTTCAAATCTCGGCGGGACCTGTACGATTTTACGCATTAAATTATTTTTGGCTCGACGAAGACGGAGCACCAAGTTAAATATACAGATCAAATACAGATGTATTTTTGGCGTTGTTTCTCACTTTCGACTAACATAACTCAGGTTATCACGTATAAAACGAAATGCGATAGATGTTATCTTGTCGGTCCCGTGGTGTAACGGTTATCACTCTGGACTTTGAATCCAGCAATCCGAGTTCAAATCTCGGCGGGACCTAGTTTTGTCCTGCTAGGAATTCGCACATGAATAATATGCCAAATGCTTTATTTTCTTC
>CH001074.1:0-17289 GCA_000149265.1 Ciona savignyi | reverse complement strand
CTAAAAAAACAGGGGTGTCTCTAAATACTACAGGACCGCTTGGATCACTGAGATTGCTATGGAAAGTAATTCTAACCCTGACCCAAACACTAATCTCAACCCCAGAACTAACTTTAACCCCTACCCGAACATTAATATCATGCTTTTGTAATTACGAAGTATAGTAAGCGATCCAAGCGCTCCAAGCGATTTAAGCGCTGCATGCGCTCCAAGCGCTCCAAGCGGTCCTGTAGTATTTAGAGGTACCGAAAAAAACAAGCATTTAGCCTAAAGTAAACAACGTTACCTTTTATCGTGTCTAAAACAAATTCATCAAAACCATAAGCTTGTGCTTTTTCCAAAAGGCTGTGTTGTTCATTCATTGTCTATCACTTCATAAATATCTTAAGCGCAAAACACGTGCAGCTTCTTCTAAGACGACGCAGAACAAAAGACCGACGATGCTCAACGTTTAAAACACGTTTTGCAAGAATCACTAAATCCCATACAACATAGGTAACCAACAGTAAACTTATAATTAAATTTACACATATTCCTACCATTTCATAAAAAAATGAGCCTTTCAATAAATACAATCAGATTTATACCAATTATTAATATGATATTGTAAGTGATATCAGCCTAATTTTTGACGATTCGGATATATAATATACGCGTTATATTCGCAAGTGGGATTTTGGCGTCTTTAATTTTATGTTCTTCCGCGAAGGTAAATAGAACGTGCTTCCGGTCCGCGTAATAGTTTTACTGTTGTTGGATACCAGCAAGCCACAAGCTCGTTCACAAGGATGGTTTTGACCTGTTCTATTTGTAGTAATTTTATTTGTCGTGACTTAAGAGATTATTTTCAACATTTGGGTCAACATAATAGCTTAGACATTGTTTCATCTAAAATTAAATGCCAAGTTAAAGGGTGCCCTCTTTCTTTCCAAACACTGGCAGCGTTTAAACAGCACTGCGTACGCACCCATTCATTTTCAAACTTGGCAACATCATCAAATCTAATATGCATGAAAATTACCCATGCCACTACTGATCCAAACACTAATATTGAAACTGATGATGAGGACTTTGAGGAAGATTTTCATGGTGATGGTGTTGAAGAACTAGAAGATATTCCCAGGATTGGAACATATTCAACTGTGCAAAACAACAACATTTGGAAATATGAAGCTGCAAAATTTTTATTGCTATTTAAGGAGAAAAACAAATTAACAGAGGTGAGCATATATGTATCAATGAATATCTTGGTAGTGGTATAAACATTTAGGCCTATAGTATTTGCATGAAGTTGGGGGTTTCTGAATCTGAATAGTAACTTACCGGTACACTCCTGGTTCTAGTGATGAAGTGTTTTATATACCAACCCCTAACTAAATTGCATATAAATGTATGGTACCGGTATATGCTATAGGCCTAGCCCACTTTTGCTGAACAACTGTATATTTTTTTAAATCTTTTACATCTGTGTTGTAATAATTGAAGGTGTCCATCAGTGATTTGACCGAAGAAATGAACCATATTCTGCAACGCATGTGGAAGAATATGGCAGAACAGCTTCCTGCTGACATGATTCAACACTTGTATAGCAAAATGGACTTTTCTGTGAATGCCTTTAAAGATCTCAGAACACATTGGCAGCGTGACAAATACATGTCCAGCTGCTTTCCAATTGCTTTACCAGAGGTAAGAACTCTTGGATCCTCAATCCATTTATCCGGATTATCTCACCACCAAGTGATTAAAAACAAACCTATGCTGTTATATTATGTTTCAATAAGAAAAACTGTTGAACTTCTTTTAAAGAACACAAATTTTTATCAAATCTTGATAAATTCTCAAAATTCTACCAAAAATGCCAGTATGTTTATCACTGACTTTTGTGATGGCAAAGTGTATCAAGCACATTCAGTTTTTAAATCCAAACCTGCAGCATTGCAGGTTATTCTTTACTATGATGATGCTCAACTTAGTAATCCACTGGGAAGCAAAACACATCAAAACAAAATTGGATTTTTTTATATCTCATTTGCCAATATTCCACCAAAATTTCGCTCAAGATTGCAAAGCATATATTTACTGGGAATGGCCAAGGTGTGTGATATCATTAGAGTTGGATACGATGAAATTTTAAAACCCTTCTTTGATGAAATTGATGAATTGTCAACTGTTGGCTTTGAATATGACATCCATGATTCAGTTGTTAATGTACATGGTGCTTTGGCTTTTATTGTTGCTGATACTTTGGCTGCTCATCAGCTTCTAGGATTTAAGGAGGGAGTTGGATTTGCGAAGAGAAAGTGTCGCAATTGTATGGCAGATTTTTCTTTTATTCAAACACAATTTGTTGAATCTGATTGTGTTTTAAGAACCATGTCTAGGCACAAGCAGTATTGCACCATGATTAATAGTAATCCCGCATTGTCGGTTGACTATGGTATAAACAGACATTCTGTGTTTTTTTCTGTACGACACTTTGATCCTCTTCTGTGTGTACCACATGATGTTATGCACATTGTACTGGAAGGCTGTATACCATACACCATCAGACATTTGCTTTTGCATTATATTGGAAGTAATACTTTTACTTTGTCAGTCCTTAATGAGAGAATATGCAATTTCCCTTACAGTTATAGTGACAAAGTATCAATGCCAAGCCTTATAAAACCAAATCATCTTGTGGCAAATTTACATCAGTCAGCATCACAGATGTGGCTGTTAGCTCGGATTCTTCCACTCTTAATAGGGGATTTTATCAATAAAGATGATGATTATTGGAACTGTTTTTCATTGTTGCTTCAAATAACAAGTGTTGTAATGTCTCCATGGATATGCAAAGCTGAAGTTTGGAGGTTACGGCAAAACATCCAGTTTTATCTTCACCTTTTCAAGAAGGCTTTTCCTAAAGTCAACATAATTCCTAAACAACACTATCTTGTTCACATTCCTGGGAATATTGAAAACTTAGGCCCTCCTATTTTATGTTGGTCTATGCGCTTTGAAGCTAAACATGCGTATTTTAAAAACCTTAGCAAAGTTGCCAGTTTCAAGAATATTTGTAAGCTCTTAAGCGAAAGACACCAATGGTACTTTTGCATGTCATTGTTGGATGGGAAAAATGTCATGTTTAAAGATAGTATAGCCCATGGACCAATTAAGCGCATTTCAGTGACTGATTTTCCTGAAACAGTACAACATGTTGTTTTAAATATGATCGGTCCAAATGACATTTTCTCATCTTCTTGGCTCAAATTCAACGGCATCGTATACAAAAGAAGGTGGTTTTGTTTTTTACAGCACATACTGTGACTTACCTCTTTTTGGTGAGGTCCATTGAAGTTGTTTTTCGAAAGAACTCCTATTGGCTTTTGCTGAACGAATGTAAAACACTTGGTATTTGTGAATTTGTCAATGCTTATGTTTTGGATATGCAATTTAGTAACAAGGTACTAATAAATATATGACCAGCTCGTGTTTTTCGAGTCATTTTCAGTATATTACATGGAAAGGAGTGGCTTATGCTATTATTAAACAAGATGTATCTGCTTTATGTCAAGCATAATCTGTACTAACTAGTATAACCATCCCATACGGAACAATTGTTTCACGAATGTTGTGATATTATTGTGTATGTTAAACGACATTATCTGCCATATTTTTTATTATTAATTTTGTGCTTTAATATTAATAAAATGGTTTAATTACTGCAAACATTTGGTGTCGTTTTATATATTACAAGTATATAAAAGATTGCGTAACCTAAACAACTTAATGCAACCTACATTTAAATTTTGGCTTAAAATTAGCCATCGAAATGACGAAAATTTCTGTCTCCATATTAATAGCCGTTTTTAGTTGGATGGGCTCAGTATTAGCCAAGTATGAATTTGGCTTAAAAAGAGCCACCGGAATGACTGCAATTTAGTCATTCGTTGTGTCTGACCGTATGTAAGCCAAAGTCGTGGCTAATATTTAGCCGCATAAGTTGGATGGCTTTTAATTAGCCAAGTATAAATTTGGCTTAAAAGTAGCCACCGAAAATGGCTGCAATTTAGTCATCGTTATGAATGACCGTATATAAGCCAAACTCGTGGCTAATATTTAGCCGCATAAGTTGGATGGCTTTTAATTAGCCAAGTATAAATTTGGCTTAAAAGTAGCCACCGGAATGGCTGCAATTTAGTCATCGTTGTGTCTGACCGTATGTAAGCCAAACTCGTGGTTAATATTGAGCCGCATAAGTTTGGATGGCTTATTGTTAGCCAATATTTGATATGGCTTAAAAGTAGCCATTGTAATGGCTTAAACGAAGCCATGTTTGTGGGTAACGTTATTTAAGCCAAGATTAATGGCTAATAATTAGCCAAAATTTCAGAAAATGGCTAGATTTTGGCCATGGCCTGATTCCATCCACAAATGGCTACATATAAGCCACTAAAGTCGGAACATGGCTTGTGCATAAGCCACTGGCTCATGGACAGCCCATATTGGCTTGTATTCAAGCCAATAATTTTTCTAGTGTAAGGCCTATTTTAACGCGTGCACACAATCGCCACTGTGGCACATGGAACCGAAATTCAGCACACACCAAATGCACTTGACATTTAACACGTTAATTTCGCGTTTTACTCTGACTTTAATATTGTTCAGTTGCACGCATTTGTGAAATGAAAAATATATTTAACGGACATACCATTTGTTGTTGGAAATACGTTACTCTTTTATAAGTTTTATATATAGTAGTCGTCGTGGCCGAGTGGTTAAGGCGACAGACTTAGAAATCTGTTGGGCTCTGCCCGCACAGGTTCGAATCCTGTCGGCGACGTTAACTGGGAATTTTTAGATAAATTTCTTTCCAAATTAGTGATCAACTTTGATAATTTGACGCATTAATATAAATTAGTATTAATTGTTACACATTAAACAAAATTTAGTTGCTGATTGCATTTGCGGAGAATCGCATACGTCTTTTCCACCAGGTAATTGAAGATCTCGCTAATGAAACCACTATGCAAAATAAATTTTTACCCTATCGTACAATCGTCAACTGGATATATAAAAATCAAAAATCGATACGCAGTGTCGTCGTGGCAGAGTGGTTGAGGCGACAGACTTGAAATCTGTTGGGCTCTGCCCGCACAGGTTCAAATCCTGTCGGCGACGTAATCCTGTTTTTAATTTTTTGTGCAGGCCGTAGTTAATCTGCAATTTAACAATGCATTTAAAGTTTCATTTTGATTTCTTTGCAAAAATACAGTGGTCAGAAATATTAACCGAGCAAACGCGTGGCAACCAAGGATTCTGAACCGAATCCAAATACAAAGCATTTCCTACACCGGGAATGAACCCGGGCCGCCTGGGTGAAAGCCAGGAATCCTAACCACTAGAACATGTAGGAGATATGTCTAAAGAAATTTATTATGAGACTATTGTTTAGGATCATCACACGGATAGATTCTAAATTAAATTCATCGCACCTACGGTGTCTACCTGGTCTTATCATATTAAGATATACCACGATCAACAAGTGGTGAAGGTTTCGTTGTTCAGTTCCTAAGGCCTATTTTAACGCGTGGACACAATCGCCACTGTTGCACATGGAACCGAAATTCAGCACACACCAAATGCACTTGACATTTAACACGTTAATTTCGCGTTTTACTCTGACTTTAATATTGTTCAGTTGCACGCATTTGTGAAATGAAAAATATATTTAACGGACATACCATTTGTTGTTGGAAATACGTTACTCTTTTATAAGTTTTAGATATAGTAGTCGTCGTGGCCGAGTGGTTAAGGCGACAGACTTGAAATCTGTTGTGCTCAACCCGCACAGGTTTGAATCCTGTCGGCGACGTAATCCTGTTTTTAATTTTTTGTGCAGGCCGTAGTAAATCTGCAATTTAACAATGCATTTAAAGTTTTATTTTGATTTCTTTGCAAAAATACAGTGGTCAGAAATATTAACCGAGCAAACGCTTGGCAACCAAGGATTCTGAACCGAATCCAAATAAAAAGCATTTCCTACACCGGGAATCGAACCCGGGCCGCCTGGGTGAAAGCCAGGAACCCTAACCACTAGACCATGTAGGAGATATGTCTAATGAAATTTATTATGCGACTATTGTTTAGGATCATCACACGGATAGATTCTAAATTAAATTCATCGCACCTACGGTGTCTACCTGGTCTTATCATATTAAGATATACCACGATCAACAAGTGGTGAAGGTTTCGTTGTTCAGTTCCTAAGGCCTATTTTAACGCGTGCACACAATCGCCACTGTGGCACATGGAACCGAAATTCAGCACACACCAAATGCACTTGGCATTTAACACGTTAATTTCGCGTTTTACTCTGACTTTAATATTGTTCAGTTGCACGCATTTGTGAAATGAAAAATATATTTAACGGACATACCATTTGTTGTTGAAAATACGTTACTCTTTTATAAGTGTTATATTAATAGTAGTCGTCGTGGCCGAGTGGTTAAGGCGACAGACTAGAAATCTGTTGGGCTCTGCCCGCACAGGTTCGAATCCTGTCGGCGACGTTAACTGGGAATTTTTAGATAAATTTATTTCCAAATTAGTGATCAACTTCGATAATTTGACGCATTAATTTAAATTAGTATTAGTTATTACACATTAAACAAAATTTAGTTGCTGATTGCATTTGCGGAGAATCGCATACGTCTTTTCCGCCAGGTACTTGAAGATCTCGCTTATGAAACCACTACGCAAAATAAATCTTTACCCTATCGTACAATCGTCAACTGGATATATAAAAATCAAAAATCGATACGCAGTGTCGTCGTGGCCGAGTGGTTAAGGCGACAGACTTGAAATCTGTTGGGCTCTGCCCGCACGGGTTCGAATCCTGTCGGCGACGTAATCCTGTTTTTAATTTTTTGTGCAGGCCATAGTAAATCTGAAATTTAACAATTCATTTAAAGTTTCATTTTGATTTCTTTGCAAAAATACAGTGGTCAGAAATATTAACCGAGCAAATGCAGTCGGCAACCAAGGATTCTGAACCGAATCCAAATAAAAAGCATTTCCTACACCGGGGAATCTAACCCGGGCCGCCTGGGTGAAAGCCATAATTCCTAACCACTAGACCATGTAGGAGATATGTCTAATGAAATTTATTATGCGACTTTTGTTTAGGATCATCACACGGATAAATTCTAAATTAAATTCATCACACCTACGGTGTCTACCTGGTCTTATCATATTAAGATATACCACGATCAACAAGTGGTGAAGGTTTCGTTGTTCATTTCCTAAGGCCTATTTTAACGCGTGCACACAATCGCCACTGTGGCACATGAAACCGAAATTCAGCACACACCAAATGCACTTGACATTTAACACGTTAATTTCGCGTTTTACTCTGACTTTAAGATTGTTCAGTTGCACCCATTTGTGAAATGAAAAATATGTTTAACGGACATACCATTTGTTGTTAGAAATACGTTACTCTTTTATAAGTTTTATATACAGTAGTCGTCGTGGCCGAGTGTTTAAGGCGACAGACTAGAAATCTGTTGGGCTCTGCCCGCACAGGTTCGAATCCTGTCGGCGACGTTAACTGGGAATTTTTAGATAAATTGTTTTCCAAATTAGTGATCAACTTCGATAATTTGACGCATTAATTTAAATTAGTATTAGTTATTACACATTAAACAAAATTTAATTGCTGATTGCATTTGCGGAGTATCGCATACGTCTTTTCCGCCAGGTACTTGAAGATCTCGCTAATGAAACCACTATGCCAAAATAAATCTTTATCCTATCGTACAATCGTCAACTGGATATATCCAAATCAAAAATGGATAGCCACTGTCGTCGTGGCCGAGTGGTTAAGGCGACAGACTTGAAATCTGTTGGGCTCTGCCCGCACAGGTTCGAATCCTGTCGGCGACGTAATCCTGTTTTTAATTTTTTGTGCAGGCCATAGTAAATCTGAAATTTAACAATTCATTTAAAGTATCATTTTGATTTCTTTGCAAAAATACAGTGGTCAGAAATATTAACCGAGCAAACGCGTGGCAACCAAGGATTCTAAACCGAATCCAAATAAAAAGCAATTCCTACACCGGGAATCGAACCCGGGACGCCTGGGTGAAAGCCAGGAATCCTAACCACTAGACCATGTAGGAGATATGTCTAATGAAATTTATTATGCGACTATTGTTTAGGATCATTACACGGATAGATTCTAAATTAAATTAATCGCACCTACGGTGTCTAGCTGGTCTTATCATATTAAGATATACCACGATCAACAAGTGGTGAAGGTTTCGTTGTTTAGTTCCTAAGGCCTATTTTAACGCGTGCACACAATCGCCAATGTGGCACATGAAACCAAAATTCAGCACACACCAAATACACTTGACATTTAACACGTTAATTTCGCGTTTTACTCTGACTTTAAGATTGTTCAGTTGCACCCATTTGTGAAATGAAAAATATATTTAACGAACATACCATTTGTTGTTGGAAATACGTTACTCTTTTATAAGTTTTAGATATAGTAGGCGTCGTGGCCGAGTGGTTAAGGCGACAGACTTGAAAACTGTTGGGTTCTGCCCGCACAAGTTCGAATCTTGTCGGCGACGTAATCCTGTTTTTAATTTTTTGTGCAGGCCGTAGTAAATCTGCAATTTAACAATGCATTTAAAGTTTCATTTTGATTTCTTTGCAAAAATACAGTGGTCAGAAATATTAACCGAGCAAACGCGTGGCAACCAAGGATTCTGAACCGAATCCAAATAAAAAGCAATTCCTACACCGGGAATCGAACCCGGGCCGCCTGGGTGAAAGCCAGGAATCCTAACCACTAGACCATGTAGGAGATATGTCTAATGAAATTTATTATGCGACTATTGTTTAGGTTCATCACACGGATAGATTCTATATTAAATTCATCGCACCTACGGTGTCTACCTGGTCTTATCATATTAAGATATACCACGATCAACAAGTGGTGAAGGTTTCGTTGTTTAGTTCCTAAGGCCTATTTTAACGCGTGCACACAATCGCCACTGTGGCACATGGAACCGAAATTCAGCACACACCAAATGCACTTGACATTTAACACGTTAATTTCGCGTTTTACTCTAACTTTAATATTGTTCAGTTGCACGCATTTGTGAAATGAAAAATATATTTAATGGACATACCATTTGTTGTTGGAAATACGTTACTCTTTTATAAGTTTTATATATAGTAGTCGTCGTGGCCGAGTGATTAAGGCGACAGACTAGAAATCTGTTGGGCTCTGCCCGCACAGGTTCGAATCCTGTCGGCGACGTTAACTGGGCATTTTTATATAAATTTCTTTCCAAATTAGTGATCAACTTCGATAATTTAACGCATTAATTTAAATTAGTATTAGTTATTACACATTAAACAAAATTTAGTTGCTGATTGCATTTGCGGATAATCGCATACGTCTTTTCCGCCAGGTACTTGAAGATCTCGCTAATGAAACCACTATGCAAAATAAATCTTTACCCTATCGTACAATCGTCAACTGGATATATAAAAATCAAAAATCGATACGCAGTGTCGTCGTGGCCGAGTGGTTAAGGCGACAGACTTGAAATCTGTTGGGCTCTGCCCGCATAGGTTCGAATCCTGTCGGCGACGTAATCCTGTTTTTAATTTTTTGTGCAGGCCATAGTAAATCTGAAATTTAACAATTCATTTAAAGTTTCATTTTGATTTCTTTGCAAAAATACCAGTGGGTCAGAAATATTAACCGAGGTAAACGCGTGGCAACCAAGGATTTCTAAACCGAATCCAAATAAAAAGCAATTCCTACACCGGGAATCGAACCCGGGCCGCCTGGGTGAAAGCCAGGAATCCTAACCACTAGACCATGTAGGAGATATGTCTAATGAAATTTATTATGCGACTATTGTTTAGGATCATCACACGGATAGATTCTAAATTAAATTCATCGCACCTACGGTGTCTACCTGGTCTTATCATATTAAGATATACCACGATCAACAAGTGGTGAAGGTTTCGTTGTTTAGTTCCTAAGGCCTATTTTAACGCGTGCACACAATCGCCAATGTGGCACATGAAACCAAAATTCAGCACACACCAAATACACTTGACATTTAACACGTTAATTTCGCGTTTTACTCTGACTTTAAGATTGTTCAGTTGCACCCATTTGTGAAATGAAAAATATATTTAACGAACATACCATTTGTTGTTGGAAATACGTTACTCTTTTATAAGTTTTATATATATTAGGCGTCGTGGCCGAGTGGTTAAGGCGACAGTACTTGAAATCTGTTGGGCTCTGCCCGCACAAGTTCGAATCTTGTCGGCGACGTAAGCCTGTTTTTAATTTTTTGTGCAGGCCGTAGTAAATCTGCAATTTAACAATGCATTTAAAGTTTCATTTTGATTTCTTTGCAAAAATACAGTGGTCAGAAATATTAACTCGAGCAAACGCGTGGCAACCAAGGATTCTGAACCAAATCCAAATAAAAAGCATTTCATACACCGGGAATCGAACCCGGGCCGCCTGGGTGAAAGCCAGGTATCCTAAGCACTAGACCATCTAGGAGATATGTCTAATGAAATTTATTATTTGACTATTGTTTAGGTTCATCACACGGATAGATTCTAAATTAAATTCATCGCAACTACGGTGTCTACCTGGTCTTATCATATTAAGATATACCACGATCAACAAGTGGTAAAGGTTTCGTTGTTCAGTTCCTAAGGCCTATTTTAACGCGTGCACACAATCGCCTACTGTGGCACATGGAACCGAAATTCAGCACACACCAAATGCACTTGACATTTAACACGTTAATTTCGCGTTTTACTCTGACTTTAATATTGTTCAGTTGCACGCATTTGTGAAATGAAAAATATATTTAACGGTCATACCATTTGTTGTTGGAAATACGTTACTCTTTAATAAGTTTTATATACAGGTAGTCGTCGTGGTCGAGTGGTTAAGGCGACAGACTAGAAATCTGTTGGGCTCTGCCCGCACAGTTTCGAATTCTGTCGGCGACGTTAACTGGGAATTTTTAGATCAATTTCTTTCCAAATTAGTGATCAACTTCGATAATTTGACGCATTAATTTAAATTAGTATTAGTTATTACACATTAAACAAAATTTAGTTGCTGATTGCATTTGCGGAGAATCGCATACGTCTTTTCCGCCAGGTACTTGAAGATCTCGCTAATGAAACCACTATGCAAAATAAATCTTTACCCTATCGTACAATCGTCAACTGGATATATAAAAATCAAAAATCGATACGCAGTGTCGTCGTGGCCGAATGGTTAAGGCGACAGACTTGAAACCTGTTAGGCTCTGCCCGCACCGGTTCGAATCCTGTCGGCGACGTAATCCTGCTTTTAATTTTTTGTGCAGGCCGTAGTAAATCTGCAATTTAACAATGCATTTAAAGTTTCATTTTGATTTCTTTGCAAAAATACAGTGGTCAGAAATATTAAACGAGCAAACGCGTGGCAACCAAGGATTCTAAACCGAATCCAAATAAAAAGCATTTCCTACACCGGGAATCGAACCCGGGCCGCCTGGGTGAAATCCAGGAATCCTAACCACTAGACCATGTAGGAGATATGTCTAATGAAATTTATTATGCGACTATTGTTTAGGATCATCACACGGATAGATTCTAAATTAAATTCATCGCACCTACGGTGTCTACCTGGTCTTATCATATTAAGATATACCACGATCAACAAGTGGTGAAGGTTTCGTTGTTTAGTTCCTAAGGCCTATTTTAACGCGTGCACACAATCGCCACTGTTGCACATGAAACCAAAATTCAGCACACACCAAATACACTTGACATTTAACACGTTAATTTCGCGTTTTACTCTGACTTTAAGATTGTTCAGTTGCACCCATTTGTGAAATGAAAAATATATTTAACGAACATACCATTTGTTGTTGGAAATACGTTACTCTTTTATAAGTTTTAGATATAGTAGGCGTCGTGGCCGAGTGGTTAAGGCGACAGACTTGAAATCTGTTGGGCTCTGCCCGCACAAGTTCGAATCTTGTCGGCGACGTAATCCTGTTTTTAATTTTTTGTGCAAGCCGTAGTAAATCTGCAATTTAACAATGCATTTAAAGTTTCATTTTGATTTCTTTGCAAAAATACAGTGGTCAGAAATATTAACCGAGCAAACGCGTGGCAACCAAGGATTCTGAACCGAATCCAAATAAAAAGCAATTCCTACACCGGGAATCGAACCCGGGCCGCCTGGGTGAAAGCCAGGAATCCTAACCACTAGACCAGGGATGTCCAACCTTTTATTGTAGTGGGCCGCATTGTCACTTAAAATAATTCAATGGGCCGCAAAACCTATTAAATTTAAATAAAAATGGCAGGGTTCGAATTAATGGTTTTGAAATGATTTGCGAAATGCGCGAAAAAAAATTTGGTTATGATAAATTGCCTTAAACAACCAGAAAGATATTCATTTTATAAAACAGACATTACCGTTATTTAGTAGTACAGTAATGATAAAATGCATTCTAGTAAATTCAAAAGGGGTGTGTCGCATCTAGCCAATCATAAATAAAGGAATCGAGGAATATTAACGCATAATGGCGATTATTCCCTTGTGATAGCAATGCTTATTATACGCCAATAATGCAAACTAAAGCCAAGGTAAATAAATAATGTTATGTTGAAGGCAAACAATGTTATTTTAACGTGTTGAGGATTTATTATTAAAAGTGCGCGAAATCAGTACCGGTAATTTATATTTTCGCGATTTTGTTAAATTTTGTAATTCGCGAACTTTAGAAAACGGTTAGCGAATATCGATTTGCGATCACTTAATTCCAACCCTGAATGGGTACATAAAGAAACAATTAAAAGCCATTAATTTCATATTTAAAAAAAGGAACAAATAACACACATATAGAAAGAAACAAAAACTTATTTCTGCAATACAAAGTCAATGAGATAAGTATTTGTCGTCCGTCGGTTTCTTTCTGCAGTTTTGATGTTTACTGCGTCCCTAAAAGCTGACTGATACATTTGAATTAGGCCAAGATTTAAAATTCAAAATACTACTTGGAGTAAAAATGACTAGCGGGCCGCACAAAAATCTCAGGTGGGCCGCACTGCGGCCCGCGGGCCGCAGGTTGGACATCCCTGCACTAGACCATGTAGGAGATATGTCTAATGAAATTTATTATGCGACTATTGTTTAGGTTCATCACACGGATAGATTCTAAATTAAATTCATCGCACCTACGGTGTCTACCTGGTCTTATCATATTAAGATATACCACGATCAACAAGTGGTGAAGGTTTCGTTGTTCAGTTCCTAAGGCCTATTTTAACGCGTGCACACAATCGCCACTGTTGCACATGGAACCGAAATTCAGCACACACCAAATGCACTTGACATTTAACACGTTAATTTCGCGTTTTACTCTGACTTTAATATGTTCAGTTGCACGCATTTGTGAAATGAAAAATATATTTAACGGACATACCATTTGTTGTTGGAAATACGTTACTCTTTAATAAGATTTATTTACAGTAGTCGTCGTGGTCGAGTGGTTAAGGCGAAAGACTAGAAATCTGTTGGGCTCTGCCCGCACAGGTTCGAATTCTGTCGGCGACGTTAACTGGGAATTTTTAGATAAATTTCTTTCCAAATTAGTGATCAACTTCGACTAATTTGACGCATTAATTTAAATTAGTATTAGTTATTACACATTAAACAAAATTTAGTTGCTGATTGCATTTGTGGAGAATCGCATACGTCTTTTCCGCCAGGTACTTGAAGATCTCGCTAATGAAACCACTATGCAAAATAAATCTTTACCCTATCGTACAATCGTCAACTGGATATATCCAAATCAAAAATGGATAGCCACTGTCGTCGTGGCCGAGTGGTTAAGGCGACAGATTTGAAATCTGTTGGGCTCTGCCCGCACAGGTTCGAATCCTGTCGGCGACGTAATCCTGTTTTTAATTTTTTGTGCAGGCCGTAGTAAATCTGCAATTTAACAATTCATTTAAAGATTCATTTTGATTTCTTTGCAAAAATACAGTGGTCAGAAATATTAAACGAGCAAACGCGTGGCAACCAAGGATTCTGAACCGAATCCAAATAAAAAGCATTTCCTACACCGGGAATCGAACCCGGGCCGCCTGGGTGAAAGCCAGGAATCCTAACCACTAGACCAGTGTTTCCCAACCCGAGTCCACGGTCTCAAATGAGTCCGTGGAAGGTTTAAATGAGTCCGCAAGCACATCAACAGTTTGCAAAACTTTTATTTGTTTTTGATCGTTATAAACAGCAGTGATATGTTTTTATAAACGAGACATTGTAACTCATGATAATTTTAAGTTTGTCGTAGTGAATTGTATGCACATATTACAGGTAAACTAAACTTTTGACTTACGCTAATTGAAAATTAATGCACTTTGAGTCCGCAAAGACTTTCTCTGGTAAGGAAATAGTCCGCGACCAAAAAAAGGTTGGGAAACGCTGCACTAGACCATGTAGGAGATATGTCTAATGAAATTTATTATGCGACTATTGTTTAGGATCATCACACGGATAGATTCTAAATTAAATTCATCGCACCTACGGTGTCTACCTGGTTTTATCATATTAAGATATACCACGATCAACAAGTGGTGAAGGTTTCGTTGTTTAGTTCCTAAGGCCTATTTTAACGCGTGCACACAATCGCCACTGTGGCACATGGAACCGAAATTCAGCACACACCAAATGCACTTGACATTTAACACGTTAATTTCGCGTTTTACTCTAACTTTAATATTGTTCAGTTGCACGCATTTGTGAAATGAAAAATATATTTAATGGACATACCATTTGTTGTTGGAAATACGTTACTCTTTTATAAGTTTTATATATAGTAGTCGTCGTGGCCGAGTGATTAAGGCGACAGACTAGAAATCTGTTGGGCTCTGCCCGCACAGGTTCGAATCCTGTCGGCGACGTTAAATGGGCATTTTTAGATAAATTTCTTTCCAAATTAGTGATCAACTTCGATAATTTAACGCATTAATTTAAATTAGTATTAGTTATTACACATTAAACAAAATTTAGTTGCTGATTGCATTTGCGGATAATCGCATACGTCTTTTCCGCCAGGTACTTGAAGATCTCGCTAATGAAACCACTATGCAAAATAAATCTTTACCCTATCGTACAATCGTCAACTGGATATATAAAAATCAAAAATCGATACGCAGTGTCGTCGTGGCCGAGTGGTTAAGGCGACAGACTTGAAATCTGTTGGGCTCTGCCCGCACAGGTTCGAATCCTGTCGGCGACGTAATCCTGATTTTAATTTTTTGTGCAGGCCATAGTAAATCTGAAATTTAACAATTCATTTAAAGTTTCATTTTGATTTCTTTGCAAAATTACAGTGGTCAGAAATATTAACCGAGTAAACGCGTGGCAACCAAGGATTCTAAACCGAATCCAAATAAAAAGCAATTCCTACACCGGGAATCGAACCCGGGCCGCCTGGGTGAAAGCCAGGAATCCTAACCACTAGACCATGTAGGAGATATGTCTAATGAAATTTATTATGCGACTATTGTTTAGGATCATCACACGGATAGATTCTAAATTAAATTCATCGCACCTACGGTGTCTACCTGGTCTTATCATATTAAGATATACCACGATCAACAAGTGGTGAAGGTTTCGTTGTTTAGTTCCTAAGGCCTATTTTAACGCGTGCACACAATCGCCAATGTGGCACATGAAACCAAAATTAAGCACACACCAAATACACTTGACATTTAACACGTTAATTTCGCGTTTTACTCTGACTTTAAGATTGTTCAGTTGCACCAATTTGTGAAATGAAAAATATATTTAACGAACATACCATTTGTTGTTGGAAATACGTTACTCTTTTATAAGTTTTAGATATAGTAGGCGTCGTGGCCGAGTGGTTAAGGCGACAGACTTGAAATCTGTTGGGCTCTGCCCGCACAAGTTCGAATCTTGTCGGCGACGTAAGCCTGTTTTTAATTTTTTGTGCAGGCCGTAGTAAATCTGCAATTTAACAATGCATTTAAAGTTTCATTTTGATTTCTTTGCAAAAATACAGTGGTCAGAAATATTAACCGAGCAAACGCGTGGCAACCAAGGATTCTGAACCGAATCCAAATAAAAAGCATGTCCTACACCGGGAATCGAACCTGGGCCGCCTGGGTGAAAGCCAGGAATCCTAACCACTAGACCATGTAGGAGATATGTCTAAGTGAAATTTATTATGCGACTATTGTTTAGGATCATCACACGGATAGATTCTAAATTAAATTCATCGCACCTACGGTGTCTACCTGGTCTTATCATATTAAGATTTACCACGATCAACAAGTGGTGAAGGTTTCGTTGTTCAGTTCCTAAGGCCTATTTTAACGCGTGCACACAATCGCCACTGTGGCACATGGAACCGAAATTCAGAGCACACCAAATGCACTTCACATTTAACACGTTAATTTCGCGTTTTACTCTTGACTTTAAGATTGTTCAGTTGCACCCATTTGTGAAATGAAAAATATATTTAACGGACATACCATTTGTTGTTGGAAATACGTTACTCTTTTATAAGTTTTATATATATAGTAGTCGTCGTGGCCGAGTGGTTAAGGCGACAGACTAGAAATCTGTTGGGCTCTGCCCGCACAGATTCGAATCCTGTCGGCGACGTTAACTGGGAATTTTTAGATAAATTTCTTTCCAAATTAGTGATCAACTTCGATAATTTGACGCATTAATTTAAATTAGTATTAGTTATTACACATTAAACAAAATTTAGTTGCTGATTGCATTTGTGGAGAATCGCATACGTCTTTTCCGCCAGGTACTTGAAGATCTCGCTTATGAAACCACTATGCAAAATAAATCTTTACCCTATCGTACAATCGTCAACTGGATATATAAAAATCAAAAATCGATACGCAGTGTCGTCGTGGCCGAGTGGTTAAGGCGACAGACTTGAAATCTGTTGGGCTCTGCCCGCACAGGATCGAATCCTGTCGGCGACGTATTCCTGTTTTTAATTTTTTGTGCAGGCCATAGTAAATCTGAAATTTAACAATTCATTTAAAGTTTCATTTTGATTTCTTTGCAAAAATACAGTGGTCAGAAATATTAACCGAGCAAACGCGTGGCAACCAAGGATTCTGAACCGAATACAAATAAAAAGCATTTCCTACACCGGGAATCGAACCCGGGCCGCTGGGTGAAAG
>CH001077.1:0-12036 GCA_000149265.1 Ciona savignyi | reverse complement strand
GGATAGAATATGATATGAAATTCATGTGTATCCCCGTGAATGGGAAATCCAAAGGTCATATCACATCGCGCCCATCGTCGGGTTACCGAAGCTATTTCAGTATGTTGTAGATGATAGACACGTTTCTTTAATTTGGTAGAAGCCATTGATCTACTGGCTTCAGGCAATGTCCGTAAAGTGCCTTACCCAAGAACACAACCGACTAGCTAGCGATCAGTTTCCCACCTGCAATCTTTCGTTTAAAAGGCAAATCCGCCAGACAAACTTAGATTACACACATACATTTATTATTTGTTTCGGATAAGTTTTTTAGATACTTAATTTAAAACATGTGCACTAGAACATATGTAAGTTAAACCAATATATCCAGTCGGTGCCTGTTTTTTTTCTTTTTACATTATTTGTATGCAAGTTCTAAAATTTGTTTTGAAATTTGTTTCAAAATGTATGTACAGTTTTATCAAAACTCGTTTCGAGGGATGAGCTTATCCAACTGTTTTTATTTAATCTGAAACATTGATAAAAAGCAACACAAGCAAGTCGTTGAAATTAGTGAAAAATCGGTTTAAAGACGAAGTTATGTAAACTCATTACAACTTATACACGCCAGTTCTAAAATTTATACCTGCACATATTTGTCCTTTCACTTTTAACGAAATGAATATACTTAAAAACACAAGTTGTCAACTCATTACCTTATTTGTGCTGATAGCCAGAGGTCGTCAGTTCGAATACTACCAGTGGCAGGATGTTTCTTGCTACCTACACGCTTTTACTACCTTCATTAAACGAGTCAGGTGATCAGGTATAGGATAGGATAGGATAGGATATTCATGTTTATCCCCGTGAATGGGAAAACCTAGGGGGTTATCACACGGGCAATCATCATATCACCTCGCGCCCATCGTCGGGTTACCGGAGCTATTGCAGTGTGTTGTATATGATAGACACGTTCCTTCAATTTGGTAGAACCCATTAATCCGCTGGGTTCAGGCAATGTCCGTAAAGTGCCTTGCCCAAGGACACAACCGTCTAGCTAGCGACCAGTTTCGCACGAAGTCACGAAATTTGTTTTAGAAACACATTTCATCAAAATTTGTTTCGAAATTTGTTTTCGAAACACATTTCATTAAAAATTGTTTCGAAATTTGTTTTCGAAACACATTTCATCAAAAATTGTTACGAAATTTGTTTTCGAAACACATTTTATCGAAAAATGTTTCGAAATTTATTTTCTACATACACGCTTTTACTACCTTCATGTAACGAGTCAGGTGATCAGATATACGTAGTCACGTACGTTTGTATGCATTACATCATTTGTATTTAAATTCAAACTTTATTGTCGAGATATCGTTTTAAAACATATTGAAAAAATATTTCGAAACATATTTTAATGGAATAGGGTTTTAAAATGTTTTATTAAATTTTGTTTCGCAATTTCTTTGAAAACCTTTATCACCTAAATTTGATTTGAAATTTGTTTTCGAAAAAGTTTTATCAAAATAAGTAAACGAAATATCAGTTCTTTTAGAGGTGAACAAGTTTGCAAGGGTGTTACCCAATCATCTACTATTTTTTAGATATATCAAAGTTGATTCATTTTAACCCAAAGCGAACGTATTTATAATTTGACGTGTGCGTCAATGGCGCGCGTTAGAAAAGAAAATGGAATATAGGGTTTATTGTTTGGGATCAAGTTTACAAACGTGTTACCCAACCATCTACCAATTTTAATGCACTCACTACAACAAACCGTCGATTTAGGCATAATAAACATGTTTTATCTTAACCCGAAGCAAACATATGGATAATTTGACGTGTTACGAGTGCGTTAGTGGCGCGCGATAGAAAAATAAGGGAGATATCAGGTTCAATTTTTGGATACACGTTTACAAGTGTGTTATCCAATCATCAACCAATTTTCATGCACTTAGTACAGCAAATCGTTGATTTAAGTATATCAAAGCTGTTTCATTTCAACCCAAAGCGAACGTATTTATAATTTGACGTGATATGAGTGCGATAGTGGCGCGCGTTAGAAAAGGAAACGGAATATAAGGTTAATTATTTGGATACAAGTTTACAAGTGTGTTAACTAACCATCGACAAATTTTTATGCACTCACTACAACAAATCGTTGATTTAGGCATATCAAAGTTTCTTCATTTCAATCCAAAGCGAACGTATTGAGAATTTGACATAATGTGGGAGCGTTAGTGGCGCGCGTTAGAAAAAGTAAACAGAATATAGGGTTACTTTTTGGATACAAGTTTACAAGTGTGTTAGGCAATCATCTACCAATTTTTATGCACTTACTACAACAAATCGTCGATTAAGGTATATCAAAGTTGTTTCTTTTTAACCGAAAGCGAACATATTAATAATTTGACGTGGAATGAGTGCGTTAGTGGCGGGCGTTAAAAAAGTAAACGAAATAAAGGGTTCATTTTTCGTATACAAGTTTACAAGTGTCTTACCCAACCATCTACCAATTTTCATGCTCTTAATACAACAATTCGTCGATTTAGATATATCAAAGCTGTTTCATCTTAACCAAAAGCGAACATATTGAGAATTTGATATAATATGAGTGCGTTAGTGGCGCGCGTTAGAAAAGTAACCGGAATGCAGGGTTCATTTTTCGTCTACAAGCTTACAAGTGTCTTACCCAACTATCTACCAATTTTTCATTTTTACCTACACGCTTTTACTACCTTCATTACACGAGTCAGGTGATTAGGTATACGAAGTCACGAAATTTGTTTTAGAAACACATTTCATCAAAATTTGTTTCGAAATTTGTTTTCGAAACACATTTCATTAAAAATTGTTTCGAAATTTGTTTTCGAAACACATTTCATCAAAAATTGTTTCGAAATTTGTTTTAGAAACACATTTCATCAAAATTTGTTTCGAAATTTGTTTTCGAAACACATTTTATCGAAAAATGTTTCGAAATTTGTTTTCGAAACACTTTTCATTAAAATTTGTTTCAAACGCTTAGCTTTTCGAAATATTTCCACAAAATCTGAAACATTCTTATTAAGAAACAAAAACAGGTAGTTGGAATTAACGAATCCACGCCAATTCTAAAATTTATACCACACATATGGTCCTATCAATTTTAACGAAATGAATATACTTAAAAAGACAAATTGTCAACTCTTTACATCATTTGTACTGATATATCGAGGTCGTAAGTTCGAATCCCACCAGTGGCAGAATGTTTCTTGCTACATACACGCTTTTACTACCTTCATGTAACGAGTCAGGTGATCAGATATACGTAGTCACGTACGTTTGTATGCATTACATCATTTGTATTTAAATTTAAACTTATTTGTCGAGATATCTTTTTAAAACATATTGAAAATATATTTCGAAACATATTTTAAAGGAATAGGGTTTTAAAATGTTTTATTAAATTTTGTTTCGCAATTTCTTTTCGAAACCTATATCACCCAAATTTGATTTGAAATTTTTCGGAAGAGTTTTATCAAAATAAGTAAACGAAATATCAGTTCTTTTAGGGGTGAACAAGTTTGTAAGGGTGTTACCCAATCATTTACCATTTTTTTAGATATATCAAAGTTGTTTCATTTTAACCCAAAGCGAACGTATTTATAATTTGACGTGTGCGTCAGTGGCGCGCGTTAGAAAAGAAAACGGAATATAGGGTTTATTTTATGGGAGCAAGTTTACAAACGTGTTACCCAAACATCTACGAATTTTAATGCACTCACTACAACAAACCGTCGATTTAGGCATAATAAAGATGTTTTGTCTTAACCTGAAGCGAACATATTGATAATTTGACGTGGTACGAGTGTGTTAGTGGCGCGCGAATAAAAAATAAGGGAGATATAAGGGTCATTTTTTGGATACAAGTTAACAAGTGTGTTATCCAATCATCTACCAATGTTCATGCACTTACAACAGCAAAGCGTTAATTTAGGAATATCAAAGCTGTTTCATTTTAACCCAAAGCGAACATATTTAGAATTCGACGTGGTATGAGTGCGTTAGTGGCGCGCGTTAGAAAAATAGGCAAGTTATCCGGTTTATTTTATGGATACAAGTTTACAAGTATGTTATTCAACCATCTACCATCTTTCATGCACTCAATAAACAACAAATCGTCGATTTACATATATTAAAGTTGTTTTATCTTAACTCTCAAAGCGAAAATAATAATAATTTGACGTGGTATGAGTGCTTTAGTGGAGCGCGTTAGAAAAGTAAACGGAATATACGGTTAATTTTCGGTATAACAGTTTACAAGTGTGTTACCCAATCATCTACAAATTTTCATGCAATTGCTACAAAAAATCGTCGATTTATATATATATCAAAGATGTTTCATCCAAACCCAAAGCGAACATATTGCGAATTTGACATAGTATGAGTGCGTTAGTGGCGCGCGTTAGAAAAGTAAACGGAATAAAAGGTTAATTTTTTGGATACAAGTTTACAAGTGTGTTAACCAACCATCGACCAATTTTCATGCAATCAATACAAGAAATCGTTGATTTAGGTATATCAAAGTCGTTTCATTTCAACCCAAAGCGAACGTATTGAGAATTTGACATAATATCACCAGGCCCGGTGCTAGGAACCGCGGGGCCCAATTAGAAATGTGATGGCGGGGCCCCTACTCTTCATAGCAAAATTAATGGGTGTTTATATATCATAAAATACATACCAGTACATACAAACTAAAAAAATAGACATTTAATACTTGCTATAAAACAAATTAAAGGTAATGTGGATGCTTATTTACAATATATTGTTTTACTTCCAAAAATACATACATATATATATATATATATTGTTTAGCAACCATATTTATTATGACGTAACAGGCAGACACAGAAATATAAATTTGACTTAGTTACGACGCATAATAAATTGATATTATGAGAAAGAATATTATTTCACTTATTATTTAACGTTTCAGTAGTATTTTAAACTTCGTAATACAGAAAGACCCTCGCTAGCGCGGGGCCCCTTCAAGGTGCGGGGCCCAATTTGATCTAATCGGTCAAATCGGCCTAAAACCGGCCCTGAATATAAGTCCGTTAGTGGCGCGCGATAGAAAAGTAAACGGAATATAGGGTTAAATTTTTGGATACAGGATTACAAGTGTTTTACCCAATCATCTACCAATTTTCATGCACTTAACGTCAATTTAGGTATGTCAAAGATGTTTTATCTTAACTATATAAGGAATATAGGGTTAATTTTTGGGATAAAAGTCTACAAGTGTGTTACCCAATCATCTACCAATTTCCATGCAGTTACTACAACAAATTGTTGATTCAGATATATCAAAGATGTTTCATCTTAACCCAAAGCGAACATATTGATAATTTGACGTGATATGAGTGCGTTAGTGGCGCGCGTTAGAAAAGTAAAGGAAATATAAGGTTCCTTATTTGGATATAAATTTACAATTGTGTTACCCAATCATCTACCAATTTTCATGCACTTACTACAACAAATCGTCGATTAAGATATATCAAAGATGTTTCATCTCATCCCAAAGCGAAGATATTTATAATTTAACGTGGTATGAGGTCGTTAGTGGCGCGCGTTAGAAAAGTAAACGGAATATAGGGTTCATTTTTTGGATATAGGTTTACAAGTGTGTTACCCAACCATCAACCAATTTTCATGCACTTGCTACAACAAATCGTCCATTAAGATATATTAAAGATGTTTCATCTCATCCCAAAGCGAAGATATTGATAATTTAACGTGGTATAAGGGCGTTAGTGGCGCGCGTTAGAAAAGTAAACGGAATATAGGGTTTATTTTTCGTATACAAGTTTAAAGGTGTGTTACCCAATCTTCTACCAATTTTCATGCACTTACTACAACAAATCGTCGATTTAGATATATCAAAGCTGTTTCATCTCTACCCAAAGCGAACATATTGATAATGTGACGTGATATGAGTGCGCTAGTGGCGCGCGTTAGAAAAGTAAACGGAATATAAGGTTAATTTTTTGGATATAGGTTTACAAGTGTGTTAGCCAATCATCTACACATTTTTATATACTTACTACAACAAATCTTGAATTTAGATATATCAAAGCTGTTTCATCTCTACCAAAAGCGAACATATTGAGAATTGGACGTGGTATGAGTGCGTTAGTGGCGCGCGTTAGAAAAGTAATCGGAATATAGGGTTCTTTTTATGGATACAAGTGTGTTACCCAACGCTCTACCAATTTCCATGCAGTTACTATAACAAATTGTTGATTAAGATATATCAAAGATGTTTCATCTTAATCCAAAGCAAACATATTGATAATTTAAAGTGATATGAGTGCGTTAGTGGCGCGCGTTAGAAAAGTAAACGGAATATAAGGTTTCTTATTTGGATATAAGTTTACAAGTGTGTTACCCAATCATCTACCAATTTTCATGCACTTACTACAACAAATAGTCGATTTAGATATATCAAAGCTGTTTCATCTCTTCCAAAAGCGAACATATTGAGAATTGGACGTGGTATCAGTGCGTTAGTGGCGCGCGTTAGAAAAGTAAACGGAATATAGGGTTCATTTTTTGGATATACGTTTACAAGTGTGTTACCCAACTAACTACCAATTTTCATGCACTTGCTACAACAAATCGTCGATTTAGATATATCAAAGCTGTTTCATCTCTACCCAAAGCGAACATATTGATAATTTGACTTGGTATGAGTTCGTTAGTGGCGCGCGTTAGAAAAGTAAACGGAATATAGGGTTAATTTTTCGTATTTAAGTTTAAAAGTGTGTTACCCAATCATCCACCAATTTTTATGCACTTACTACAACAAATCGTCGATTTAGATATATCAAAGCTGTTTCATCTCTACCCAGCGCGAAGATATTGATAATTTGACGTGTTATGCGTGCGTTAGTGGCGCGCGTTAGAGAAGTAATCTGAATATAGGGTCCTTTTTTTGGATAGAAGTTTACAAGTGTGTTACCCAACCATCTACCAATTTGCATGCACTTATTGCAACTAATTGTACATTTAGAATTATCAAAGATGTTTCATCTCTTCCAAAAGCGAACATATTGCTAATTAGACGTGGTTTGAGTGCTTTGGTGGCGCGCGTTAGAAAAGTAAAAGGAATATAGAAATCATTTTTGGATATAAGTTTACAAGTGTGTTATCCAACCATCTACCTATTTCCATGCATTTACTACAACAAATCGTTGATTCAGGTATATCAAAGCTGTTTTATCTCTACCCAAAGCGAACATATTGATAATTTGACGTGGTATGAGTGCGTTAGTGGCGCGCGTTAAAAAAGTAAACGGAATATAGGGTTAATTTTTCGTATACAAGTTTAAACGTGTGTTACCCAACCATGTACCAATTTTTATGCACTTACTACAAGAAATCATCGATTTAGATATATCAAAGCTGTTTCATTTTAACCCAAAGCGAACATATTGATAATTTGACGTGATATGAGTGCGTTAGTGGCGCGCGTTAAAAAAGTAAAGGAAATATAAGGTTCCCTATTTGGATATAAGTTTACAATTGTGTTACCCAATCATCTACCAATTTTCATGCACTTAATACAACAAATCGTCGATTAAGATATCAAAGCTGTTTCATCTCATCCCAAAGCGAAGATATTGATAATTTAACGTGGTATGAGGGCGTTAGTGACGCGCGTTAGAAAAGTAAATGGAATATAGGGTTCATTTTTTGGATATAGGTTTACAAGTGTGTTACCCAACCATCTACCAATTTTCATGCACTTGCTACAACAAATCGTCGATTTAGATATATCAAAGCTGTTTCATCTCTACCAAAAGCGAACATATTGGGAATTGGACGTGGTATGAGTGCGTTAGTGGCGCGCGTTAGAAAAGTAAACATAATATAGGGTTAATTTTTCGTATACACGTTTAAAAGTGTGTTACCCAATCATTTACCAATTTTCATGCACTAACTACAACAAATCGTCGATTTAGATATATCAAAGCTGTTTCATTTTAACCCAATAAAGCGAACATATTGATAATTTGACGTGATATGAGTGCGTTAGTGGCGCGCTTTAGAAAAGTAAAGGGAATATAAGGTTTCTTATTTGGATATAAGTTTACAATTGTGTTACCCAATCATCTACCAATTTTCATGCACTTAATACAACCAATCGTCGATTAAGATATCAAAGCTGTTTCATCTCATCCCAAAGCGAAGATATTGATAATTTAACGTGGTATGAGGGCGTTAGTGGCGCGCGTTAGAAAAGTAAATGGAATATAGGGTTCATTTTTTGGATATAGGTTTACAAGTGTGTTACCCAACCATCTACCAATTTTCATGCACTTGCTACAACAAATCGTCGATTTAGATATATCAAAGCTGTTTCATCTCTACCCAAAGCGAACATATTGATAATTTGACGTGGTATGAGTGCGTTAATGGCGCGCGTTAGAAAAGTAAACGGAATATAGGGTTAATTTTTTCGTATACAAGTTTAAACCTGTGTTACCCAACCATGTATCAATTTTCATCTACTTACTACAACAAATCGGCGATTTACATATATCAAAGCTGTTTCATATCTACACAAAGCGAACATATTGATAATTTGACGTGGTATGAGTGCGTTAGTGGCGCGGGTTAGAAAAGTAAACGGAATATAGGGTTAATTTTTCGTAGACAAGTTTAAAAGTGTGTTACCCAATCATCTACCAATTTTTATGCACTTACTACAACAAATCGTCGATTCAGATATATCAAAGCTTTTTCATCTCTGCCCAAAGCGAACATATTGATAATTAGACGTGATATGAGTGCGTTAGTGGCGCGCGTTAGAAAAGTAAATGGAATATAAGGTTCCTTATTTGGATATAAGTTTACAAATGTGTTACCCAACCATCTACCAATTCTTATGCACTTACTACAACATATCGTGGATTAAGATATATCAAAGCTGTTTCATATCAACCCATAGCGAACATATTGATAATTTGACGTGGTATGAGGGCGTTAGTGGCGCGCGTTAAAGAAGTAATCGGAATATAGGGTCCTTTTTTGGATAGAAGTTTACAAGTGTGTTACCCAACCATCTACCAATTTACATGCACTTACTCCAACTAATTGTCCATTTAGATATATCAAAGATGTTTCATCTCTACCCAAAGTGAACATATTGCTAATTAGACGTGGTATGAGTGCTTTGGTGGCGCGCGATAGAAAAGTAAAGGAAATACAGGATTCATTTTTTGAATATAAGTTTACAAGTGTGTTACCCAACCATCTACCTATTTCCATGCATTTACCACAACAAATCGTTGATTTAGATATATCAAAGCTGTTTCATCTCTACCCAAAGCGAACATATTGATAATTTGACGTGGTATGAGTGCGTTAGTGGCGCGCGTTAGAAAAGTAAACGGAATAAAGGGTTAATTTTTCGTATACAAGTTTAAACGTATGTTACCCAATCATTTACCAATTTTCATGCACTTACTACAACAAATCGTCGATTTAGATATATCAAAGCTGTTTCATCTCTACCCAAAGCAAACATATTGATAATGTGACGTGGTATGAGTGCGTTAGTAGCGCGTTAGAAAAGTTAACGGAATATAGGGTTAATTTTTCGTAAACAAGTTTAAACGTGTGTTACCCAACCCATGTACCAATTTTTATGCACTTACTACAACCAATCGTCGATTTAGATATATCAAAGCTGTTTCATCTCTACCAAAAGCGAACATATTGAGAATTGGACGTGGTATGAGTGCGTTAGTGGCGCGCGTTAGAAAAGTAATCGGAATATAAGGTTTCTTATTTGGATATAAGTTAACAAGTGTGTTACCCAACCATCTACCAATTTTCATGCACTTACTACAACAAATCGTCGATTTAGTTATATCAAAGCTGTTTCATCTCTACCAAAAGCGAACATATTGGGAATTGGACGTGGTATAAGTGCGTTAGTGGCGCGCGTTAGAAAAGTAAACGGAATATAGGGTTAATTTTTCGTATACACGTTTAAAAGTGTGTTACCCAATCATTTACCAATTTTCATGCACTTACTACAACAAATCGTCGATTTAGATATATCAAAGCTGTTTCATTTTAACCCAAAGCGAACATATTGATAATTTGACGTGATATGAGTGCGTTAGTGGCGCGCGTTAGAAAAGTAAATGGAATATAGGTTTCATTTTTTGGATATAGGTTTACAAGTGTGTTACCCAACCATCTACCAATTTTCATGCACTTGCTACAACAAATCGTCGATTTAGATATATCAAAGCTGTTTCATCTCTACCCAAAGCGAACATATTGATAATTTGACGTGGTATGAGTGCGTTAATGGCGCGCGTTAGAAAAGTAAACGGAATATATGGTTAATTTATTGTATACAAGTTTAAACGTGTGTTACCCACACCATGTACCCATTTTCATCTACTTACTACAACAAATCGTCGATTTACATATATCAAAGCTGTTTCATATCTACACAAAGCGAACATATTGATAATTTGACGTGGTATGAGTGCGTTAGTGGCGCTCGTTAGAAAAGTAAACGGAACATAGGGTTAATTTTTCGTATACACGTTTAAAAGTGTGTTACCCAATCATTTACCAATTTTTATGCACTTACTACAACAAATCGTCGATTTAGATATATCAAAGCTGTTTCATTTTAACCCAAAGCGAACATATTGATAATTTGACGTGATATGAGTGCGTTAGTGGCGCGCTTTAGAAAAGCAAAGGGAATATAAGGTTTCTTATTTGGATATAAGTTTACAATTGTGTTACCCAATCATCTACCAATTTTCATGCACTTAATACAACCAATCGTCGATTAAGATATCAAAGCTGTTTCATCTCATCCCAAAGCGAAGATATTGATAATTTAACGTGGTATGAGGGCGTTAGTGGCGCGCGTTAGAAAAGTAAATGGAATATAGGGTTCATTTTTTGGATATAGGTTTACAAGTGTGTTACCCAACCATCTACCAATTTTCATGCACTTGCTATAACAAATCGTCGATTTAGATATATCAAAGCTTTTTCATCTCTACCCAAAGCGAACATATTGATAATTAGACGTGATATGAGTGCGTTAGTGGCGCGCGTTAGAAAAGTAAATGGAATATAAGGTTCCTTATTTGGATAGAAGTTTACAAGTGTGTTACCCAACCATCTACCAATTTTCATGCACTTGCTACAACAAATCGTCCATTAAGATATATTAAAGATGTTTCATCTCATCCCAAAGCGAAGATATTGATAATTTAACGTGGTATAAGGGCGTTAGTGGCGCGCGTTAGAAAAGTAAACGGAATATAGGGTTTATTTTTCGTATACAAGTTTAAAGGTGTGTTACCCAATCTTCTACCAATTTTCATGCACTTACTACAACAAATCGTCGATTTAGATATATCAAAGCTGTTTCATCTCTACCCAAAGCGAACATATTGATAATGTGACGTGATATGAGTGCGCTAGTGGCGCGCGTTAGAAAAGTAAAGGAAATATAAGGTTCCCTATTTGGATATAAGTTTACAATTGTGTTACCCAATCATCTACCAATTTTCATGCACTTAATACAACAAATCGTCGATTAAGATATCAAAGCTGTTTCATCTCATCCCAAAGCGAAGATATTGATAATTTAACGTGGTATGAGGGCGTTAGTGACGCGCGTTAGAAAAGTAAATGGAATATAGGGTTCATTTTTTGGATATAGGTTTACAAGTGTGTTACCCAACCATCTACCAATTTTCATGCACTTGCTACAACAAATCGTCGATTTAGATATATCAAAGCTGTTTCATCTCTACCAAAAGCGAACATATTGGGAATTGGAAGTGGTATGAGTGCGTTAGTGGCGCGCGTTAGAAAAGTAAACATATTATAGGGTTAATTTTTCGTATACACGTTTAAAAGTGTGTTACCCAATCATTTACCAATTTTCATGCACTAACTACAACAAATCGTCGATTTAGATATATCAAAGCTGTTTCATTTTAACCCAATAAAGCGAAA
>CH001079.1:22539-34103 GCA_000149265.1 Ciona savignyi | reverse complement strand
GCTGCCATACTATTTACCAGTTCTCTACTAACTTAGCAATATTTTACTTCAGCATTCGGGAAAATCAACATAAAACTTGTATTTAAACCATTGAATAAGTTAACAATATTAAGAAAAAAATTTGCAAAAACGAAGAAGGTAGAGGATAATTCTCAGTAGTTTATTAAACTAAATGAACAATATTTAATCATTACATGCTTTTTATCATTTTGTATAGTTTCTTCTTCTTTAACTTCGTAAAACTAGCGATTGAATCGGTTTCGATTGGCAAAAACATGGTATTATGGCATCTTAGAGGGATTCGATAATAGCTGTATATTATATTTTTACAAAGATTTTCATAAGGTGCAACGAATCGCGTTTGATAGGATGTTAAATATAACTACTGGGTGTGGGGTTCGAACCCACGCGGACACTTGTCCATTGGAACTTAAGTCCAACGCCTTAACCACTCGGCCAACCCAGTCCACGCTTTAAGCGTTATTAACATTTTGTGGTGAGTCTAAAGAAACCAAAGTATATATATTTAACCAATATAAATTAATGCTTTCATTAATACACAGAAAGAACCACGTTTTGACGGAATCTGAATCCAACGTTTTTTTTATATCAATCTATATTAAGATAGTCCGTTTTGTTAAAAGGAAAGAAAGTTAATTGGTAAGGTTTTCGTTTTAATTAACAATCTATTGAAATTAAAACAATCCAAATTCTGCTAAATGAAACTGTTATAGATATTGCAATTTTATTTACATTAAAAATTTTGCATTGGCCGGGAATCGAAGCCGGGCCCCCCGCGTGGCAGGCGAGGATTCTACCACTGAACCACCAATGCCCTTGTTAAACTATTTTGAAACTTAAAGTTTTGTTACAAATTAGACGATATCCGTCTCGTGTTTTGAAACTGCCTTTACTCTTTTATGATAACGTCGATAATTTCCGTTCGGTAGCAGTTAAACTATTTTGAAACTTAAAGTTTTGTTACCAATTAGACGATATCCGTCTCGTGTTTTGAAACTGCCTTTACTCTTTTATGATAACGTCGATAATTTCCGTTCGGTAGCATGGCCGAGCGGTCTAAGGCGCTGGTTTAAGGCACCAGTCATTTCGATGGCGTGGGTTCGAATCCCACTGCTGCCAAATCTTTTTTGTATTAAATTTTAATATCTTAATTGAGAAACATTTCGGTATTTTCCTTCTGTCAGTATTAATTAAAATAAAGAGTTTCAAATCAACTGGCTTTAAGGGAAGAAATGGATCTACGAAATTATTAGAATTGCAGACAATAACCAAACAAAATAGAATGATATTTACGTTTACATATTAATAAATAAAAGGATTTAACGTTCAAATCCCTCTTTAAATAGACCTAAAAATATAATTTGTAAAGCTGAACTAGTTTTGTAACACTTGTTGGGTATAATGTGCATGATTTTATTTATTTATTTTTCGATTATTTTTCCATCTGACCGAGAGGTCTTAACCGGTAACGTCCGTCTTTCTTAGCCCAAATATTAAACTTACAAATTAATTATTTTGGACTAAAAGAAACCTGTGGTAACCAATCAATACAGCTGTTACTCTAAAATGTTCTTTTTCGCTGGAGGTAGCGTGGCCGAGCGGTCTAATGCGCTGGTTTTAGGCACCAGTCATTTCGATGGCGTGGGTTCGAATCCCACCGCTGCCATACTATTTACCAGTTCTCTACTAACTTAGCAATATTTTACTTCAGCATTCGGGAAAATCAACATAAAACTTGTATTTAAACCATTGAATAAGTTAACAATATTAAGAAAAAAATTTGCAAAAACGAAGAAGGTAGAGGATAATTCTCAGTAGTTTATTAAACTAAATGAACAATATTTAATCATTACATGCTTTTTATCATTTTGTATAGTTTCTTCTTCTTTAACTTCGTAAAACTAGCGATTGAATCGGTTTCGATTGGCAAAAACATGGTATTATGGCATCTTAGAGGGATTCGATAATAGCTGTATATTATATTTTTACAAAGATTTTCATAAGGTGCAACGAATCGCGTTTGATGGGATGTTAAATATACTACCGGGGAGTGGGGTTCGAACCCACGCGGACACTTGTCCATTGGAATTTAAGTCCAACGCCTTAACCACTCGGCCAACCCAGTCCACGCTTTAAGCGTTATTAACATTTTGTGGTGAGTCTAAAGAAACCAAAGTATATATATTTAACCAATATAAATTAATGCTTTCATTAATACACAGAAAGAACCACGTTTTGACGGAATCTGCATCCAACGTTTTTTTTTATATCAAGCTATATTAAGATAGTCCGTTTTGTTAAAAGGAAAGAAAGTTAATTGGTAAGGTTTTCGTTTTAATTAACAATCTATTGAAATTAAAACAATCCAAATTCTGCTAAATGAAACTGCTATAGATATTGCAATTTTATTTACATTAAAAATTTTGCATTGGCCGGGAATCGAACCCGGGCCCCCCGCGTGGCAGGCGAGGATTCTACCACTGAACCACCAATGCCCTTGTTAAACTATTTTGAAACTTAAAGTTTTGTTACAAATTAGACGATATCCGTCTCGTGTTTTGAAACTGCCTTTGCTCTTTTATGATAACGTCGATAATTTCCGTTCGGTAGCATGGCCGAGCGGTCTAAGGCGCTGGTTTAAGGCACCAGTCATTTCGATGGCGTGGGTTCGAATCCCACTGCTGCCAAATCTTTTTTGTATTAAATTTTAATATCTTAATTGAGAAACATTTCGGTATTTTCCTTCTGTCAGTATTAATTAAAATAAAGAGTTTCAAATCAACTGGCTTTAAGGGAAGAAATGGATCTACGAAATTATTAGAACTGCAGACAATAACCAAACAAAATAGAATGATATTTATGTTTACATAATAATAAATAAAAGGATTTAACGTTCAAATCCCTCTTTAAATAGACCTAAAAATATAATTTGTAAAGCTGAACTAGTTTTGTAACACTTGTTGGGTATAATGTGCATGATTTTATTTATTTATTTTTCGATTATTTTTCCGTCTGACCGAGAGGTCTTAACCGGTAACGTCCGTCTTTCTTAGCCCAAATATTAAACTTACAAATTAATTATTTTGGACTAAAAGAAACCTGTGGTAACCAATCAATACAGCTGTTACTCTAAAATGTTCGTTTTCGCTGGAGGTAGCGTGGCCGAGCGGTCTAAGGCGCTGGTTTTAGGCACCAGTCATTTCGATGGCGTGGGTTCGAATCCCACCGCTGCCATACTATTTACCAGTTCTCTACTAACTTAGCAATATTTTACTTCAGCATTCGGGAAAATCAACATAAAACTTGTATTTAAACCATTGAATAAGTTAACAATATTAAGAAAAAAATTTGCAAAAACGAAGAAGGTAGAGGATAATTCTCAGTAGTTTATTAAACTAAATGAACAATATTTAATCATTACATGCTTTTTATCATTTTGTATAGTTTCTTCTTCTTTAACTTCGTAAAACTAGCGATTGAATCGGTTTCGATTGGCAAAAACATGGTATTACGGCATCTTAGAGGGATTCGATAATAGCTGTATATTATATTTTTACAAAGATTTTCATAAGGTGCAACGAATCGCGTTTGATTGGATGTTAAATATAGCTACTGGGTGTGGGGTTCGAACCCACGCGGACACTTGTCCATTGGAACTTAAGTCCAACGCCTTAACCACTCGGCCAACCCAGTCCACGCTTTAAGCGTTATTAACATTTTGTGGTGAGTCTAAAGAAACCAATGTATATATATTTAACCAATATAAATTAATGCTTTCATTAATACACAGAAAGAACCACGTTTTGACGGAATCTGCATCCAACGTTTTTTTTATATCAAGCTATAAGATTGTCCGTTTTGTTAAAAGGAAAGAAAGTTAATTGGTAAGGTTTTCGTTTTAATTAACAATCTATTGAAATTAAAACAATCCAAATTCTGCTAAATGAAACTGTTATAGATATTGCAATTTTATTTACATTAAAAATTTTGCATTGGCCGGGAATCGAACCCGGGCCCCCCGCGTGGCAGGCGAGGATTCTACCACTGAACCACCAATGCCCTTGTTAAACTATTTTGAAACTTAAAGTTTTGTTACAAATTAGACGATATCCGTCTCGTGTTTTGAAACTGCCTTTACTCTTTTATGATAACGTCGATAATTTCCGTTCGGTAGCATGGCCGAGCGGTCTAAGCCGCTGGTTTAAGGCACCAGTCATTTCGATGGCGTGGGTTCGAATCCCACTGCTGCCAAATCTTATTTGTATTAAATTTTAATATCTTAATTGAGAAACATTTCGGTATTTTCCTTCTGTCAGTATTAATTAAAATAAAGAGTTTCAAATCAACTGGCTTTAAGGGAAGAAATGGATCTACGAAATTATTAGAACTGCAGACAATAACCAAACAAAATAGAATGATATTTACGTTTACATATTAATAAATAAAGGGATTTTACGTTCAAATCCCTCTTTAAATATACCTAAAAATATAATTTGTAAAGCTGAACTAGTTTTGTAACACTTGTTGGGTATAATGTGCATGATTTTATTTATTAATTTTTCGATTATTTTTCCATCTGACCGAGAGGTCTTAACCGGTAACGTCCGTCTTTCTTAGCCCAAATATTAAACTTACAAATTAATTATTTTGGACTAAAAGAAACCTGTGGTAACCAATCAATACAGCTCTTAGTCTAAAATGTTCTTTTTCGCTGGAGGTAGCGTGGCCGAGCGGTCTAAGGCGCTGGTTTTAGGCACCAGCCATTTCGATGGCGTGGGTTCGAAGTCCCACCGCCTGCCATACTATTTACCAGTTCTCTACTAACTTAGCAATATTTTACTAGCATTCGGGAAAATCAACATAAAACTTGTATTTAAACCATTGAATAAGTTAACAATATTAAGAAAAAAATTTGCAAAAACGAAGAAGGTAGAGGATAATTCTCAGTAGTTTATTAAACTAAATGAACAATATTTAATCATTACATGCTTTTTATCATTTTGTATAGTTTCTTCTTCTTTAACTTCGTAAAACTAGCGCATTGAATCGGTTTCGATTGGCAAAAACATGGTATTACGGCATCTTAGAGGGACTCGATAATAGCTGTATATTATATTTTTACAAAGATTTTCATAAGGTGCAACGAATCGCGTTTGATTGGATGTTAAATATAGCTACTGGGTGTGGGGTTCGAACCCACGCGGACACTTGTCCATTGGAACTTAAGTCCAACGCCTTAACCACTCGGCCAACCCAGTCCACGCTTTAAGCGTTATTAACATTTTGTGGTGAGTCTAAAGAAACCAATGTATATATATTTAACCAATATAAATTAATGCTTTCATTAATACACAGAAAGAACCACGTTTTGACGGAATCTGCATCCAACGTTTTTTTTATATCAAGCTATATTAAGATAGTCCGTTTTGTTAAAAGGAAAGAAAGTTAATTGGTAAGGTTTTCGTTTTAATTAACAATCTATTGAAATTAAAACAATCCAAATTCTGCTAAATGAAACTGTTATAAATATTGCAATTTTATTTACATTAAAAATTTTGCATTGGCCGGGAATCGAACCCGGGCCCCCCGCGTGGCAGGCGAGGATTCTACCACTGAACCACCAATGCCCTTGTTAAACTATTTTGAAACTTAAAGTTTTGTTACAAATTAGACGATATCCGTCTCGTGTTTTGAAACTGCCTTTACTCTTTTATGATAACGTCGATAATTTCCGTTCGGTAGCAGTTAAACTATTTTAAAACTTAAAGTTTTGTTACAAATTAGACGATATCCGTCTCGTGTTTTGAAACTGCCTTTACTCTTTTATGATAACGTCGATAATTTCCGTTCGGTAGCATGGCCGAGCGGTCTAAGGCGCTGGTTTAAGGCACCAGTCATTTCGATGGCGTGGGTTCGAATCCCACTGCTGCCAAATCTTTTTTGTATTAAATTTTAATATCTTAATTGAGAAACATTTCGGTATTTTCCTTCTGTCAGTATTAATTAAAATAAAGAGTTTCAAATCAACTGGCTTTAAGGGAAGAAATGGATCTACGAAATTATTAGAACTGCAGACAATAACCAAACAAAATAGAATGATATTTATGGTTACATAATAATAAATAAAAGGATTTAACGTTCAAATCCCTCTTTAAATAGACCTAAAAATATAATTTGTAAAGCTGAACTAGTTTTGTAACACTTGTTGGGTATAATGTGCATGATTTTATTTATTTATTTTTCGATTATTTTTCCATCTGACCGAGAGGTCTTAACCGGTAACGTCCGTCTTTCTTAGCCCAAATATTAAACTTACAAATTAATTATTTTGGACTAAAAGAAACCTGTGGTAACCAATCAATACAGCTGTTACTCTAAAATGTTCTTTTTCGCTGGAGGTAGCGTGGCCGAGCGGTCTAAGGCGCTGGTTTTAGGCACCAGTCATTTCGATGGCGTGGGTTCGAATCCCACCGCTGCCATACTATTTACCAGTTCTCTACTAACTTAGCAATATTTTACTTCAGCATTCGGGAAAATCAACATAAAACTTGTATTTAAACCATTGAATAAGTTAACAATATTAAGAAAAAAATTTGCAAAAACGAAGAAGGTAGAGGATAATTCTCAGTAGTTTATTAAACTAAATGAACAATATGTAATCATTACATGCTTTTTATCATTTTGTATAGTTTCTTCTTCTTTAACTTCGTAAAACTAGCGATTGAATCGGTTTCGATTGGCAAAAACATGGTATTACGGCATCTTAAAGGGAATCGATAATAGCTGTATATTATATTTTTACAAAGATTTTAATAAGGTGCAACGAATCGCGTTTGATTGGATGTTAAATATAGCTACTGGGTGTGGGGTTCGAACCCACGCGGACACTTGTCCATTGGAACTTAAGTCCAACGCCTTAACCACTCGGCCAACCCATTCCACGCTTTAAGCGTTATTAACATTTTGTGGTGAGTCTAAAGAAACCAATGTATATATATTTAACCAATATAAATTAATGCTTTCATTAATACACAGAAAGAACCACGTTTTGACGGAATCTGCATCCAACGTTTTTTTTATATCAAGCTATATTAAGATAGTCCGTTTTGTTAAAAGGAAAGAAAGTTAATTGGTAAGGTTTTCGTTTTAATTAACAATCTATTGAAATTAAAACAATCCAAATTCTGCTAAATGAAACTGTTATAAATATTGCAATTTTATTTACATTAAAAATTTTGCATTGGCCGGGAATCGAACCCGGGCCCCCCGCGTGGCAGGCGAGGATTCTACCACTGAACCACCAATGCCCTTGTTAAACTATTTTGAAACTTAAAGTTTTGTTACAAATTAGACGATATCCGTCTCGTGTTTTGAAACTGCCTTTACTCTTTTATGATAACGTCGATAATTTCCGTTCGGTAGCATGGCCGAGCGGTCTAAGGCGCTGGTTTAAGGCACCAGTCATTTCGATGGCGTGGGTTCGAATCCCACTGCTGCCAAATCTTATTTGTATTAAATTTTAATATCTTAATTGAGAAACATTTCGGTATTTTCCTTCTGTCAGTATTAATTAAAATAAAGAGTTTCAAATCAACTGGCTTTAAGGGAAGAAATGGATCTACGAAATTATTAGAACTGCAGACAATAACCAAACAAAATAGAATGATATTTACGTTTACATATTAATAAATAAAGGGATTTAACGTTCAAATCCCTCTTTAAATAGACCTAAAAATATAATTTGTAAAGCTGAACTAGTTTTGTAACACTTGTTGGGTATAATGTGCATGATTTTATTTATTTATTTTTCGATTATTTTTCCATCTGACCGAGAGGTCTTAACCAGTAACGTCTGTCTTTCTTAGCCCAAATATTAAACTTACAAATTAATTATTTTGGACTAAAAGAAACCTGTGGTAACCAAACAATACAGCTGTTACTCTAAAATGTTCTTTTTCGCTGGAGGTAGCGTGGCCGAGCGGTCTAAGGCGCTGCTTTTAGGCACCAGTCATTTCGATGGCGTGGGTTCGAATCCCACCGCTGCCATACTATTTACCAGTTCTCTACTAACTTAGCAATATTTTACTTCAGCATTCGGGAAAATCAACATAAAACTTGTATTTAAACCATTGAATAAGTTAACAATATTAAGAAAAAAATTTGCAAAAACGAAGAAGGTAGAGGATAATTCTCAGTAGTTTATTAAACTAAATGAACAATATTTAATCATTACATGCTTTTTATCATTTTGTATAGTTTCTTCTTCTTTAACTTCGTAAAACTAGCGATTGAATCGGTTTCGATTGGCAAAAACATGGTATTATGGCATCTTAGAGGGATTCGATAATAGCTGTATATTATATTTTTACAAAGATTTTCATAAGGTGCAACGAATCGCGTTTGATAGGATGTTAAATATAACTACTGGGTGTGGGGTTCGAACCCACGCGGACACTTGTCCATTGGAACTTAAGTCCAACGCCTTAACCACTCGGCCAACCCAGTCCACGCTTTAAGCGTTATTAACATTTTGTGGTGAGTCTAAAGAAACCAAAGTATATATATTTAACCAATATAAATTAATGCTTTCATTAATACACAGAAAGAACCACGTTTTGACGGAATCTGCATCCAACGTTTTTTTTATATCAAGCTATATTAAGATAGTCCGTTTTGTTAAAAGGAAAGAAAGTTAATTGGTAAGGTTTTCGTTTTAATTAACAATCTATTGAAATTAAAACAATCCAAATTCTGCTAAATGAAACTGTTATAAATATTGCAATTTTATTTACATTAAAAATTTTGCATTGGCCGGGAATCGAACCCGGGCCCCCCGCGTGGCAGGCGAGGATTCTACCACTGAACCACCAATGCCCTTGTTAAACTATTTTGAAACTTAAAGTTTTGTTACAAATTAGACGATATCCGTCTCGTGTTTTGAAACTGCCTTTACTCTTTTATGATAACGTCGATAATTTCCGTTCGGTAGCAGTTAAACTATTTTGAAACTTAAAGTTTTGTTACAAATTAGACGATATCCGTCTCGTGTTTTGAAACTGCCTTTACTCTTTTATGATAACGTCGGTAATTTCCGTTCGGTAGCATGGCCGAGCGGTCTAAGGCGCTGGTTTAAGGCACCAGTCATTTCGATGGCGTGGGTACGAATCCTACTGCTGCCAAATCTTTTTTGTATTAAATTTTAATATCTTAATTGAGAAACATTTCGGTATTTTCCTTCTGTCAGTATTAATTAAAATAAAGAGTTTTAAATCAACTGGCTTTAAGGGAAGAAATGGATCTACGAAATTATTAGAACTGCAGACAATAACCAAACAAAATAGAATGATATTTACGCTTACATATTAATAAATAAAGGGATTTAACGTTCAAATCCCTCTTTAAATAGACCAAAAAATATAATTTGTAAAGCTGAACTAGTTTTGTAACACTTGTTGGGTATAATGTGCATGATTTTATTTATTTATTTTTCGATTATTTTTCCATCTGACCGAGAGGTCTTAACCGGTAACGTCCGTCTTTCTTAGCCCAAATATTAAACTTACAAATTAAGTATTTTGGACTAAAAGAAACCTGTGGTAACCAATCAATACAGCTGTTACTCTAAAATGTTCTTTTTTCGCTGGAGTTAGCGTGGCCGAGCGGTCTAAGGCGCTGGTTTTAGGCACCAGTCATTTCGATGGCGTGGGATCGAATCCCACCGCTGCCATACTATTTACCAGTTCTCTACTAACTTAGCAATATTTTACTTCAGCATTCGGGAAAATCAACATAAAACTTGTATTTAAACCATTGAATAAGTTAACAATATTAAGAAAACAATTTGCAAAAACGAAGAAGGTAGAGGATAATTCTCAGTAGTTTATTAAACTAAATGAACAATATTTAATCATTACATGCTTTTTATCATTTTGTATAGTTTCTTCTTCTTTAACTTCGTAAAACTAGCGATTGAATCGGTTTCGATTGGCAAAAACATGGTATTATAGCATCTTAGAGGGATTCGGTAATAGCTGTATATTATATTTTTACAAAGATTTTCATAAGGTGCAACGAATCGCGTTTGATAGGATGTTAAATATAACTACTGGGTGTGGGGTTCGAACCCACGCGGACACTTGTCCATTGGAACTTAAGTCCAACGCCTTAACCACTCGGCCAACCCAGTCCACGCTTTAAGCGTTATTAACATTTTGTGGTGAACCTAAAGAAACCAAAGTATATATATTTAACCAATATAAATTAATGCTTTCATTAATACACAGAAAGAACCACGTTTTGACGGAATCTGCATCCAACGTTTTTTTTATATCAAGCTATATTAAGATAGTCCGTTTTGTTAAAAGGAAAGAAAGTTAATTGGTAAGGTTTTCGTTTTAATTAACAATCTATTGAATTTAAAACAATCCAAATTCTGCTAAATGAAACTGTAATAGATATTGGAATTTTATTTACATTAAAAATTTTGCATTGGCCTGGAATCGAACCCGGGCCCCCCGCGTGGCAGGCGAGGATTCTACCACTGAACCACCAATGCCCTTGTTAAACTATTTTAAAACTTAAAGTTTTGTTACAGATTAGACGATATCCGTCTCGTGTTTTGAAACTGCCTTTACTATTTTATGATAACGTCGATAATTTCCGTTCGGTAGCATGGCCGAGCGGTCTAAGGCGCTGGTTTAAGGCACCAGTCATTTCGATGGCGTGGGTTCGAATCCCACTGCTGCCATTTAACGTTCAAATCCCTCTTTAAATAGACATAAAAATATAATTTGTAAAGCTGAACTAGTTTTGTAACACTTGTTGGGTATAATGTGCATGATTTTATTTATTTATTTTTCGATTATTTTTCCATCTGACCGAGAGGTCTTAACCGGTAACGTCCGTCTTTCTTAGCCCAAATATTAAACTTACAAATTAATTATTTTGGACTAAAAGAAACCTGTGGTAACCAATCAATACAGCTGTTACTCTAAAATGTTCTTTTTCGCTGGAGGTAGCGTGGCCGAGCGGTCTAAGGCGCTGGTTTTAGGCACCAGTCATTTCGATGGCGTGGGTTCGAATCCCACCGCTGCCATACTATTTACCAGTTCTCTACTAACTTAGCAATATTTTACTTCAGCATTCGGGAAAATCAACATAAAACTTGTATTTAAACCATTGAATAAGTTAACAATATTAAGAAAAAAATTTGCAAAAACGAAGAAGGTAGAGGATAATTCTCAGTAGTTTATTAAACTAAATGAACAATATTTAATCATTACATGCTTTTTATCATTTTGTATAGTTTCTTCTTCTTTAACTTCGTAAAACTAGCGATTGAATCGGTTTCGATTGGCAAAAACATGGTATTATGGCATCTTAGAGGGATTCCATAATAGCTGTATATTATATTTTTACAAAGATTTTCATAAGGTGCAACGAATCGCGTTTGATGGGATGTTAAATATAACTACTGGGTGTGGGGTACGAACCCACGCGGACACTTGTCCATTGGAACTTAAGTGCAACGCCTTAACCACTCG
>CH001080.1:1897-20549 GCA_000149265.1 Ciona savignyi | reverse complement strand
TGTAATGTCAAATTGCAGATTTACTACGGCCTGCACAAAAAATTAAAAACAGGATTACTTCGCCGACAGGATTCGAACCTGTGCGGGCAGAGCCCAACAGATTTCTAGTCTGTCGCCTTAACCACTCGGCCACGACGACTACTGTATATAAAACTTATAAAAGAGTAATGTATTTCCAACAACAAATGGTATGTCCGTTAAATATATTTTTGTTCGTTAAATATATAGGAACGGAACAACGAAACCTTCACCACTTGTTGATCGTGGTATATCTTAATATGATAAGACCAGGTAGACACCGTAGGTGCGATGAAGTTAATTTAGAATCTATCCGTGTGATGATCCTAAACAATAGTCGCATAATAAATTTCATTAGACATATCTCCTACATGGTCTAGTGGTTAGGATTCCTGGCTTTCACCCAGGCGGCCCGGGTTCGATTCCCGGTGTAGGAAATGGTTTTTATTTGGATTCGGTTCAGAATCCTTGGTTGCCACGCGTTTGCTCGGTTAATATTTCTGACCGCTGTATTTTTGCAAAGAAATCGAAATGAAACTTTAAATGCAATGTCAAATTGCAGATTTACTACGGCCTGCACAAAAAATTAAAAACAGGATTACGTCGCCGACAGGATTCGAACCTGTGCGGGCAGAGCCCAACAGATTTCAAGTATGCCGCCTTAACCACTCGGCCACGACGACACTGCGTATCGATTTTTGGTTTTGATATATCCAGTTGACGATTGTACGATAGGGTAAAGATTTATTTTGCATAGTGGTTTCATTAGCGAGATCTTCAAGTACCTGGCGGAAAAGACGTATGCGATTCTCCTCAAATGCAATCAACAACTAAATTTTGTTTAATGTGTAATAACTAATACCAATTTAAATTAATGCGTCAAATTATCGAAGTTAATCACTAATTTGGAAAGAAGTTTATCTAAAATTTCTCAGTTAACGTCGCCGACAGGATTAGAACCTGTGCGGGCAGAGCCCAACAGATTTCTAGTCTGACGCCTTAACCACTCGGCCACGACGACTACTATATATAAAACTTATAAAAGAGTAACGTATTTCCAACAACAAATGGTGTGTCCGTTAAATATATTTTTCATTTCACAACTGGGTGGAACTGAACAATATTAAAGTTAGAGTAAAACGCGCAATTAACGTGTTAAATGTCAAGTGCATTTGGTGTGTGGTGAATTTCGGTTCTATGTGCCACAGTGGCGATTGTGTGCACGCGTTAAAATAGGCCTTAGGAACTGAACAACGAAACCTTCACCACTTGTTGATCGTGGTATATCTTAATATGATAAGACCAGGTAGACACCGTAGGTGCGATGAAGTTTATTTAGAATCTATCCGTGTGATGATCCTAAACAATAGTCGCATAATAAATTTCATTAGACATATCTCCTACATGGTCTAGTGGTTAGGATTCCTGGCTTTCACCCAGGCGGCCCGGGTTCGATTTACGGTGTAGGAAATGCTTTTTATTAGGTTTCGGTCCAGAATCCTTGGTTGCCACGCGTTTGCTCGCTTAATATTTCTGACCACTATATTTTTGCAAAAAAATCGAAATGAAACTTTAAATGCAATGTCAAATTGCAGATTTACTACGGCCTGCACAAAAAATTAAAAACAGGATTACGTCGCCGACAGGATTCGAACCTGTGCGGGCAGATCCCAACAGATTTCAAGTCTGTCGCCTTAACCACTAGGCCACGACGACACTGCGTATCGATTTTTGATTTTGATATATCCAGTTGACGATTGTACGATAGGGTAAAGATTTATTTTGCATAGTGGTTTCATTTGCGAGATCTTCAAGTACCTGGCGGAAAAAGACGTATGCGATTCTCCGCAAATGCAAATAGCAACTAAATTGTGTTTAATGTGTAATAACTAATACCAATTTAAATTAATGCGTCAAATTATCGAAGTTAATCACTAATTTGGAAAGAAATTTATCTAAAAATTCTCAGTTAACGTCGCCGACAGGATTCGAACCTGTGCGGGCAGAGCCCAACAGATTTCTAGTCTGTCGCCTTAACCACTCGGCCACGACGACTCCTATATATAAAACTTATAAAAGAGTAACGTATTTCCAACAACAAATGGTATGTCCGTTAAATATATTTTTCATTTCACAACTGGGTGCAACTGAACAATATTAAAGTTAGAGTAAAACGCGAAATTAACGTGTTAAATGTCAAGTGCATTTGGTGTGTGGTGAATTTCGGTTCCATGTGCCACAGTGGCGATTGTGTGCACGCGTTAAAATAGGCCTTAGGAACTGAACAACGAAACCTTCACCACTTGTTGATCGTGGTATATCTTAATATGATAAGACCAGGTAGACACCGTAGGTGCGATAAAGTTAATTTAGAATCTATCCGTGTGATGATCCTAAACAATAGTCGCATAATAAATTTCATTAGACATATCTCCTACATGGTCTAGTGGTTAGGATTCCTGGCTTTCACCCAGGCGGCCCGGGTTCGATTCCCGGTGTAGGAAATGGTTTTTATTTGGATTCGGTTCAGAATCCCTGGTTGCCACGCGTTTGCTCGGTTAATATTTCTGACCACTGTATTTTTGCAAAGAAATCGAAATGAAACTTTAAATGCAATGTCAAATTGCAGATTTACTACGGCCTGCACAAAAAATTAAAAACTGGATTACGTCGCCGACAGGATTCGAACCTGTGCGGGCAGAGCCCAACAGATTTCAAGTCTGTCGCCTTAACCACTCGGGCCACGACGACACTGCGTATCAAATTTTTGATTTTGATATATCCAGTTGACGATTGTACGATAGGGTAAAGATTTATTTTGCATAGTGGTTTCATTAGCGAGATCTTCAAGTACCTGGCGGAAAAGACGTATGCGATTCTCCGCAAATGCAAATAGCAACTAAATTTTGTTTAATGTGTAATAACTAATACCAATTTAAATTAATGCGTCAAATTATCGAAGTTAATCACTAATTTGTAAAGAAATTTATCTAAAAATTCTCAGTTAACGTCGCCGACAGGATTCGAACCTGTGCGGGCAGAGCCCAACAGATTTCTAGTCTGTCGCCTTAACCACTCGGCCACGACGACTACTATATATAAAACTTATAAAAGAGTAACGTATTTCCAACAACAAATGGTATGTCCGTTAAATATATTTTTCATTTCACAAATGGGTGCAACTGAACAATATTAAAGTTAGAGTAAAACGCGAAATTAACGTGTTAAATGTCAAGTGCATTTGGTGTGTGGTGAATTTCGGTTCCATGTGCCACAGTGGCGATTGTGTGCACGTATTAAAATAGGCCTTAGGAACTGAACAACGAAACCTTCACCACTTGTTGATCGTGGTATATCTTAATATGATAAGACCAGGTACACACCGTAGGTGCGATGAAGTTAATTTAGAATCTATCCGTGTGATGATCCTAAACAATAGTCGCATAATAAATTTCATTAGACATATCTCCTACATGGTCTAGTGGATAGGATTCCTGGCTTTCACCCAGGCGGCCCGGGTTCGATTCCCGGTGAAGGAAATGTTTTTTATTTGGATTCGGTTCAGAATCCTTGGTTGCCACGCGTTTGCTCGGTTAATATTTCTGACCACTGTATTTTTGCAAAGAAATCGAAATGAAACTTTAAATGTAATGTCAAATTGCAGATTTACTACGGCCTGCACAAAAAATTAAAAACAGGATTACTTCGCCGACAGGATTCGAACCTGTGCGGGCAGAGCCCAACAGATTTCTAGTCTGTCGCCTTAACCACTCGGCCACGACGACTACTGTATATAAAACTTATAAAAGAGTAATGTATTTCCAACAACAAATGGTATGTCCGTTAAATATATTTTTGTTCGTTAAATATATAGGAACGGAACAACGAAACCTTCACCACTTGTTGATCGTGGTATATCTTAATATGATAAGACCAGGTAGACACCGTAGGTGCGATGAAGTTAATTTAGAATCTATCCGTGTGATGATCCTAAACAATAGTCGCATAATAAATTTCATTAGACATATCTCCTACATGGTCTAGTGGTTAGGATTCCTGGCTTTCACCCAGGCGGCCCGGGTTCGATTCCCGGTGTAGGAAATGGTTTTTATTTGGATTCGGTTCAGAATCCTTGGTTGCCACGCGTTTGCTCGGTTAATATTTCTGACCGCTGTATTTTTGCAAAGAAATCGAAATGAAACTTTAAATGCAATGTCAAATTGCAGATTTACTACGGCCTGCACAAAAAATTAAAAACAGGATTACGTCGCCGACAGGATTCGAACCTGTGCGGGCAGAGCCCAACAGATTTCAAGTATGCCGCCTTAACCACTCGGCCACGAAGACACTGCGTATCGATTTTTGGTTTTGATATATCCAGTTGACGATGCTACGATAGGGTAAAGATTTATTTGCATAGTGTTTCATTAGCGAGATATTCAAGTACCTGGCGGAAAAGACGTATGCGATTCTCCGCAAATGCAATCAGCAACTAAATTTTGTTTAATGTGTAATAACTAATACCAATTTAAATTAATGCGTCAAATTATCGAAGTTGATCACTAATTTGGAAAGAAGTTTATCTAAAAATTCTCAGTTAACGTCGCCGACAGGATTCCAACCTGTGCGGGCAGAGCCCAACAGATTTCTAGTCTGTCGCCTTAACCACTCGGCCACGACGACTACTAAATATATAACTTATAAAAGAGTAACGTATTTCCAACAACAAATGGTATGTCCGTTAAATATATTTTTGTTCGTTAAATATATAGGAACGGAACAACGAAACCTTCACCACTTGTTGATCGTGGTATATCTTAATATGATAAGACCAGGTGGACACCGTAGGTGCGATGAAGTTAATTTAGAATCTATCCGTGTGATGATCCTAAACAATAGTCGCATAATAAATTTCATTAGACATATCTCTTACATGGTCTAGTGGTTAGGATTCCTGGCTTTCACCCAGGCGGCCCGGGTTCGATTCCCGGTGTCGGAAATGGTTTTTATTTGGATTCGGTTCAGAATCCTTGGTTGCCACGCGTTTGCTCGGTTAATATTTCTGACCACTGTATTTTTGCAAAGAAATCGAAATGAAACTTTAAATGCAATGTCAAATTGCAGATTTACTACGGCCTGCACAAAAAATTAAAAACAGGATTACGTCGCCGACAGGATTCGAACCTGTGCGGGCAGAGCCCAACAGATTTCAAGTCTGTTGCCTTAACCACTCGGCCACGACGACACTGCGTATCGATTTTTGGTTTTGATATATCCAGTTGACGATTGTACGATAGGGTAAAGATTTATTTTGCATAGTGGTTTCATTAGCGAGATATTCAAGTACCTGGCGGAAAAAACGTATGCGATTCTCCGCAAATGCAATCAGCAACTAAATTTTGTTTAATGTGTAATAACTAATACCAATTTAAATTAATGCGTCAAATTATCGAAGTTGATCACTAATGTTGGAAAGAAGTTTATCTAAAAATTCTCAGTTAACGTCGCCGACAGGATTCGAACCTGTGCGGGCAGAGCTTAACAGATTTCTAGTCTGTCGCCTTAACCACTCGGCCACGACGACTACTATAAACAAAACTTATAAAAGAGTAACGTATTTCCAACAACAAATGGTGTGTCCGTTAAATATATTTTTCATTTCACAAATGGGTGTAACTAAACAATATTAAAGTTAGAGTAAAACGCGAAATTAACGTGTTAAATGTCAAGTGCATTTGGTGTGTGGTGAATTTCGGTTCCATGTGCCGCAGTGGAGATTGTGTGCACGCATTAAAATAGGCCTTAGGAACTGAACAACGAACACCTTCACCACTTGTTGATCGTGGTATATCTTAATATGATAAGACCAGGTATACACCGTAGGTGCGATGAATTTAATTTAGAATCTATCCGTGTGATGATCCTAAACAATAGTCGCATAATAAATTTCATTAGACATATCTCCTACATGGTCTAGTGGTTAGGATTCCTGGCTTTCACCCAGGCGGCCCGGGTTCGATTCCCGGTGTAGGAAATGCTTTTTATTTGGATTCGGTTCAGAATCCTTGGTTGCCACGCGTTTGCTCGGTTAATATTTCTGACCACTGTATTTTTGCAAAGAAATCGAAATGAAACTTTAAATGCAATGTCAAATTGCAGATTTACTACGGCCTGCACAAAAAATTAAAAACAGGATTACGTCGCCGACAGGATTCGAACCTGTGCAGGCAGATCCCAACAGATTTCAAGTCTGTCGCCTTAACCACTCGGCCACGACGACACTGCGTATCGGTTTTTGATTTTGATATATCCAGTTGACGATTGTACGATAGGGTAAAGATTTATTTTGCATAGTGGTTTCATTTGCGAGATCTTCAAGTACCTGGCGGAAAAGACGTATGCGATTCTCCCGCAAATGCAAATAGCAACTAAATTGTGTTTAATGTGTAATAACTAATACCAATTTAAATTAATGCGTCAAATTATCGAAGTTAATCACTAATTTGGAAAGAAATTTATTTAAAAATTCTCAGTTAACGTCGCCGACAGGATTCGAACCTGTGCGGGCAGAGCCCAACAGATTTTTAGTCTGTCGCCTTAACCACTCGGCCACGACGACTCCTATATATAAAACTTATAAAAGAGTAACGTATTTCCAACAACAAATGGTATGTCCGTTAAATATATTTTTCATTTCACAACTGGGTGCAACTGAACAATATTAAAGTTAGAGTAAAACGCGAAATTAACGTGTTAAATGTCAAGTGCATTTGGTGTGTGGTGAATTTCGGTTCCATGTGCCACAGTGGCGATTGTGTGCACGCGTTAAAATAGGCCTTAGGAACTGAACAACGAAACCTTCACCACTTGTTGATCGTGGTATATCTTAATATGATAAGACCAGGTAGACACCGTAGGTGCGATAAAGTTAATTTAGAATCTATCCGTGTGATGATCCTAAACAATAGTCGCATAATAAATTTCATTAGACATATCTCCTACATGGTCTAGTGGTTAGGATTCCTGGCTTTCACCCAGGCGGCCCGGGTTCGATTCCCGGTGTAGGAAATGGTTTTTATTTGGATTCGGTTCAGAATCCTTGGTTGCCACGCGTTTGCTCGGTTAATATTTCTGACCACTGTATTTTTGCAAAGAAATCGAAATGAAACTTTAAATGCAATGTCAAATTGCAGATTTACTACGGCCTGCACAAAAAATTAAAAACAGGATTACGTCGCCGACAGGATTCGAACCTGTTGTTTCAAGTCTGTCGCGTTAACCACTCGGTCACGACGACACTGCGTATCGATTTTTGATTTTGATATATCCAGTTGACGATTGTACGATAGGGTAAAGATTTATTTTGCATAGTGGTTTCATTAGCGAGATCTTCAAGTTCTTGGCGGAAAAGACGTATGCGATTCTCCGCAAATGCAAATAGCAACTAAATTTTGTTTAATGTGTAATAACTAATACCAATTTAAATTAATGCGTCAAATTATCGAAGTTAATCCTTAATTTGTAAAGAAATTTATCTAAAAATTCTCAGTTAACGTCGCCGACAGGATTCGAACCTGTGCGGGCAGAGCCCAAGAGATTTCTAGTCTGTCGCCTTAACCACTCGGCCACGACGACTACTATATATAAAACTTATAAAAGAGTAACGTATTTCCAACAACAAATGGTATGTCCGTTAAATATATTTTTCATTTCACAACTGGGTGCAACTGAACAATATTAAAGTTAGAGTAAAACGCGAAATTAACGTGTTAAATGTCAAGTGCATTTGGTGTGTGGTGAATTTCGGTTCTATGTGCCACAGTGGCGATTGTGTGCACGCGTTAAAATAGGCCTTAGGAACTGAACAACGAAACCTTCACCACTTGTTGATCGTGGTATATCTTAATATGATAAGACCAGGTAGACACCGTAGGTGCGATGAAGTTAATTTAGAATCTATCCGTGTGATGATCCTAAACAATAGTCGCATAATAGATTTCATTACACATATCTCTTACATGGTCTAGTGGTTAGGATTCCTGGCTTTCACCCAGGCGGCCCGGGTTCGATTACCGGTGTAGGAAATGCTATTTATTTGGATTCGGTCCAGAATCCTTGGTTGCCACGCGTTTGCTCGCTTAATATTTCTGACCACTATATTTTTGCAAAAAAATCGAAATGAAACTTTAAATGCAATGTCAAATTGCAGATTTACTACGGCCTGCACAAAAAATTAAAAACAGGATTACGTCGCCGACAGGATTCGAACCTGTGCGGGCAGATCCCAACAGATTTCAAGTCTGTCGCCTTAACCACTCGGTCACGACGACACTGCGTATCGATTTTTGATTTTGATATATCCAGTTGACGATTGTACGATAGGGTAAAGATTTATTTTGCATAGTGGTTTCATTAGCGAGATCTTCAAGTACCTGGCGGAAAAGACGTATGCGATTCTCCTCAAATGCAATCAGCAACTAAATTTTGTTTAATGTGTAATAACTAATACCAATTTAAATTAATGCGTCAAATTATCGAAGTTGATCACTTATTTGGAAAGAAGTTTATCTAAAAATTCTCAGTTAACGTCGCCGACAGGATTCGAACCTGTGCGGGCAGAGCCCAACAGATTTCTAGTCTGTCGCCTTTACCAGTCGGCCACGACGACTACTATATATAAAACTTATAAAAGAGTAACGTATTTCCAACAACAAATGGTATGTCCGTTAAATATATTTTTCATTTAACAACTGGGTGCAACTGAACAATATTAAAGTCAGAGTAAAACGCGAAATTACCGTGTTAAATGTCAAGTGCATTTGGTGTGTGGTGAATTTCGGTTCCATGTGCCACAGTGGCGATTGTGTGCACGAGTTAAAATAGGCCTTAGGAACTGAACAACAAAACCTCCTTCACCACTTGTTGATCGTGGTATATCTTAATATGATAAGACCAGGTAGACACCGTAGGTCGCGATGAAGTTAATTTAGAATCTATCCGTGTGATGATCCTAAACAATAGTCGCATAATAAATTTCATTAGACATATCTCCTACATGGTCTAGTGGTTAGGATTCCTGGCTTTCACCCAGGCGGCCCGGGTTCGATTCCCGGTGTAGGAAATGGTTTTTATTTGGATTCGGTTCAGAATCCTTGGTTGTCACGCGTTTGCTCGGTTAATATTTCTGACCGCTGTATTTTTGCAAAGAAATCGAAATGAAACTTTAAATGCAATGTCAAATTGCAGATTTACTACGGCCTGCACAAAAAATTAAAAACAGGATTACGTCGCCGACAGGATTCGAACCTGTGCGGGCAGAGCCCAACAGATTTCAATGTCTGTCGCCTTAACCACTCGGCCACGACGACACTGCGTATCGAATTTTGGTTTTGATATATCCTGTTGACGATTGTACGATAGGGTAAAGATTTATTTTGCATAGTGGTTTCATTAGCGAGATCTTCAAGTACCTGGCGGAAAAGACGTATGCGATTCTCCGCAAATGCAAATAGCAACTAAATTTTGTTTAATGTGTAATAACTAATACCAATTTAAATAATGCGTCAAATTATCGAAGTTAATCACTAATTTGTAAAGAAATTTATCTAAAAATTCTCAGTTAACGTCGCCGACAGGATTCGAACCTGTGCGGGCAGAGCCCAACAGATTTCTAGTCTGTCGCCTTAACCACTCGGCCACGACGACTACTAATATATAAAACTTATAAAAGAGTAACGTATTTCCAACAACAAATGGTATGTCCGTTAAATATATTTTTCATTTCAAAACTGGGTGCAACTGAACAATATTAAAGTTAGAGTAAAACGCGAAATTAACGTGTTAAATGTCAAGTGCATTTGGTGTGTGGTGAATTTCGGTTCCATGTGCCACAGTGGCGATTGTGTGCACGCGTTCAAATAGGCCTTAGGAACTGAACAACGAAACCTTCACCACTAGTTGATCGTGGTATATCTTAATATGATAAGACCAGGTAGACACCGTAGGTGCGATGATGTTAATTTAGAATCTATCCGTGTGATGATCCAAAACAATAGTCGCATAATAAATGTCATTAGACATATCTCCTACATGGTCTAGTGGTTAGGATTCCTGGCTTTCACCCAGGCGGCCCGGGTTCGATTCCCGGTGTAGGAAATGGTTTTTATTTGGATTCGGTTCAGAATCCTTGGTTGCCACGCGTTTGCTCGGTTAATATTTCTGACCACTGTATTTTTGCAAAGAAATCGAAATGAAACTTTAAATGCAATGTCAAATTGCAGATTTACTACAGCCTGCACAAAAAATTAAAAACAGGATTACGTCGCCGACAGGATTCGAACCTGTGCAGGCAGATCCCAACAGATTTCAAGTCTGTCGCCTTAACCACTCGGCCACGACGACACTGCGTATCGATTTTTGATTTTGATATATCCAGTTGACGATTGTACGATAGGGTAAAGATTTATTTTGCATAGTGGTTTCATTAGCGAGATCTTCAAGTACCTGGCGGAAAAGACGTATGCGATTCTCCTCAAATGCAATCAGCAACTAAATTTTGTTTAATGTGTAATAACTAATACCAATTTAAATTAATGCGTCAAATTATCGAAGTTGATCACTAATTTGGAAAGAAGTTTATCTAAAAATTCTCAGTTAACGTCGCCGACAGTTATTCGAACCTGTGCTTGCAGAGCCCAACAGATTTCTAGTCTGTCGCCTTAACCACTCGGCCACGACGACTACTATATATAAAACTTATAAAAGAGTAACGTATTTCCAACAACAAATGGTGTGTCCGTTAAATATATTTTTCATTTCACAAATGGGTGCAACTGAACAATAATAAAGTTAGAGTAAAACGCGAAATTAACGTGTTAAATGTCAAGTGCATGTTGGTGTGTGGGTGAATTTTCGGTTCCATGTGCCGCAGTGGGCGATTGTGTGCACGCATTAAAATAGGACTTAGGAACTGAACAACGAAACCTTCACCACTTGTTGATCTTGGTATATCTTAATATGATAAGACCAGGTATACACCGTAACTGCGATGAATTTAATTTAGAATCTATCCGTGTGATGATCCTAAACAATAGTCGCATAATAAATTTCATTAGACATATCTCCTACATGGTCTAGTGGTTAGGATTCCTGGCTTTCACCCAGGCGGCCCGGGTTCGATTCCCGGTGTAGGAAATGCTTTTTATTTGGATTCGGTTCAGAATCCTTGGTTGCCACGCGTTTGCTCGGTTAATATTTCTGACCACTGTATTTTTGCAAAGAAATCGAAATGAAACTTTAAATGTAATGTCAAATTGCAGATTTACTACGGCCTGCACAAAAAATTAAAAACAGGATTACGTCGCCGACAGGATTCGAATCTGTGCGGGCAGAGCCCAACAGATTTCAAGTCTGTCGCCTTAACCACTCGGCCACGACGACACTGCGTATCGATTTTTGGTTTTGATATATCCAGTTGACGATTGTACGATAGGGTAAAGATTTATTTTGCCTAGAGGTTTCATTATCGAGATCTTCAAGTACCTGGCGGAAAAGACGTATGCGATTCTCCTCAAATGCAATCAACAACTAAATTTTGTTTAATGTGTAATAACTAATACCAATTTAAATTAATGCGTCAAATTATCGAAGTTGATCACTAATTTGGAAAGAAGTTTATCTAAAAATTCTCAGTTAACGTCGCCGACAGGATTCGAACCTGTGCGGGCAGATCCCAACATATTTCAAGTCTGTCGCCTTAACCACTCGGCCACGACGACACTGCGTATCGATTTTTGATTTTGATATATCCAGTTGACGATTGTACGATAGGGTAAAGATTTATTTTGCCTCGTGGTTTCATTAGCGAGATCTTCAAGTACCTGGCGGAAAAAACGTATGCGATTCTCCGCAAATGCAATCAGCAACTAAATTTTGTTTAATGTGTAATAACTAATACCAATTTAAATTAATGCGTCAAATTATCGAAGTTAATCACTAATTTGGAAAGAAGTTTATCTAAAATTTCTCAGTTAACGTCGCCGACAGGATTAGAACCTGTGCGGGCAGAGCCCAACAGATTTCTAGTCTGACGCCTTAACCACTCGGCCACGACGACTACTATATATAAAACTTATAAAAGAGTAACGTATTTCCAACAACAAATGGTGTGTCCGTTAAATATATTTTTCATTTCACAACTGGGGGGAACTGAACAATATTAAAGTTAGAGTAAAACGCGCAATTAACGTGTTAAATGTCAAGTGCATTTGGTGTGTGGTGAATTTCGGTTCTATGTGCCACAGTGGCGATTGTGTGCACGCGTTAAAATAGGCCTTAGGAACTGAACAACGAAACCTTCACCACTTGTTGATCGTGGTATATCTTAATATGATAAGACCAGGTAGACACCGTAGGTGCGATGAAGTTAATTTAGAATCTATCCGTGTGATGATCCTAAACAATAGTCGCATAATAAATGTCATTAGACATATCTCCTACATGGTCTAGTGGTTAGGATTCCTGGCTTTCACCCAGGCGGCCCGGGTTCTATTCCCGGTGTAGGAAATGGTTTTTATTTGGATTCGGTTCAGAATCCTTGGTTGCCACGCGTTTGCTCGGTTAATATTTCTGACCGCTGTATTTTTGCAAAGAAATCGAAATGAAACTTTAAATGCAATGTCAATTTGCAGATTTACTACGGCCTGCACAAAAAATTAAAAACAGGATTAGGTCGCCGACAGGATTCGAACCTGTGCGGGCAGAGCCCAACAGATTTCAAGTCTGTCGCCTTAACCACTCGGCCACGACGACACTGCGTATCGATTTTTGGTTTTGATATATCCAGTTGACGATTGTACGATAGGGTAAAGATTTATTTTGCATAGTGGTTTCATTAGCGAGATCTTCAAGTACCTGGCGGAAAAGACGTATGCGATTCTCCGCAAATGCAAATAGCAACTAAATTTTGTTTAATGTGTAATAACTAATACCAATTTAAATTAATGCGTCAAATTATCGAAGTTAATCACTAATTTGTAAAGAAATTTATCTAAAAATTCTCAGTTAACGTCGCCGACAGGATTCGAACCTGTGCGGGCAGAGCCCAACAGATTTCTAGTCTGTCGCCTTAACCACTCGGCCACGACGACTACTGTATATAAAACTTATAAAAGAGTAACGTATTTCCAACAACAAATGGTATGTCCGTTAAATATATTTTTCATTTCACAACTGGGTGCAACTGAACAATATTAAAGTTAGAGTAAAACGCGAAATTAACGTGTTAAATGTCAAGTGCATTTGGTGTGTGGTGAATTTCGGTTCCATGTGCCACAGTGGCGATTGTGTGCACGCGTTAAAATAGGCCTTAGGAACTGAACAACGAAACCTTCACCACTTGTTGATCGTGGTATATCTTAATATGATAAGACCAGGTAGACACCGTAGGTGCGATGATGTCAATTTAGAATCTATCCGTGTGATGATCCAAAACAATAGTCGCATAATAAATGTCATTAGACATATCTCCTACATGGTCTAGTGGTTAGGATTCCTGGCTTTCACCCAGGCGGCCCGGGTTCTATTCCCGGTGTAGGAAATGGTTTTTATTTGGATTCGGTTCAGAATCCTTGGTTGCCACGCGTTTGCTCGGTTAATATTTCTGACCGCTGTATTTTTGCAAAGAAATCGAAATGAAACTTTAAATGCAATGTCAATTTGCAGATTTACTACGGCCTGCACAAAAAATTAAAAACAGGATTAGGTCGCCGACAGGATTCGAACCTGTGCGGGCAGAGCCCAACAGATTTCAAGTCTGTCGCCTTAACCACTCGGCCACGACGACACTGCGTATCGATTTTTGGTTTTGATATATCCAGTTGACGATTGTACGATAGGGTAAAGATTTATTTTGCATAGTGGTTTCATTAGCGAGATCTTCAAGTACCTGGCGGAAAAGACGTATGCGATTCTCCTCAAATGCAATCAGCAACTAAATTTTGTTTAATGTGTAATAACTAATACCAATTTAAATTAATGCGTCAAATTATCGAAGTTGATCACTAATTTGGAAAGAAGTTTATCTAAAAATTCTCAGTTAACGTCGCCGACAGGATTCCAACCTGTGCGGGCAGAGCCCAACAGATTTCTAGTCTGTCGCCTTAACCACTCGGCCACGACGACTACTAAATATATAACTTATAAAAGAGTAACGTATTTCCAACAACAAATGGTATGTCCGTTAAATATATTTTTGTTCGTTAAATATATAGGAACGGAACAACGAAACCTTCACCACTTGTTGATCGTGGTATATCTTAATATGATAAGACCAGGTGGACACCGTAGGTGCGATGAAGTTAATTTAGAATCTATCCGTGTGATGATCCTAAACAATAGTCGCATAATAAATTTCATTAGACATATCTCCTACATGGTCTAGTGGTTAGGATTCCTGGCTTTCACCCAGGCGGCCCGGGTTCGATTCCCGGTGTAGGAAATGCTTTTTATTTGGATTCGGTTCAGAATCCTTGGTTGCCACGCGTTTGCTCGGTTAATATTTCTGACCACTGTATTTTTGCAAAGAAATCGAAATGAAACTTTAAATGCAATGTCAAATTGCAGATTTACTACAGCCTGCACAAAAAATTAAAAACAGGATTACGTCGCCGACAGGATTCGAACCTGTGCAGGCAGATCCCAACAGATTTCAAGTCTGTCGCCTTAACCACTCGGCCACGACGACACTGCGTATCGGTTTTTGATTTTGATATATCCAGTTGACGATTGTACGATAGGGTAAAGATTTATTTTGCATAGTGGTTTCATTAGCGAGATCTTCAAGTACCTGGCGGAAAAGACGTATGCGATTCTCCGCAAATGCAAATAGCAACTAAATTTTGTTTAATGTGTAATAACTAATACCAATTTAAATTAATGCGTCAAATTATCGAAGTTAATCACTAATTTGTAAAGAAATTTATCTAAAAATTCTCAGTTAACGTCGCCGACAGGATTCGAACCTGTGCGGGCAGAGCCCAACAGATTTCTAGTCTGTCGCCTTAACCACTCGGCCACGACGACTACTATATATAAAACTTATAAAAGAGTAACGTATTTCCAACAACAAATGGTATGTCCGTTAAATATATTTTTCATTTCACAACTGGGTGCAACTGAACAATATTAAAGTTAGAGTAAAACGCGAAATTAACGTGTTAAATGTCAAGTGCATTTGGTGTGTGGTGAATTTCGGTTCCATGTGCCACAGTGGCGATTGTGTGCACGCGTTAAAATAGGCCTTAGGAACTGAACAACGAAACCTTCACCACTTGTTGATCGTGGTATATCTTAATATGATAAGACCCAGGTAGACCACCGTAGGTGCGCATGATGTCAATTTAGAATCTATCCGTGTGATGATCCTAAAACAATAGTCGCATAATAAATGTCATTAGACATATCTCCTACATGGTCTAGTGGTTAGGATTCCTGGCTTTCACCCAGGCGGCCCGGGTTCTATTCCCGGTGTAGGAAATGGTTTTTATTTGGATTCGGTTCAGAATCCTTGGTTGCCACGCGTTTGCTCGGTTAATATTTCTGACCGCTGTATTTTTGCAAAGAAATCGAAATGAAACTTTAAATGCAATGTCAATTTGCAGATTTACTACGGCCTGCACAAAAAATTAAAAACAGGATTAGGTCGCCGACAGGATTCGAACCTGTGCGGGCAGAGCCCAACAGATTTCAAGTCTGTCGCCTTAACCACTCGGCCACGACGACACTGCGTATCGATTTTTGGTTTTGATATATCCAGTTGACGATTGTACGATAGGGTAAAGATTTATTTTGCATAGTGGTTTCATTAGCGAGATCTTCAAGTACCTGGCGGAAAAGACGTATGCGATTCTCCTCAAATGCCATCAGCAACTAAATTTTGTTTAATGTGTAATAACTAATACCAATTTAAATTAATGCGTCAAATTATCGAAGTTGATCACTTATTTGGAAAGAAGTTTATCTAAAAATTCTCAGTTAACGTCGCCGACAGGATTCGAACCTGTGCGGGCAGAGCCCAACAGATTTCTAGTCTGTCGCCTTAACCACTCTGTGTATTTTTCATTTCACAACTGGGGTCATTTCACAAAGAGTAACGTATTTCCAACAACAAATGGTGTGTCCGTTAAATATATTTTTCATTTCACAACTGGGTGCAACTGAACAATATTAAAGTTAGAGTAAAACGCGAAATTAACGTGTTAAATGTCAAGTGCATTTGGTGTGTGGTGAATTTCGGTTCTATGTGCCACAGTGGCGATTGTGTGCACGCGTTAAAATAGGCCTTAGGAACTGAACAACGAAACCTTCACCACTTGTTGATCGTGGTATATCTTAATATGATAAGACCAGGTAGACACCGTAGGTGCGATGAAGTTAATTTAGAATCTATCCGTGTGATGATCCTAAACAATAGTCGCATAATAAATTTCATTAGACATATCTCCTACATGGTCTAGTGGTTAGGATTCCTGGCATTCACCCAGGCGGCCCGGGTTCGATTCCCGGTGTAGGAAATGGTTTTTATTTGGATTCGGTTCAGAATCCTTGGTTGCCACGCGTTTGCTCGGTTAATATTTCTGACCACTGTATTTTTGCAAAGAAATCGAAATGAAACTTTAAATGCAATGTCAAATTGCAGATTTACTACGGCCTGCACAAAAAATTAAAAACAGGATTACGTCGCCGACAGGATTCGAACCTGTGCGGGCAGAGCCCAAAAGATTTCAAGTCTGTCGCCTTAACCAGTCGGCCACGACGACACTGCGTATCGATTTTTGGTTTTGATATATCCAGTTGACGATAGGGTAAAGATTTATTTTTCATAGTGGTTTCATTAGCGAGATCTTCAAGTACCTGGCGGAAAAAACGTATGCGATTCTCCGCAAATGCAATCAGCAACTAAATTTTGTTTAATGTGTAATAACTAATACCAATTTAAATTAACGCGTCAAATTATCGAAGTTGATCACTAATTTGGAAAGAAGTTTATCTAAAAATTCTCAGTTAACGTCGCCGACAGGATTCCAACCTGTGCGGGCAGAGCCCAACAGATTTCTAGTCTGTCGCCTTAACCACTCGGCCACGACGACTACTATAAATAAAACTTATAAAAGAGTAACGTATTTCCAACAACAAATGGTATGTCCGTTAAATATATTTTTGTTCGTTAAATATATAGGAACGGAACAACGAAACCTTCACCACTTGTTGATCGTGGTATATCTTAATATGATAAGACCAGGTAGACACCGTAGGTGCGATGAAGTTAATTTAGAATCTATCCGTGTGATGATCCTAAACAATAGTCGCATAATAAATTTCATTAGACATATCTCCTACATGGTCTAGTGGTTAGGATTCCTGGCTTTCACCCAGGCGGCCCGGGTTCGATTCCCGGTGTAGGAAATGGTTTTTATTTGGATTCGGTTCAGAATCCTTGGTTGCCACGCGTTTGCTCGGTTAATATTTCTGACCGCTGTATTTTTGCAAAGAAATCGAAATGAAACTTTAAATGCAATGTCAAATTGCAGATTTACTACGGCCTGCACAAAAAATTAAAAACAGGATAACGTCGCCGACAGGATTCGAACCTGTGCAGGCAGATCCCAACAGATTTCAAGTCTGTCGCCTTAACCACTCGGCCACGACGACACTGCGTATCGATTTTTGATTTTGATATATCCAGTTGACGATTGTACGATAGGGTAAAGATTTATTTTGCATAGTGGTTTCATTAGCGAGATCTTCAAGTACCTGGCGGAAAAGACGTATGCGATTCTCCGCAAATGCAAATAGCAACTAAATTTTGTTTAATGTGTAATAACTAATACCAATTTAAATTAATGCGTCAAATTATCGAAGTTAATCACTAATTTGGAAAGAAATTTATCTAAAAATTCTCAGTTAACGTCGCCGACAGGATTCGAACCTGTGCGGGCAGAGCCCAACAGATTTCTAGTCTGTCGCCTTAACCACTCGGCCACGACGAACTACTATAAATAAAACTTATAAAAGAGTAACGTATTTCCAACAACACAATGGTGTGTCCGTTAAATATATTTTTCATTTCACAAATGGGTGCAACTAAACAATATTAAAGTTAGAGTAAAACGCGAAATTAACGTGTTAAATGTCAAGTGCATTTGGTGTGTGGTGAATTTCGGTTCCATGTGCCGCAGTGGAGATTGTGTGCACGCATTAAAATAGGCCTTAGGAACTGAACAACGAAACCTTCACCACTTGTTGATCGTGGTATATCTTAATATGATAAGACCAGGTATACACCGTAGGTGCGATGAATTTAATTTAGAATCTATCCGTGTGATGATCCTAAACAATAGTCGCATAATAAATTTCATTAGACATATCTCCTACATGGTTTAGTGGTTAGGATTCCTGGCTTTCACCCAGGCGGCCCGGGTTCGATTCCCGGTGTAGGAAATGGTTTTTATTTGGATTCGGTTCAGAATCCTTGGTTGCCACGCGTTTGCTCGGTTAATATTCTGACCGCTGTATTTTGCAAAGAAATCGAAATGAAACTTTAAATGCAATGTCAAATGCGAGATTTAGAATTCCA
>CH001093.1:0-16048 GCA_000149265.1 Ciona savignyi | reverse complement strand
TGTTTTACCACTTACAGGAAAACAAAGATCAGAAGACTTACCCAGTCTGTTTTAGCTTTTCCACAGTTCAGTTTTTCACACACTCAACAAAGGTTATTTCTGGGCTCTGGGGAAAAACACTTAATTTAGTTCATTAAATGTCAAAGCATCAAAGTTATAGCCATACGTCTAATCAATTAACAGAAGATTACTGTTTTATCCCAGAGTCCAACTTGCTTTCTCTAGGTTAATGCATTTTGTTTATTATTTTAATTAAATAAACTAAATTACTGGGTCGAAATCACAGCGTAGTGGTGTACACAGTATCAAAACCAAATGCATATCATTTTATTCACATATAATTAGTTTGACCATGATATTACAAAGATTAATATTCAACAACTGGAGTGACTCAGTGTCATCCATATATGTCAACCACCACCATTTGTAAAACACATTTTGACTCTGATATATGTGTATAATATATGCAAGCAGGGTCTTTAACGACAATTGCTATATTTTATACGCAGCTTACGTAGTTTGTTCCTGCAAACATAAACAAATAGGTCCTAACCTAATACATATAGTAACTCACATGACTTTGATGTGTCTACAAAACATTTGGGGTTTAACCTGGAGGTAAACCTGTACTTGCCAAATACTGAGTAACTAACTTTTCGGGATTTTTTTTTTAAGAATTATAGCAATCATTTTTTAAAAGTTTGTAAGTGTATTGTCACCAAACACATGTAAGGATGTCTTGTTACGCCATAATTATCCAGGAGTTAAATTAAAACTTGCAATATCATTAGCTAATTAATGATGGTGGTTGAAATTTGCACCCAAAATTTAAATTTTAAATGTGTAGATGCTAAATTTCCAGTGAAATTATTTTAGTTGTATAATTTCCCATACCATAAAATGCTCTATTTCTTTTTTGTATTACAACCATATTTCTTCACAATCAACGACATTCTTGACTGGTTTCTTCTGGCTGGAGAGCATAAAAAAATTAACATATAATTGAATGTAAACAAGTATGTTCAAGTATATAGATTTTTTGATACAGGGAAATACTTAGTATATAAAATATGTCTAGATCGTAAAAGTAAACTGGTCTACGGAAACAATTTGCCCCGTTTCCATCTCCTATTATAATTCTTGGGTTAACCACACTTCACACATGTAAAGTCATACTCTCTATTCTGCATTGCACAAAAATGATAAAACCTATTTCTTAAATCCTTAATGGGGATTGACCCAGAACTTTCTTTATACATAGCAACATAGGATATTGTTTCAGATCTAAATAACCTGAAGGACATCCTCATACAAGTATTTATCAGATTAACTTATGCCCCACTTAAGGAATTTTTTTTTAATTTGATGATCAGTTAGGTGTAGATAAGGCCCCAGTCCCTTACTCAAGGACACAACCAATTACCAGTTATCGCTTTTACACAACTAACTTTTGTATTTTCCCACCACCTTTTCTGGTAAAACGAACAATCTTAATCAACTACCTAATGATGAGTAACTTATTAAAAAATCATGCTCTTAATACTTAAAATTCTCAGTTCAATAAATATGTACTACACGCTTTTCAATGCAAGTAATAAAATAGTTAAACCATGTTTGATACACTTACTTTCAGCATATTACATAGACATCATATAACAAGTAATTGATAAAGGGGATCTTACAGTCACAACAATAAACCGAGTTCTAAACTAAAGTTTTTGTGGTTCAGCATGAAAACAATTGTGTTACCTACCCATAAAAGAGCAAAACAACTCAAATGTTTTTTTACCTGTTATTGAATGTACATGCCTATTCATCTCAGCTTCAATATTTTTCATTCCACTTTTTTCTTTTGCTGCAATTCGAAATACCAGTAAAAGAGATACAAATTGTCTTAACTAGTTAAAACCTTACTAACAATCCAAACAGAACATATTACAGATAACAAAATTGTTTACAAAGACAAATACTCCTATGATAGGATAGGATAGGATTTTCATGTTTATCCCCATGAATAGGAAAACCAAGGGGGTTAACACACATGCAATCATCAGATCACCTTGCGCCCACCGCCGGGTTACCGGAGCTATTGCAGTATGTTATATAGAATACACCCATTCCTTCATTTTTGTAAAACCCATTAATTCGCTGGTTAAGGCAATGTTCGTTAAGTGTCTTCACGAGGACACAACCGACTATCTTGCGACCAGTTTCGAACCTACAACCCTTCGGTTGAAATGCGTCGCACTATACCACCAGACTAACCAGTCGAACCAGAATGATTTCTTATTTTTCATCAGATAAGAAAAAAATATTGGTTATACATATGCCTAATCTTTCTTTATTGTTATAGTTATGGTTAGTTGATTGGTTAATATTAGTGTTGGGGACAAGTTAGAATTAGATTTCCTGCTTACTGAGAATTTTCTCTAATCACTTTTTCTCCTTTTCAAAACACAATTAATTTTCTGATATAAAATGATTAATCATGATAACATACAGATACAGTAGATTCCTAGATGCGTTAATATTTGCAATACTTTTGCCATTTGAATTATAATCAATTCGGACGAATTATACAAATACTGATTAATTGTTACATGCTACATTTTTAAGGGTCCTTTAAACCAGTGCTTCCCAAACTAGGGGTCGCGACCCCGACGGGGGTCGCAAGAAAAAAATTTGGGGTCGCAAAAGCTTCCTGTTTTTCATACAAATTGCTTATAATACCCTACTTTATGCTTCGTAGCCTATTTATTAAAACACTTTCTCTGAATTGAAACGGCATTATTGGCGTTTTTGACTACAGTATAAAGATACATTACACTGTTAAATTCCGTCTGTAGTACTGTGACGAACTACCATTGTTACAGCATAATGTACATTATGTACACATTGAGCCACGGTTTGACTTACTGTGCAAAAACATGCAGAACCATGCAGCTCATTAAATAACAAACTCAGTTTTCGATCTTTGTAAATACTGTTGTTTGTCTGCTTTTTTACCGTACTCTTACATTCTTACAACTTAAAATAAGTTAAAAAGACAAAAAGGGGTCGTAAATTTTTTTGATAATGAGAAAAGGGTCGCTCGTAAAAAAGTTTGGGAAGCCCTGCTTTAAACGATAGATTTCTTCCATCTTTTAAAATTGTGAATGTGGGCAGTGCCGCAGTGGTGGTGGCTGCGCTGCCTTTCTTTAAGACTTTTATTAGAATGTCCTGGACAAAGTATTCGACACGGAAAAACATATCCTAAAATGACACATAATAATTTAGTAAAAACTTTATTTGTCCATAAACCATTATGGTTATGTAATTAAAGGTTTCAGGCTATATATATATTTACCTTTCTTTTAACCAATATGCCATGGCGGCATGGCTGACTGATAAAACCCAATGTTTTTAATGTGAGTTTTGAATTCTTTTGAGGAAAGTGTTGACAAATCCCTCTCATTACACACCATACACTTATTTTCGGACATATTGGATATGGCATCATGATCTCCAAGGTGATATCAAAATGTATCGTACTCTTATTTTCTAACCAACTTAACGATATTTGGCAGTCAAATCTTTAAGAATTTGCTGAAATAAATACACCTAATTAAAACCAATGCGCTATTGTTTTCACATAAAAACTATTTCAATCGAATTCAAAGAAATTTTAGTCAGGAAGCTCCTCAATATTCTTAGTCATCTGCAACACTATTCAGAAACATCTTTCTATTACCTTCGTCTGATTAAAATCAATGCGCTCTTATGCTGTTTTAAAAAGTAACTTGTCGCCTCTAAAAAAGTGTCGTGTCGCCTCGAAAAAAGTGGCGTGTCGCCTCGAAAAAAGTGGCGTGTCGCCTTAAAAAAAGTGGCGTGTCGCCTCGAAAAAAGTGGCGTGTCGCCTCGGAAAAAGTGGCGTGTCGCCTCGAAAAAAGTGGCGTGTCGCCTAAAAAAAAGTGGCGTGTCGCCTCGAAAAAAGTGGCGTGTCGCCTCGGAAAAAGTGGCGTGTCGCCTCGAAAAAAGTGGCGTGTCGCCTCGAAAAAAGTGGCGTGTCGCCTCAAAAAAAGTGGCGTGTCGCCTCAAAAAAAGTGGCGTGTCGCCTCGGAAAAAGTGGCGTGTCGCCTCGAAAAAAGTGGCGTGTCGCCTCTGAAAAAGTGGCGTGTCGCTTCGAAAAAAGTGGCGTGTCGCCTCTGAAAAAGTGGCGTGTCGCCTCGGAAAAAGTGGCGTGTCGCCTCGAAAAAAGTGGCGTGTCGCCTCGAAAAAAGTGGCGTGTCGCCTCAAAAAAAGTGGCGTGTCGCCTCAAAAAAAGTGGCGTGTCGCCTCGGAAAAAGTGGCGTGTCGCCTCGAAAAAAGTGGCGTGTCGCCTCTGAAAAAGTGGCGTGTCGCTTCGAAAAAAGTGGCGTGTCGCCTCTGAAAAAGTGGCGTGTCGCATGCGTCATTTTTTGGTGAACAGCCCGTCTCTGTTTTGTTTGAAGTATGAGAGAATGACGTATTTGAAAGAAAAAAACACCATAGAAATTTACGACAAAACAGCTAATATCTTTAAAGAAATAAAATGGGCCATTATTTTGTTGAATATTTAACAATACCATAATGTCTTAATAAATGGTTGACTACATTCTATTATTATATTATTATAATGATTTGTGTAAAGTTTTGTTTTATTTCTATGTCGTGGGTTTAAATTCCTTGCATTTTTGGACGCTCGCTGATTTTACGTTGTTGACTTGATTCGTTGATTACTTGATTGCCTGATTTTCTCTATATATTTCGTTGTACCCTTTGTGATTTAAGCAAGAGGCAATAGGCAAACGATAGTTCTCAGTAATGTGTGATATACAGTTGTGTATTTACGAGTTTTGCCTTAGTGAGCGTGTAGTTGCATTGTGGCGGTCGAGGTTATAGACCGAGCAACATTAAATTGGGCTGAAACGCTACAATTGCTTAAATCCTTTTTTTATTATTAAAACTGCGCGCACAATGCACCGCGCTAAAAAAGACGATAACAGGAAAAACAAGTCAAGACAAAAGAATGCTATTTCAGGATAGAGGCCCATTTAATGGTGATGTGGCACGTACCACGTCTTCCCAGCAGGCTTCTTACAATCCTTGGAAACTATTCCTGCGTCTCCATCGCCCATATATTCCTCGATCTTTCTTTTGTACCTTTCGAATAATTTTGGGTCTTTAGACAATTTCACCTTTAGGTATCCGAGTCGCTTCTCCGGAATTGAACGGTTACAAGGTAAACGTGGCGACCGAGGCCTCCACGGCAGTCTTAATACAGAGTGCCGATCTGTTGATTTCGTGATGAAGCTTTCCATGATAGAGAGTGCGTGCTTATACTTCATAGACATTCCCAGCGAGTCAACTTTGTAATTTTCACTGAAGTCAAAGCTGAACTTTTTCTTCAGTTGCTCATGCAGCCCCTGATCGGTACTATTCATAAAGCTCACCTTAACAGGTTCATCCATTATTTCCTGTTAAAAATTCCTTAGTTTCACAAGCACCCTTCACAACAAGATTTATATCCATCCTGTCTGTCAGTGCAATTAGCAGTCTCCATTGTTATTTTAGTTTTGCATTTTAAAACACGAGGTTCTAGTTTTCTTAGTAACTCCAGAGTGCACAAGGTCCGCGTTGCTCCTCCGTCTAGGAACGCGTACGTTGACACTTGTCTCTGCTTGTCCGTTGACCATACCTGTACAGGAACCACTCGCATCCGTGTACGCATATTCATTCGTTCAGATGATGTGCTTGCTTGCCTTAGTTGCCCCGGTTGTAACCATGTCGTTATCCATCGCCAACTGGGCACGACGAGCACTCTTATTGGTACGTTTAGATTCTTCAGTGGCGGCAGGTTGAATGCGTGTGAAGTGTTAGTTAGCAGCAGTGTGTGGTAAGAGGTAGGCCACAGTCTGTTACCTGACAACGATTTGGGTTGCAGCACAGTCTCGATGTGTGGCCGGGATAAAACAATTAAAGCATAGGCCACGTTTCCGCACGAACGCGTAATGTTCGTAAATACTCCTTTTGCGAAATCTATCGTACCTGAATAAAGGATGCGGTCGGTTGCAGTCTGGGCAATCGCTGTATATCGGACGTTCATTGTGCTTGGCTTCGCGAGTAGTGGAGTTGTAGTACCTTGTGATATGCCCCCTTACTGGCGTTACGTGTTGATTGACTTCCTCCGACATTATCTGACCAAATTGTGAATTTAAACGCTTGACAGCTCTACGTACATGCTTCATTATATCATGGAAACCCAGAGAGTTGCCATGGTCATTGAGGTCGATGGCTTCATTGTTAATGTCGTTCTGTACCGCCCGTGGCAGGCGCCTAAATACATCCGTAAGTATTAAGGAGCTGTCCAACTCCTTCTCGCAATTCCAAGCGGACAGCAAGTAGAAACAATTGGACATTTCATTCCACAGTTTGTTCAGACCCCGGTTATCTCCTTCGTTTATCTTCGGACCTCTGGTTAACAGTCTGACGTATGCATCCACCAATTTATGTTGTTGGCCAAACTGTTCCTTTAGTACCTCCAGTGCTCGCTGATACCCCTTTTCCGGTGGATCGATCTATCATGGCGCAAAATTGGATCGCTTCAAACGCTTCACCGATACAATGATTGCGTAAGTGGCTTAACTTGCTCCTCGGTTCCTTTACTCGTCTGTCGATATTCTCTTCGAATCCGGCCATAAAAGAGTGGAATTCCAACACGTTCCCATCAAACTTTGGAATATTTCGCTGTGGAAGTGGTCCGTGCTCAAACGATAAGGCAATAATAGTGCGCAAAGCGCTTTCCATTATGTCATCTCTGGCCGCCGCAGAACTTCCATTCCTATCTGCGGGTCGCGGTGGTTCCACATGCGCTTTGGTAGCCTCCATATTCTCACCGTCGCTTAACCATGACTTCACACGCTGCTGCCTTGTCGTCATTGAGCTCAAGTGCTGTTGAGCCTCCATAGGTTCGTTTAATCGTTCTCCTTCAAATCCGGTCCCGATTGCCTCCTTCTGAAGTTGTGCAACTGTCGTATTACTTTCTCGATTTCCGCAACCCTGAGAGCATGCTTTGTCTTTTATCTTGAGTCACCTCATTGATCTCTCGGCCCAGATTTGGTCTCAGTATAAAAGCTTATCTCCTCCTACAAGCTCCTCAATAAAATCGTTCGAAGATTTCAAAGAAATAGGTTCTGAAGGCAAGTAAGTCGCCTTCATCCACATCCCCAAAGTCGATTAATGGATTACGCTCCACCATCCTAAATCGACTTGACACTCAAGGCTTCTTCACTGAACTTCTCCTCAAGTCCGAAATACTTTTAATAATGTTGCGGGTGTAGCAACGTTCCGCCGGATCCTTATGATCTGACGGCTGTCGATAAGTGATCACTTTCTCTAATGCACCTGATTTCAGTTAGCAGCCAGTAAACCCCCCTCGGTTAACACACACCACTTTTATTTACAATTTAACAGATTTAGGTTTCAGGTGATTAAAAGTGTTTCGTTTGATTCATTGCATGAGATTCAACATCTATCTATATACACCAAGGATAAGCGACTACATACAACAATGAGAACAACTAGTTTAAATACTCTATAGGGCGAAGAAATATATGCGATACGGTCGTCGATCATGCTGGGGGTTAATGGACGCAAAATGATCACGTAGCGTGTTATTAATCCTGTCAGTCTATATAGTATTATCAATAAAAAGGGTGCAAACGAGTTTTCGCTGCCACATTCTACAAATGGTGTATGTTGTGTAAATTTCATCTTCGCTATTTCAAATTCCGCCGTTTGAATTTCTTTAGGTAAGTAGTTTTTTGAAACAGGTGATCGATATATACAAAAACGAGCAGAAAGTAAAAGGCAGCAAATAAGAGGCTATTTTCTATTCCAAAACTTATTCAATTTACAACATCGTTTCAGAAAAGCTTCGTAACAGGGCATTCACAAAACAAATGAATTAAATTTTCAGTAGATGATATATACCACTTTTAAAAAGTTTGTCAATTGTTACGATTGCGTGGTTGTATGAAAAGATGATCTTAATCTGGTTTCAACAGTGCAAAAGTAATTTCTTAAGTGCACATTATTCCAGTCAATGTGTGTTGCGAGTATGACCTCCCATTTCTGTTGTTGTTTTGTTGTCCATGCGCAAACTACCCCATTTTTATAGCTTTATATAGATAGCGCTTGCGTTGTCCGAGTTTTGATCGAGGAAACAAAGTCCATAACACGTTCGTGATAGTCGGTTTTTGTTGGACTTTGAGGGTCACCGACGTCCCAAGAGTTGGGGATTGCTCGAATAAGTTCATTGTAATAATAATAATATAAACTGTATGTCGGGATTTTGTACTCGTTTGTTATTTCATCATAACTTCTGTATCGATTTGAGTCATCAAGGAGGTGGTGGTAAGACAGGAGGAGACTCCATGTGTCGCAAATCGCTCTATGAGACAGACTCGTATTTTGTTGTTTTAACATCGCGGATCGGCTTGATAACTCGTAGAAAGTTCCTTCTTGAACAGTTAGTTGTCTTAGTGCAATTACCGTGTTGTGTAATGCCCGGAAGTTCAGCTGACGAGTCTCGGATATCAGACTGTAACGCGGTGCTTAAACTATTTTTGTTCGCGTACATACATACTTTCGATGCATTTCCACGGGGCACTATATTCCTCATCTACAAGTTAGTTTATCCAACGCAAGTTTAACGGAAGTATGTAAGCGTCGAGGGTTATCATGTTAGGTCAGCCATCTGCTATTTCGCTACACATTTCGATTTCCAGATAAAGCTAAGTTGAATCGGTGGAGGAGAAGGTAACGAAAAAGGAAGATTATCTTAAATTAAAAAAATACCTAGACCAGTCTCGATCTTTCTGACCTCGTGGCGCACACGAGATCAATTAGGAAACGAACGGGCGCACTTCGCACGGCGAGTCAAAACAATATGCTAAATACTTAAACAATTTAGGAAAAATATGGAAAATTTATACTTTAATTTAATTAATTTCATCACCAAATTTTTCACATAACGAAATCAAAAGTTTAGTAGTTTATAATATATGCACACTCTGTCGTAAATTTACGAAATGCAAGTGTGGCGCACCTAGCTAACTTCTGTGGCGCATCAATGAGCCGCGGCGCACCATTTGAGAAGCACTGACCTAGACAGACAAGCTGGAAGCGATCGTACATCAAACCAAGCCCCCAATCCACACCAGATATTCATCCGCAGCAATTAGATCACCCGCGCCTGCTGTCCTCCCCTCATGTTTAATCTTGTGACGTCAAAAACCGCTTGCCTGCATCAGTGTCGCGCCCAAAACACCAGAGCTAGATGAACACGCGGAAGACCCTGAAGGAGAAACAGAAACACAATCAGAAACAAAAGGCCTGCCTCTCTCTAGCCCAGACAACATAAGCCAGTGAGAAAAAGCTTAAGTGAAAACAAAATTCCTGCAAAACATATGCAACACGGAAGGACTGGTGGTAGATGAAAGCGGAAGCGGAAAATATTTCTGCTGGGTTTGTGCAACGAAGAGTTTATTTAACATAGCAAGAACGTGCTGCACGGCCAACGAACTGTTTTTGGTGCCCAGCGACAAAAAGTCAACGTGCTGTCCTGCCTGTAAGGAAGAGAAGTGAGTTTGATGCCATGCTGTGCAATACGTATCAAGGAAGGGACTTAGCAGTGCCCAGGCTGCGAAAGGTACTGTACTGCTGTAAATGCGGACGATTAAATAAGGAACTTAGTAAGCCATGTGAAAACATGAGATGCAATCATAGATTTATACACTGCAACTGCGGGAGATATGTAAAAGAAATACCGCCCGACCAACCAACCCTTTAAATGCAAATGTGGTTATGAATACGAATGGGATGTAAGTAAATGTTGGTGTTAAAATATAAATCAATATCGCAACATATAATGTATAGCCGGCCTATGGGACCATGGTTAGCGAAATGCCGTGTTTAACTTTATCCGTCAAAAACGCTTTAATATAATAAATATTATTGCAGGAGAAATCCAAAAACGTTGGGAATTAGAGTGGGGCTCAAAAATAATATGGGCGCATGGCACGAATCGAAGTAAAAGCCCCCTTATAAAGTAGGGAAGATCCGAGTGGTCGGATTCAGCGCGACGACGTTTGAACTTGTTAATGTGTACGCGCCTAATAATGACGACCGACAGTTTTTTCGAGATTTGTTTCAAAATATCGTCTTACTCGCCGGTATAAATGAAGTTATAATTGGTGGAGATCTCAATATAATTATGGACGCTACCTTAGACCGCCATCGACCTGGAGCAACCAATAAGCCAACAGCTACTAACGTGGTCCGTGTGCATCTGCAAACACTCGGGTTGGTGGACGTATTTCGATCTCGAAATCCGCAGTTGAAGCGGTTCACCCGTTTCCAAGCGAACCCGTATTTCAGGGAGCAGGATAGATTACCTATACTAACTTCTAAAAATATAATACCAAACATAACAAATTGCAAGATTGTCCCTAGCATAAAGTCAGATCACAATATCGTATACATGAAACTGGCCCTCGACACCAGTGATCGCGGCAGAGGAATTTGGGAACTCAACACCTCCCTGCTGGATAACAACGCTTTTATTACTTACAACCGTTAAACAGGCGATCACTGATTATGGCATCAATAATCCACCTGGTCACGTGAATGCTCATGTAAGATGATGGGATGCTCTAAAATGCACGCTCAGGGGGGTAACATGTATAAAATTCAGCGCCCGGCTAAAGCGATCGGCGCAGAAGGAATTACAAACAACTACGTATCGAAAATGAAATAAAAATGGCCGAGACCGTTCTCGCCGAATCGCCAACAGTTGCACAATCAAATGTAGAAACGTTAAATAAGTTAAAATGTGAACTTAACGATCTTGTAGAACGCCGGTCCAAGGGTGCAATAATTCGAAGTCGCGTAAGATCGGTAGAGAGCAGGGTGAAAAGTGTACTAAATACTTTTTAAATCTCGAAAAACGAACTATCGACTTGTCGTAAACAAACTGGCCACATTTTATGAAAGTCTATATAAAAAATGCGCGACGCTAACACCTCTCGAGAATATATCTTCACATTTGTCCTCACTGGACTTACCGTGTTTAGACGAAAATACCGCGAAAAGCATAGAATAATATGCCATAACTGAAGTAGAATGTCGTGAAGCCCTAAATACGATGCCAAACAATAGATCTCCTGGTAGCGACGGTTTTCCCAAAGTCTTATTTTATGGACGCGCTTCATTTATCAAAAAGAAACGAACGGATATCTGTCGGAAACGCAAAAGCACGGGGTAAAAACATTAATTCCCAAACCTAATAGGAATTTATTGCTCTTTGAACGTCGATTATAAAATAATCTCAAAAGTAATAAATAACAGAATCAAGAGCCTTCTTCCCTCTTTAATTCATCCCGATCAAAATGGGTTCATGAAAGCAGGGTATATAGGCAATAAATAACATTCAACTTTTATTTAACTTAATCGATTATTACGCTGAAAGCATACCTGGGGCAATATTCAACGGGGACTTGTATAAAGCATTCGATACGCTAAGCTGGACGTTTTGTCAACCAAATGTTAAAACGGTCAACATATTCAAAATTGGATTAGAACATTTATACCGACCCAAGCTGTTCTTCTAATATTAACAATAATCACGTTTCCAAACAATTTAAAAAATCCCAACGTGGCGTTCGCCAAGGTGTTGTTATTCGTTTTGGCAATCGAAATACTAGCGGTGGAAATTCGCTCGGCACAAATTCCCGGCATAACAGTAAAGTAGAAGGACGATACCACAATAACGCTTGACGGGGAGGTAGGTTAAAAGCTTTAAAACTTCGAATATAAAATCTTGGAAAACTACGGAAAAATGTCCGGCTGCATAATAAACCTTCAAAAATCTAGTCTAATGCGTTTTACATTGGCAGTAAACGGTCGTGCCGAAAGTCCGAAAAGATTAGGCACACGGCGCTGCCAAAACAGTAACTGAAATTTATTTGTTGTAATCAACGTTCATTCATTCGCAATGAGCGAGGCCGCGGGAGGCATTGGAGATGGGAAGAGTTCGGTCGACGAGTATAATGTCGACGAACAAAACATTACCGTAAGAAGGAAAATGCCAGAAGAGAATGACACATGATATGGAACTAATATTTCGAGAATGTGTTTCCGACGCAAATGCAAAGTTGATATTGTGCAACAACCTCGACGAGTTAAAAGGATTCAAGACAGTTGTTGAACGACTTGCGAGGTACGACAAAATCATGGATGAAATGAAAGAGTAATGCGAGAACGACAATAACGCAGCTAAGAGAGCAAATGTCCACATATTCCAAAAAGTAGGTCTTCTAACTAGGAGAGTGTCAACCACGTGTTTTAACCACCACTATTTTGTAAAACACATGTCCGTATGCCATATATTCATGCTACAGGGTCCCTAACCACATTTTGTATTTTATACACTGAGTATGTACTTTGTTTCTGCAAGCATAAACGCATGGGTCCCATAGTTATCAGACCAAACTTCTTTTTCCATGTGTAGTTGAGAAAAGAAGAAACGTCTTAAATTTACAAACATTTCACCACAAATGTTTTAAATTAAAGCTTGTTTTCAAGCGTGGTGGTAAAATAAAGCTAAATTTCCAAAATAGCCTGATTTCATGGTTTCATGGAATTCCCCTGGATTTAGTAAATAAGTTTCTGTTTTACATATGTGGGTCATGTTATTCTTAAAGTTTTATCTAGTTGTGTCGACTCCTTGTTGGATATGTCAGTGCGATATGGCCTGCCTGTTAGAATCATAATTCAAGAACATATTTTCGTTTTTAAGGGAATTACCCTAAGTAAATGTTTTTTTTTGTTTTAATTAATTGACTCAGAGTGTTTAATGGTCTAACATTTCACCAAATCTAATCAAAATTAGGGCAGTCGTTCAAGCGCTATGCCCCAAAAAGATAATTTATTAGAAAAAAACGTTTTGGTTTTTAACGTCTCAGGGGAATTCCCCTAGATTTATTACCCAACCATTATAGTTTTTGCATATCTAAACCATGTTCCCTTACAAATGTCAAATTTTTATTGCGATTCCATTACTTTTCTGGTAGATGTCGTGGCGCCATGCCATTCATGTTGCTATCATGATTTGAGGAAAAAATCTTATTTTTTAGGGTATTTCATTAGGTAATCTATCTATTTTGTTTTAAGTGTTAATTAAATCAGTGACTAAATGCACTTACATTCTACCAAATCTGATTAAAATTGGAGAATCTGTTCTATCCCGTAAAAAGATATTTTTTTAGAAAAAATACCGTTTTGATTTTTAAGGTCTCAGGGGAATTTCCCTAAATTTATCACCCACAATTTTGATTTCTGCATATCTAGACCATGTTGTCTAACAAATGTCAAATGTATTTGCGACTCCATTACTCCTTTTGGTAAATGTCGGGGTGAAATGGCATGCTTGTCACAATCCTGATTTGAGAACAAAATCCTATTTTTTTGGGGTATTTCCCAAGGGATGTTTTTTTATTTTCTTTAGGTGTTAATAAATAAGTGACTAATTTTACTTACTTACATTTCAACAAATCTGATTAAAATTGGAGAAGCTGTTTCAAGCGCTATGCCCGAAAAAGCTAAAAAATTAGAAAAAAAAGTTTAGGTTTTTAACGTATCAAGGGAATTCCCCTGGATTTATTACCCAAAATTTTAGTTTGTGCATATCTAGACCATGTGGTCTAACAAATGACAAAGTTTCATTGGGATTCCATTATCCTTTCTGTTAGATGTCCGGAGCCACAATCCATGCCTGTCACAATCTTGATTTAGAAACATATCTTTATTTTTAGGGTATTTTCCTAGGTAAATATTTTGTTTCTTCTTCTAATTGGTAACGCAGTGGCTAACACACTACTATTTTACCAAATTTGATCAAAATTGGAGCAGCCGTTCATGCGCTATGCCCAAAAAAGCTAAAAATTTTGAAAAAAAATACCGTTTTGGTTTTTCACCTCCCAGGGGAATTCCCCTAGGTATATTACCCAAAATTTTGGTTTCTTCATATCTAGACCATGTGGTCTAACAAATGACTAAGTTTCATTGCGATTCCATTATCCCTTCTGGTAGATGTCGGAGCCACAATCCATGCCTGTCAAGCGTTTGACGAAAAAAAAACGGACAAAAACAATCAATATGTGTCCCATTTTTTCAAATGGGACCCATAATAAACATTCAAGGCGCGTGCGTCTCAATCAACAAGGAATTTAAGAAGAGACGGTACGAGAATAAAGTTGCATCTGCTGCCCTATCAGCAAAGCTAGCTACCTTACATGGAAAAGGAGCTACGAATGCGACAAATGGACCTCGAGATTACAAAAGTATAAGTAAGGAAATTGCGGGAAGGGCTGCCGCCACAAGCGCTGCAGATTAGATAGATGCTGAACGCGTAGAAAATCCTTATGGGATTTATGAGGAAGATCTATCTGATAGTGTACCACCGCCAATCTTTACCAGAAAAGTTGGGTTCATCGACGGGTAGATTCACACCTTATCGGACGCCAATCTTGGAAGCAGCAACGACACGCCATTCTGCACGTGAGTCTCAACAGTTTCGGTCTTTACCAGCGGTACATCGCTTGCCTACCATAAAGTTAGACATGTTTGACGGAAATGTTTTAAAGTTCCCGGCATGTGAAACGGCGTTTGACGCGATAGTGGAATCTAACTCAATATGTGTTGCACATAAGTTGAACTTGTTAAATCAACACCTTAAAGGCGAACCTAAAATGTTGGTTGATGGTTTCTTTCTCCTTCAAAGTGAGCACGCATACGTAGAAGCTAGAGCAAAGCTGAAAGAACTGTATGGAAACGAAAGCGTAATAAAAGCATTTATTGATAACGTTTAATCTACCAAACTGATTTTGGTGGACTCCGTCGGTTTTATGATTTTCCAAATCAAGTGGAAATCGGGCTAAACAGCCTATATATTGCTTAAATGTTCCCGATCACCCCACAGAGTGTGAAAATTCTTTCACGATTACCACCATTTTGGTGAACCGGCGGCGTGCTCTTCTCAGAATTAGCCAAATTCATCACTAAAATTGCAGATCAGGAGAACATTGCGGAGTTGCAAGAGCTGCATGTGTCCAGCAATAGAAGAATACAGCCAAATGCAATCCGAGGCAAACGTAACGTGAATTCCTTTAGTACCAGAGCACAAGACCGGGAGCGACCTGTGAGCGAGCAATATTGTCACTATTGCAAGGAAAGACACCACATCGACGATTGTAGTGCGTTTGCAAAAACCGCGAAGCTGGATAGGCACGAATTTATACACTAAACAACGGAGGAATATGTTTTTCATGTGGATAAAGTTAAAGGTCACATCGCGAGGTACTGTCGAAACCGTGTATTTTGTAAGGTATGTAATAAACTGCACCTGACCTTGTTACATATCAATACGGAAATTAAAAGAACAGGCTGCCTCTGTACTTCCACTAAACTAAATGAATGTGGAATCATAGACCAATCCATGATTGTACCGGTACGAGTACGTACGCAGTAGAGCTAAATCCTACTCTTCAAATCCAGTGTTACTATATACTAGACGCCCAATTAAATAATTCTTTTATATCAAACTGCTAAAGACGCAAAACTTAGGCTGCAAGGGACTTTCACGTTGTTGGAGCTGAGCACGATGGTGGGCAGCAAAGACGTGGTTTCTGTTAAGTCTGGCCTCTTGTTTTATCTTGAAAGCGATTTTATTACTTAGATAGATAGATAAGCGGTGTAGAATCCTAGTTCGTGTCTGTACAATGATAAATAAGTGAATTAATAACTAAACAATGGCGAACGAAATAAACACTGCAACGGCGTTACTGAAAAGAACAAGGACTTTAACGCAAAGGACAATGCTTCCCACGCGCGTGCACTCAATGAACCGTAATCGGCGGAGTGACGTCACAATTAAAATGACTGTCTGGGGGACTGGCGGCACATGGATATCGGCCATATCAGTACTCCCATG
>CH001095.1:16345-32868 GCA_000149265.1 Ciona savignyi | reverse complement strand
TCACTGAAATCTATAGGTTGTGCTTGGGTGAGATCTCTGTAATAATCAGTGCTGTGAGCTTTCTTTAATCCCGTGCATAATCCGAAGTCGGATAGCTTTACATGTCCCCTCGCGTCTATTAGTAAGTTGTCTGGTTTGATATCCCTGTGTGTGTGGAGTATTGGTTGAGTAATGGTGGGGATAACAAGCATATTACCCCTGTATAAAAATACATGGTGGGGTAATACAAAATGGTGACCAGTCAACTGAACCCCTTACAACTGAACCCCTTACAACTGAGCCCCTACAACTGAACCCCTTTACAACTGAACCCCTTTAAACATAACCCTTTTAACTGAAAAGGGGGTTCAGTTGTAAAGAGTTTCAATTAAAATGGGTTCAGTTGTAAAGGGTTTCAGTTTAAAGGGGTTCAGTTAAAAGGAGTTCAGTTGTAAGGGGCTTAATTGTAGGGGTTCAGTTGTAAAGGGTTTCAGTTTAAAGGGGTTCAGTTGTAAGGGGTTCAGTTGTCATGGAACCATACAAAATAAACTATTGATAGTATGCATACAAAATAAAAAAGTTTAAGGTTTGGTTAAGTATTTTGATGGTTGATATCATAACCCCACAATAAATTCATTTTTATACATTTTTTATAAATTATGATCTCTTTGTTGCATCGGTAAAAAAATATCCAATTTTTTGATTAAAAAAAATTCCATTTTTTTAAAAAAAAGGCTCTTTTTTACTTTTAGAAATAGTTGACTTTTATTTATGGGGCAGGGGTTATAAAGGTCAGCACAGTACTGCTGCTGCTGCCTTTTTTAGCAGCAATTTTACTTAAAGAAGAAATAACCTGTGTATGAATCCAAGCTCATGAATTGAGTTGATTGCCAGAACTGATTCTGCCATGTAGAACTGGGTCTGCTCTTCAGTTAGAGTGTCCTTGTTCATAAGGAGGTGTCATCATGTCTCCTAGTAAGCAGGAAAAAAGATTTATGAAAGCTGAAAGTCTATTTCATAACAAATTATTTTAGAATTAAAAATCAGATCACCACCACATTAACAGGAAGTAAAAAATAGAAAAACAAATACAACAATGGGCTGTAAAAAAGTAAGAATCGAATCGGTGATTATCCCGATTTTTCAAGAACGGACCGAACCCACGCAAACCTCTTGAATCCCATCACAGGTTATACCTCCTTGCGTTTCCCATTCACAGGAATAAAACACTAAAAAAACTAAAACTCCTGAATACATAAGGACCAATCCCATCTAGCAAAAGGTGCGTTGTGAATTTTTTAAAAAGTTTGGGAACCACTGGTCTAGATAGTTAGCTGTGATAAAAAAATGGGATAAAGCTCCAACTATCTGAATACATAAGGACCAATCCTGGGAATAACTCCTTGCGTTTCCCATTCACAGGGATAAAACACGAAAATACATAAGGACTAATCACTGGGAATAATTCCTTGCGTTTCCCATTCACAGGGATAAAACACGAAAATACATAAGGACCAATCCTGGGAATAACTCCTTGCGTTTCCCATTCACAGGGATAAAACACGAAAATACATAAGGACTAATCACTGGGAATAATTCCTTGCGTTTCCCATTCACAGGGATAAAACACGAAAATACATAAGGACTAATCACTGGGAATAATTCCTTGAGTTTCCCATTCACAGGGATAAAACACGAAAATACATAAGGACTAATCACTGGGAATAACTCCTTGCGTTTCCCATTCACAGGGATAAAACACGAAAATACATAAGGACTAATCACTGGGAATAACTCCTTGCGTTTCCCATTCACAGGGATAAAACACGAAAATACATAAGGACTAATCACTGGGAATAACTCCTTGCGTTTCCCATTCACAGGGATAAAACACGAAAATACATAAGGACTAATCACTGGGAATAACTCCTTGCGTTTCCCATTCACAGGGATAAAACACGAATAAAACTAAAACTCCTGATAAAACTAAAACTCCTGACGAATAAAACTAAAACTCCATAAGAACCAATCCGTACCTCCAGGAAGAAACTCCATGATAAGGTAGAGGTTGTATGTGTCCTGGAATGAATAGAACATCTTCACCACCCATGGATTCTCAGCTTCCACTAGAATATCCCGTTCCGCTCGAACATGGGCCACCTGTGGGGGTGACAGGGGGTGATTGGGGATTCCCCATATTTACATTTTAGGAGGGATTCTTCAGGGGAAAACTTAAGGGGGGGTAACTGTACACTAAAATGAATATTAAGGCATTATAGTCAGTTTTAAACATGAGGTTGGAGTTAGGGTTAGTTCTGGGGTTGAGATTATGGTTTAGGGCAGGGTAAGAATTAGTTTCCATTATTTTAGTGAGCAGTTTCCCTCCTTTCCGCTTTCCCTCATTTTAGTGTTCCTTATATTTCTTCACACGGGTTAAAAAACACGGATAAAGGTATATTTCTCTACAAAAGTAACAAAATAAAAAAGGTGGGGTGTAGTTCCTTACTTACACCTTTTGGGTGAAATTTCTGTATTTACCAAGAGAGGTCGGGAAAATGTAGGGGGCGGTCAAGCATAGGTAATCATCTAAATACCACATGCGCACTGTCTACTTTTACCCCAGCGTTTTTTTTTTACTGGGCTAAGTTTTGAAGCCATGGCAGGCTTAGAGCTGGGTTGTTTCTAAACTTTTCACAAGTCTTCAGGGGTTGTGAAATGCAGGGGTATTAAAACACGGGTATATCCGTTATAAGTACCACTCACTACTGTTCCATTAGCAAGAAAATATTGCAGTAGTTGAGCGTAGTATGATATATGATACAGACATAGCTGCTGTTATAAAGAAAACGCAGTCATTATAGCAAGTATATTTAGACTACCTCATGCTCACCTTTTAAAAAAACTTTTGACCAATAAGTATTTTTTAGAACATTTTTTAGAACGAGTTTATATACCCTAATACGATGTTTTATCGATAACCTAATATATATATTCATGTCTACATACATATCCAAAGATTCTTATTTATTTCAGACAAAAAACAATAAAAAATGTATATTTAAAGACTTTTTTTCTCCACACACCCACCATAATTTTTTTGACTTGTTTGAACAACTGTTTACTGTTGCTTAATGTTTTTGTAATTCGGACAAAAAACATTTTTTCCCGAATCCAACATAATTCTAACCACAATGGTTTGTTCAGTCTTCAGTAGTTTCAAAAGTGGGGACCGCGGACCTTTTAGGTTCCGTGAAGCACTTTCAGGAGGTCCACGGAAGAAATTTTGTATATTTTTGCTCTGTATAGGCTATTTTTCTGTATATGGTACATTCATTTTGTGGTTGTAATCGTTTAATTTTTTAGTCTTCACTAAACATTAAAAAAATCGCAAGGGGTCCGTTGTGAATTTTTTTTGGTAAAATTTAAGTTTGGGTGGAAACCACTGGGTTAGTTGGTTAGTTGGTCAAACCTGTTCCTTGTCCATCATGTCTTTTTTCCTGAGCATCTTCATTGCGTAGATGTGGCCGGTGTCTTTCTTCTGGACCAGTCGTACCTAGGTAGAAGGTATATTTAATCACTGGCGCCGAACGCGGGTATGCAGAGTACGCCAGCCTACCCTGGCATTTTGCCAGAGTATGCAGCATCACCTGATGCCGGTGTCTTTCTTTTGAACCAGTCGTACCTAGGTTTATTTTAGATTATTTTTTGCTCCTTCATTACATTTAGAAGAATAGCACAAATATTTCCAGTTAAGGAGACAGGTTAACATGGCGAAAACTAAAGTAGTTAAAACACGTCAGTGAATAGACACATTACAAAGGAGAAAGAAAAAAAGAAATATTTAAAAGGGTAATAGGGTGGAATAAGACGGTTGCATAAGAGAGCAAACACTTGAGATTGAAATAGGGACACAGAGGCTATTTTTTTAGGAATAAAAAAATTCAGTGGTGGAAAAATTACAAAGGTTCAAAAAGAGGTAGAAACAGTAGAGATACGACATGGGCACTTTGGTTCAAATGCTGACACTAGCGCCAAAAGTTTATAAAAAATTGAAAAACCGAAACCAACTTCGTAATAAAAAGATGTTTTATTCCTAATTAGTTATCTTTTAATTCAACCAAAATCTAGGTATACAAACATATTTATAAAAAGTATATTTATAAAGCTCAATATCTTAAAGCTAAATAAATACTTGCACTGAAAAAAAAATTATTTAAAATTTATCATTAAACAGCTAACTACGCGGTAAACAGCCATTTCTTTCTAATTAGTTAACCATCAATCAAGGAAAACTTGGTATTTATATACATTGCTGAATATCTTACCTCCCCAAAAGCACCACGTCCGATAACTTTGAGCATCTCAAAATCTCCGAGACCCAGTCTTGTCCGTTTTAACCGTAGAAACTCGGTTTCTTTCTGAGCATGCTGCACTCTCTTCTTTTCGCACTGCGATAATGTATACTTGTGAGTTGAAATGAGAGAGGTTAATTCTACAGTGTCCCACTTACTGTTGATATTAACCGAACACTCTTCCATTTCTAACATAATATCATATTTAGGGCTACCTCATATATATACCAGAATGTAGGGACTAAAATTAGATGTAGGAAGTTTATCACTGTGAATGGGAAAACCAAGGGGGTTAACACACAGGCAATCGTCAGATCACCTCGCGCCCAACGTCGGGTTACCGGAACTTTTACAGAGTTACTGGAACTACGTCTTGAAAGACAACGGTTGTAATTACCTTCACATTATAGAGTAAATTTACCTGATCAACAGACAAGCCCTCTTGTTGCATTGATTTCTCCAATATCTGCATCCTACCCTCCCTCTCGATTTGCTGATTCAGCAAATTTGAGTAGAACGTCTCGATCGTGACTTTCGCTTTCTTCACCTTCTCCAAAGTGTGAGTGCTTAAAGAGGGTTCAGAGTAATTCTTGTCCCCCATTTTTAAAGCTTTACTGAGATTTCAAAGGCCTAAAACATTTTTTCGAGGCAGTAAAAGATAAAACAGTTATGCAACTAGCGTATCTGCAAAAGGAAGTTTGTTTTAGATGTACTTAATAAATACTGAAATGATTGATATACTGAATTTTAATATTAGATGGGGATTTTTTGTAGTCTTTTGGTGTTGCTCTTAAGAAAGTCCCTTACACGGAGTGAAGAAACTAAAGAAGGGAAGTAGAAAAGAAGTGAAATTACAATTCACAATTTTTTGTTTCTTTCGCTGCAGCGTTTATCACCAACAATTAGAAAACACATGTCATATATATATAGGAGGAGGAGGAGGATATTCATGTTTATCCCCGTGAATGGGAAAACCTATGGGGTTATCACACGGGCAATCGTCAGATCACCTCGCGCCCATCGTCGGGTTACCGGAGTTATTGCAGTGTATTGTATATGATAGACACGTTCCTTCAATTTGGTAGAAGCCATTAATCCGCTGGGTTCAGGGAATGTCCGTAAAGTGCCTTACCCAAGGACACAACCGACTAGCTAGCGACCAGTTTCGCACCTTCAACCTTTCGATTGAAAGGCGACGCACTTAACCGCTAGACCATCGGGCCGGATAAAATATATACTAAAACAATTATGGCGTTAACTAAAAATCCAACAATTAAAAAAAAATGTAGCAAAACAGTACAGCAAAACAGGAAGAACAAAGCTAAGGCCGTAAACTGCTTCTTTGAGTAAAGCTAAGGCCGTAAGGATTAGTATTTGGGCTGGGGTTTAAGTTAGCGTTAGTTCTGGGGTCCCGTATGGAAAGTACGTCAATTTTCGACGAGATCTCGAGTGTGCACGCGCCAAATATTTAAGTGTGCAGTGTGCAAACGTCTAAGAGTGCACACTTCAAGTGTGCACACAATCTCATTTTCATTACTGTTTTACGAAAATCTTTAAAAAAAATATTATTCTATCCTCAATTTTTCGTGTCCGTCAGCTAACATATCTATCTACCAGTATGGAAAGTACGGCAGCTGCACACTCGAGTTTTTTTCCCTACGTCTTTGCACACTTGGGTAATTTCACACAAGCTCGTGAGCTGGCAGTATAAACATCGTGTAATTTCTAACAAACCTATAAACCTACCTCTGGACCTCGGGTAATTTACTGTCAGTACGTTTTTTGTTACGTAGATAGATATGTTAGCTGATGGACACGATAGATTTAGAATAGAATAATATGTTTGTTTAAGATTCTTTACAAAATAGTAATAAAAAGGAGATTTTGTGCACACTTGAAGTGTGCACGTCTTGGACGTTTGCACACTGCACACTTAAAATATTTGGCGTGCGCACACTTCGAGATCTCGGCGAAAAATTGACGTACTTTCCCATAAGGGGGCGGGTCTATCTACGTAACAAAAACGTTTCTGACAGTAAATTACCCGAGGTCCAGAGGTAGGTTTACAGGTTTGTTGGAAATTATACGATGTTTATGTTTAAACATCGCTAGCTTGCGAGCGTGTGTGAAATTACCCAAGTGTGCAAAGACGCGGGAGTAAAAAAAAACTCGAGTGTGCAGCTGCCGTACTTTCCATACTGGTCTGGGGTTGGGTAGGAAAGCGGGAAACTGCATGCTCAAATAAAGATTATGACATTAGGGTTAATATTAAACATGGGGCTAGAGTTAGGGTTAGTCTTTGCCCCTGCGGATTGTGATTAGTGTTTGGGGCAGGGCTAGAGTTAGTTTCCATAATTTTAGTGAGCAGTTTTCCTACTTCCCATTTCCCTCCTTTTAGTGTTGCGCTTAGATAAGTGTTGGAGTCAAGGGTAAACTCAGTCGTTTTTTTATTTTAATCTACAGTTTAAATCGTATTCTATCTTTTCCTGCCTTAAGTGTTGTGCTCGTTTTATAAAAATCATATGATTTGACATAAAAGTTTTTAAACTGATTTAATTGGTCAAACAATTTAAATTAATCTAACATTATCTTTAAACGCGCGTTTTCCTCACACCTAATCTTCGAATTACGAAGCATTTGGTAAAACCAATTAACCAGAATTACCAGTAAAATCAACAAGTAACTTTCCGATTTATGTAAATGAGGGGTTCCCCCTACGTTACGCACTAAAAATAGAATATTTCACTAATCAAGTGGGGATTGCATATGATGATGCAGTACTAATTAGTAGTGTATGGTTTATAGATTCTGGGTATATGGTATAGCACTCTTTGGTATAAAATTATAGCATGAAGATTGTAGAACAAGGAACATACAGGCTGTGTCTGTATTTTTGTGAAATGCTAACAGGGGGCATGTTTTTCTTAACCGGAAAGACCGATATTTACCAGAAGAAGTTATTGGGTTAACAACTAACCTGTTTAAAGCAGTTAATTTTGGATAGTATATTTATAGTTATCCCCGTGAATGGGAAAGTCAATGGGGTTAACACATGGGCAATCATCAGATCACCTTGCGCCCATCGTTGAATTACCGGAGCTATTGCAGTTTGTTGTGTATGATTCCTTAAATTTACTACAATCCATTCAGGCAATGTCCGTAAAATGCCTTGCCCGCTGACACAACCGACTAGCTAGCGATCAGTTTCATACTTGCAAACTTTCAATTGAAAGGCGAAGCACTTAACCACCAGACTAATATTTTGTAAATTTAGTCGAACCGAACCTTTAGCGAAGCAAATTTAGCCGAACCGAACCAGAACAGTTCGAACACAAGTGAACCTAACCCGGAAGCTGAATGTGTATGTAAACGGTTTAGCTCTCATTCTAGCATATTTCAGGCGGGCCATTTAAAATTCTTTCTAGGTCCGAAATAACTGTGGGCTTCAGTCCTTCTTGTTTAATATTCCAGTGTTAACGCCTGTTTTAGGGTGTTTTTAATTTTACTCTCATGAATTATATGGTATTTATATTTCCTTTCTTCAATTCCTTGAAGACATGAAGGATATGATAGACACGTTCCTTCAATTTGGTAGAACCCATTAATCCGCTGGGTCCAGGCAATGTCCGTAAAGTGCCACAACCGACTAGCTAGCGACCAGTTTCGCAACTGCACCCTTTCGATTGAAAGGCGACGCACTTAACCGCTAGAGTGCTAGACTAACGGGCCGGACTATCTGGTTAGATAATTTTTAGTGCGTCTAACGGACCTTTAATCGCGTAATTTTCTTAGATTTCCGCCAAACCTCGGCGATGATAGCGATGGATTAGAACAAGTTTCTACTCGGGCGATATCGCTTTCGAGGCCGGCGATAAAGGATGTGACGTCATATTAATCGCTGTCATCGCCGTAAGTGTGGATCGGCCTTTACGTTCAATCGAAATGGAAATTAATGGGGATAAACATATAAATCACGCCCTTTTTTTCATATTAAAAAAATTCAGTAAAAGCAGTCACGAGCTCTGACGATTTTCAGGGGACAGTTTAAATAGTTTATTAAACGCAAGACAAAAAAGGGGTCAGGAAATAACAGTTTAAAATCGACTCAGTAAGAGAAAAATCTTCAGCAAAGTCACCAGCGGAACTGAATGGAATGCGTACAAGGAAAATAATATATAAATTTGTCATAGAAATAGCAAAAAGGGCAAGGGGAGTACAATTAAAAAACGGCTTTAGCCACAAGACCATCATTAATTTGAAAGTTAGTCCGATAAAAAAATAAAAAACGCAAAAAATTAGGTAATTATGGGAAGTGTATACAAAAGCAAACGAACACAGTAATACATATAAGTATTTTATAGTAATAAAAATGCAACAAAAATTGTGCCAACCAAACCACCATTATTTAACCAGTTTTTGTCATTGGTGAAATCTGGCGTCTTCTAGTTTTAAGAAGTGTTAATTAAGATGTCTATGTTGGAACTTTAGAATTGCGACCAGCAAATGACGTGTTTGTAAAACTCAGTGGCCGAACGGTTAACGCAACCGATACATATAGCAACTATATAAAGAATGGTCTTATGAATTAGCCCGTAATGGGTACGAACCCTTGCTTAGTAAAAAAATGACGTGCTTATAAAAGTTAGTGGCGGAAAACGCCATTTAAAGTAATGAGTCTGGGAGGATTCATTGCTGCCCGAAGTATCAGTAAAGATTTGAATGAAGAAAAACGAACGAATTTAAGTGAGCTAATCAAGCGTTTAAAACTTGGCTCGGTAGAAAAAATGACGTGGTTATAAAAAACAGTGGCGAAAAACGCCATTTAAACACTGATTCTTGCAGGACTCGTTGCCCGAATATCAGTGAAGATCAGAATTAAAACGTCGTCAGAAGAAACACGAATTCAAGTCGTACAGGTTGAAGCGATGTTCTTCATGCACTGTATAAATGCGGTCTGCTCTCGTCTGCTATGCTTGGTCGAAGCGAGAGGTAAATGCTTCCTTCCCACTTTGCGGTCTGTTGGGAGTTAGTTTAGTTTAGGATAAGAAATAATAAGATATTCATGTGAATGGGAAAACCAAGGGGGTTAACACAGGGGCAATCATCAGATTACCTCGCGCCCACCGTCGGGTTACCGGAGCTATTGCAATGTGTTGTGTATGATACACATATTACTTTAATTTGGAAGAACCCATTAATCTTGTAGTTTAAGGCAATGTCTGTTATGTACCTAGTCCAAGAACACAATCGTCTAGATAGCGAACAGTTTCGAATCTGTAACCCTTCGCCTGAAAGAAGATGCACTAATCTACCCAGCTAATCGGGCGAAAAATAAAAAGGTATTAAGGCTGAATGGCTTTGCTTAATTCAGCAATACAGTTCTTTTTAGTTAAAGATCGAAATATATCCATCCAATCTACAACAAAACTCGCCTTGAAAGAATGAACCGCTTTGGTGCGTTGTCGCCTTCTTAGCCAAGCACAGCCAGACGACCGTATCCGCCCCTTGGGCAGGGGTCCGAAATCTATCCCCCATTTTCTCAAACAAATCCCCTAAACCCCTCCTGGAAGCCGGGGTGTCGACCCATCCGGGATGCATGCACGAGAAATGAACATTGCCGTGTTTCTCCGCCCAGTATTCGGTGAGCACCATCTGTTGAATAGCGTGGGGTTGGGTTGGATTTTCATGTTTTATCGCCGTTATGGGGAAAAGCAGGAGATTTGTAAGTAGTTTGACAGTGAAATGACCAACCACGACCCTGGGGGGTTGAGATGCCGAAACGAACGGGCATGATATATACAATTTTATGCGGGGTCGTGAGGGGAATTTATACACAAATTTCTATTAAAAAACGACCTTAGTGACGAGCCGATCTAAACTTACCACGGTAAAACAGTGATATGTTACCACGACCCATTCATATACCGATTTGTGCTTAAAATACGTTCTTATTGACTGGTCCATTATGGGTTAAAACTTAGCACGGTAAAACAGTCGTTTTGTTAAGACCACATACCATTTGCCTTTTACATTGGGCGTACATGACAAGGCCATCGAAATCTTGAGGTTTTTCCTTGCTGTAGCATCTCGGGTTTAAGCCTTGCAGCATCATACCCGAGGACCCGACGTTTACCTGCATAAAGATAGCATTAATAAGATAGATTGGGCAACATTACCAAATTGGTGTGGTACGGTCGTATGTTCGAATGGTTAATACCCTAGGTGATATCCGCTTAGTGCCGTGCCAAAGACACAGTAATCGTTAACCACCCATCTATACATAGCGTACAATTTATTTAAATCATCTATACTAATTGGTATATAAATCGGTGTCGTTAACCAATCGGCCCTATAACCTTACACGTTAGTTTAGTGTTGTGTAATGTTCTATGATAGACGAATTATCCAGCATCGCTTACCACTCTCGGTTGTTCGCTCTTCTCCAGCAGAGGCAGTAGAGATTCAGTGAGCACGAAATGGGACATGGAGTTTGTCGCGAAATTCGTCTCGAGATTTTCGGTCTCGGTCAGCCGCCATTCGGTGATCATTTCCCCGACGTTGTTCACCAGGACGTCGAGCCGGTCGTGGTTTGCCGAAAACGACTTGGCGAATTCACTGACGCTTCGAATGTTCGACATATCGAGGATATGGACGAAGATTTTCTGCGTGAGGAAAAAACTTTAATTATAAAGGAAGGAAATGTCAAACTACGTCATATTCTTCAGCCCGACAACGAGCAAAGGGGCAGGAAGTAGAGCGTGTAATAACCCCATGCACGAAGTCAGGCCACCGGCTTTACTATTGTGGGCGGCCATAGGCCTTAACCTACGTGTTTTTTTTAAACCCATCGTATAAATAAACGTTGAAGTTTAAACTCGTGTGGGTTGAAGCTTCAGTTTCAATAAATTTAATTGTTTTTCTCAAGTTCTGTTTTGATGAGTCTTAATTAGATGAATCATTAAGTTTTAATTGGATGAATCATTAAGGTGTGCATGAATGCCAAACTATGGGCAAGTTCAACCAGAAAATAAACAGTTGTGTGTATATTTTGCGCTAAGATTTTCGAGGCAAATATTATACCTACGCAATAAACTCAAATAAGCTAATCTTATGCGTCATCAATGCCACCTTTCAAATCGAATTTGTTAAATTCCTTCGCATTTTGACTCAACTGACGACGGTAGAAATCGAAAACAATTCCAAGCAAAAGTTGTTTAAAATCACCGGTTGGACATGTCTACACCTGCCAATCTGTACCGCAATAACCACCCAAGTCGCACGGTCGTGTGGCCAAATGGTTAACGCGACCGATACATATACCTACTCCTATACAAAAACGGTCCGAGTAACGAGCCCATCATGGGTTCGAAACTTAGCTCGGTTAAAAAACAAAACAAAAAAAAACACCCAAGTGTCGTGGTGTCGTGGTGTCGTGAAAAATATGTTTGTTTCAAAACTCAACGCTTTTAAAGAAACTTTTTTTAGTTAAAGAAATTAAAAAGAAAGACAAAGGGCTACTAAAATACTAAAATTAGGGTTATTAACCTTAACCCTAACCCCCAGAAGTAATTTAAACCACAGATCTAAACAAATTAAGATGGGTAATCTCCAAATTGATTGTTGGGCATAAGAAAAACTCTAAAACAATGTTTCTGTTAGTAGGTGGATAATTATGTACGTTCCCAAAACTGTGAACAGAAGTGTGGTTGAATTCTAGACGAGGTAGATTTTAAAATATTGAAACTTCGTATTTAACGGTTATGTGGCCGTTTCATTCACCGATTTATGTACATAAAATCAGTCTTGATTAACTAGTCCATCGAGGTTGAAACTTAGCCTGTTAAAAAAACTGCATTTTTAAACGATTGTGTGGCCGATTTATACAGACATTTATTATAAAAATCGGGTAAAGCCATTTATGGGTTCGAAATTAAGCCAAGCAATATAAAAATCACCCATTTATGTTCCCAATACAAGCGTGCACACCACATACTTTCGAAGCCACTGTACCTCGTTGTTGGTTTCCCTCACAATCTCATTCCTCGCCTCAGTCGCTCTCCCCTCGTTCCTGCACACCATGTGAACCTCCCCACCTCGCTTTGCCAACTCTCGCGTCGTCTCCTTCCCGATCCCGCTGTTCGCGCCCGTCACAATGAACACGTGACCGGTGACGTCAGTGTTGACGTCATTCGGGTCGAAGTGCTTCGAGGCGGAAAGGTAGCCGTTCCTGGTGATTCGACATACAAGGTCAGAAAATCAGAAATTTGATTTTATATCGGTCGCTAAGATTGTTTTCTATGGTTAATTAATTTCTTTTATATTTTGCCACTTAAAAATGCAAAAAGATAAAAATAATCAAAATAGAAAAAGATAAAATAATCAAAATAAAATGTAGGAAAACAGAAAAAACGGCAAAAGGTTAGAAAAATTATAAACTCGTTTTTCGGTCGGTCTCCAGGTTTGTTTTGCCATTGTTCTATTTGGCTACTTATAAATACGATATTTAAAGATAAAATACTTCAAATTAAATTATAGGAAGACGGAAAACACGGCAAAAACGTCAAAAAAACAGAAATTTGATTTTCCGTTCAGTCGTTGGGTTAATTTGGTTTTCTCGTTCAAGAATATTTTTAATTATATTATGCTGTTTTTAGCTACTTGAAAATACGGTATTCAGGGGTTAAATGTTTCAAATCAAAGGCAAGAAAACTGTTAAAGCGACAAATCGACAATATTGTAACCGGTCATGGTTTTTCAATAGAAAAGAAGTAAATAGATAACAAAGGCGCGAAGATTGAAAAAATGTCTTAATTACAACGCCACACCGTTAATTATTACAAGACACGTTTTTGTATCAGTAAAATACATCTTATAAGTAAGGCTTGTGTTTTAATCACTCTGGTACAGTTTTGATTGCAATAATATTATAGCTGCTACAATAGCAAATACGTCTCTATCCGCCCGTGTTATTAAAGTAATTTTAGCCGTCAAGCGCCGTGTTCTTTTTGCTTGTTTTCGCTATTAATCCTATTGATCTTAGCATCGAAACTTGACCTTAAAGTTTAAAGTGATTGAACCAAAACTTGAAAGCTTTTTTCGCGCCACCAGACGATTTAAATTACTGTAAGTAAGGCGGAAAGGTCAAAAGGCGAGGAGGTGTTTACCCGTGGGAAATTAGATAATTAAATTAGTTTCTTGTATCAAAATATCGGGAAGTGGTTAACGCGACCGATTTCTGTATGAAAACGTTAATAACATGGCTATCTAGTTTTAAAACTAATTCTGATAAAAATAAATATATTCAAATCAATTCTGTGGTAGTTTTATTGTGTAATTTCCCTCCATGCCTTGTTTTAGTTTCCCCGTTTTAATGTATATCTGCTCACATAAGCTTCACAAGCACACCATCTGTCAACCTTTGACAACACTAAAATCAAGCCACCAACCCAATAACACGGCGTTATAACGTTAAACCTTTAAGTACACCACAGACAGAGTAATCATTTGTGGCCAAAATAACATTTACCTCGACTCGTAGATAAGTCCCTTGGCAAAGAGTATCGCCTTTCTGTAGGCAGTCATTTTGCAGTGTTCTTACTTTTATTTTAACAAAATCTGTAATGCAAATACAGTTTAATAAAAATAAATAAATCTGATTTTAGTTTAGCCTACTACGCGAGGCATTAAAATCAAATTAAACTAGTAGGTTGACTGTATTTAGTTATGTTTAAGCGTGAAAATATCCTTTTTAGGTAAACACCACTTTTTTAAGGCAAAATAGAAAATTTGGTGCAGATTTTGAATTTTAAAACTTTAGTTTTAAAAGGTTTATTAAATAGCCTATATAATAGTGTATAAATCGACACCTGTTAATTCGGAAAATCGTTTATGCACTTTTCCTTACATGGCGTTGTTTCGTTAGATACTTCTATTTACATTTTTTATAGGAAGGACCTTTTGCCTGTTTTCATCGTAAAAACAAAAAAACTAAACTATGAGCAGTTATTAATGCTTGGCACAAAATACTGCAAAATATCGTTCTGTCGCATAGCTTGGTGGGTCACTACGTCGCAGGGTTGTAGTTTGGAAACTGATCGCTAACGTGTTGATTGAGTGCGTGGGCAAGGCGCTTAACGAATTGCCCGAAACAGTGGAATAATGGGGTTTACCAAAACTAAAGAATCATTTATTGCAATAGCCCCGGTAACCCAACAGTGGGCGCGAGGTGATCTGACGATTGCCCGTGTGATAACCCCCTTGGTTTTTCCATTCACGGGGATAAACATAAATATCCTATCCTATACTAACTATAGCAGATAATTCGCGCCCGTCTGGAATTACTCGAAACCACACAATTAGTCTGTATAGGACGAAGCTGTTTAAGCTAGTAAATAATTCACGTAATAATTACGAAAAATGTACACAACTTAAACTTATCAAGATATGTATAATAAAGCGGAATTTATCATGCTATCATATTCTATACGTTTAAATTATGTACATATGCTCGCACATATGGTTAGATCTACTGCTGTTCATCTCGGTTTTACCCAACATACGTAACCTGAAGCCTAACATAAGCCTTTATTACGTCATAATAGCGATTTCCAATATCGCAATTATACTGTACAATTGACTTTCAGTAACTTGAGTTTGAATTCTTTGTTTACAAGATTACCATCAGCAAATATATTGCTCTAGGTCTGAACTGACGGTTTGGGCATCACTAATAGGATAAAAAGTGGGAAGAAGGAAAACTGCTTATAAAAACTATGGAAACTAATTCGAACCATGCACTAAAGTTTAGGGCCTGATCACTTATCTCAACTGCAGAACCAATGGGAAAAACTAGAAGGAGGGAAAGCGGGAATGAGGAAAACTGCTCACTAAAATTAATATTGGGGCATTAGAGTTAGTTTTAAATATAGGGTTATAGTTGGGGCTAGTTCTGGGGTTAAGATTAGTGTTTGGGAAAGGGTTAAATTTAATTTCCATAGTTTTGGTGAGCAGTTTCCTTTCTTCCCAATTTCCCTCCTTTTAGCGGTGCCCAAACTAACCTTAACTCGAATGCCCTAATCTTCATTTTAGTGAACAGTTTACCTACTTCCCTCTTTTCCCCTTTTAGTTTTCACGCGACGATAGTTTATCGCATTTTTCTTGCTGACAAACGACTACTGTATGTCTTAACATAGACTATAACATAATGCCGGTTATAACACTGCTCGACTAGTATATTTCGATCACAAATTCGTTCATTAGCCCGACTTTTAATGGAATCGAATTACGTTTCAAAACTTGTTTATAGGAAAAGTAGAATTTTCTTAATAGGCTATCCAACAACTTTATAAAACCTTGCCTATGGATTATACTGAAATAAACATAAAATTATTTTGGATATTGAATATACTATCAATGAATTACAGTCGAATTGAATATAATTGTTTGGTTCCTCTTTAATATTATCACTCCAGCAATTAAGCCTAGCAAAAATATCGGCAACTGTGCAAGATTCGATCGAACCGAGCCATTTAAAGACTTCAGACAACCGCCTTCTTTTTACACGAACGTCAGAATGACGGCAGGCGCTTATATGCAAACATTGCCGGGTTATTGGGGAGGCGATGTTTATATGCAAACATTGGCGCAATTTTGGGGAGGTGCTTATACGCAAACATTGGCGCAAAATAGGGAAAACGATATAGTGTCGCAATGTTTGGATGTTACAGTCACGGTAAAAGTTAAGGTAAGTATTATTTTTCACTTAGGTTAGGCGGCCGCGTTCGCTATATTTATATTATATCCCTTTTTTAATGACGTGTTTTAACGACTGTTCGTTTTGTCGTATTTTCCTGTCTCCGTGCCGTGATTTGCTTCATTTGCCATTATTTAAAAATCGATAAATTTAACCAAAAGGGTTTAAATACTTGCAAAAAACAACTCAGTTTTAGGGGATGATTTGATTCGCCTCGCCAATAACCTTTCATCGATTGAGTATTCTACCCAGAAATTGATACTGTCGTGCAGCCAACAAATACCTGTTCTACCGGGTAATTCGCGTTGTTGACTGTTTTTTCGCATGCGACTAGCGAGAATTTTACCCTTTGCGTACCGTGGCATTTGTTTACAAGTCATTGAAATAAACAGCCTGATTCGGGGTACTGGTAACTGGTAATCATGTTTTTCTGCGGCGAG